>JANZXR010000171.1:23644037-23671333 GCA_027575705.1 Erythroxylum echinodendron
TAATATATTATTAACAAGTCATAATGTTAATACATGAATCACAAATATCCATTGGCCTAGGGCACACTACTAACAGAGACATAGGGATATAACTTGTTTGAGGAAATGGAGTTCTAATATTCATTCTCTAAGGATTTTAAAATTTGGATGGAATTTGAGTATAGAATGTTGTTTTAGTATAAGAACAGCCTAAAAATATTTGGGGTATAACTTATAGAGTACTAAACCAAATTGAATGATTTTAGTGTTATTAGAAACTTAAGACAAGGAGGAACATTTTTATAGGAGAAAGTGTTATCAAATTTCTTCATTTACCTGATCATAAAGATCATGAAAATTGACCCGAAGGTTGGGACTTTTGGAAGAGTTTGAGTATTCAGAATTTATCTTAGTAAAATATACAATATAAGGTTCTTAATTAGAATTCCTATTAAAGTTGGGATTTTGTTATTTTTAAAGGAAACCAAGAAGGGAATCAAGGAATGCAAGAGCATCAAGAGGAGAGGCATCTTTATGCAAGGTTTAAGTAAGGATTTCAAGGTGGATTACACTTTTATAATTAAGTAATAAGCACCTAATTTTTCTTCAAAACCAAGAAAGTTTAAAATGTTTAAAATGTGTTATAAATGTGCCATTAAGGGTATTTGAATGCTTTGATAATATTCCATATGTTTATATATGAATTGTGTCATTGGTTTATGAAATGAATGATGAAAATGATCTTTTGAAAGGATATTGATTTTTGAAACAATATTATGGTTATGAAATCAAGTTTCAGAAAGATGCTGTTGAGGCCATAGGTTTACAAGTTGTGAAATGCATGATTATGTGGGTTTGTGGTGGTCCCCTAAGTTAAGTCAAGTGCACTTTGACAAAAGGCTTCTCCCACCTGCCCGCTAGTGGCATGGAGATACTTCATGGACTCCCTTAAGTTCACGGCTACGCAAAACCATTAAGTGGAATTACGATAGTACGTTCTGTTCACAACTACACAAGACCCTTATGGGAAATTTATAGTATGTTCTGTTTTGAATCCACCCAAACCATTTTGATGTTCTTATGTGTTGACAAGTTTATTGAATGCATGATTTGAATTGCTTATAAAGTGTTTGATGATTTGAGAATTGAGGAATATGTGTTTATGATTCAATGTAAACTATTTCAACAGTTTTGCTTGTTACTAGTTATAAAATTGTTACCCACGAGCTTTAAGCTCACCCCCATTCTCCTCCCCTATTCAGGTGATGAGCAAGAGATCGAGTAAGTCAAGAGTCAAGGCATCACTCCAGTTTGCATGTTTTGTTTTGTTTGTTTTTGAAGTTAGATTATGTAAAATAATGCTTTAGTCGTATTTTGAGCGATTCTAGTTTTTATAAACTTTGTATTTTGGATTATGATGTAAGGGGGCTTGAAATGTCCACTAAAGCGTTGTAAAACTCTTACCTTTGATATTAATGAAATATATGTTTGGTTTTGGCTATGATTTTTATGTTTTTGTAACGTATCTAATTTTAGAAATGAGCTTAAGATTTTAAGAGTTTGTTTGTGGTTAGGTTCTTATCTATATTTGTTTTTGGGTTGTACAAATGAATTTGGTTGAAAGATTTTAGGTTTTGCATGTAGTAAGATAGGACATTTGGGTAGAGGGTTCAGCTTACAGGGGTTTTTGCCGCGACGAAGCCTAGAGTTTGCTGTGGGGTAATTCATCCAAAAGTTCAGTAAGGTTTACTCACATATGTTCTCCGCAGCGAGACCAAGAGGTCACCACAGCGAAAATAAAATTTCGAGCTTGTCGCGACAAAGTTTAATATGTTTGTCACGGCGTAAAATTTTCGAAGGTTCTAAGGGATTTTACCAATATGTTTGCCGTGAAGAAACCCACAGTTCACCGTAGCAAAGCCCGCCTTTGCTTCCAAAGGAGTTTTTTTTTTTCTAATTTCCAAATTCTAAGCCCTCCTCCATGCTCAAGCTTCATGGTCCCATGCCCGATGTTGGGCTCTGGAAACGGGGTCCAACACCTTATATGTGAAAATTTTGATGAATAGGGTATTGACTTTATAGGACCATTTCCTCCATCCTATTAGATGTGGATTATGTTACTAAATGGGTGGAAGCTAAAGCCATAAGGATTGATGATTATAAATTTGTTGCAGAATTTGTCAAGTTTAATAATTTTACTAGGTTTGGAACACTATAAGCATTGATTAGCAACAGGGGTACTCATTTTTGCAATCGATTAGAGAGAAATTTTTTAAAGAAGTATTATATCATTCACAAGGTGTCTACAACCTACCATCCATAAAAAATTGGGCAAGCAGAAGTGTCGAATCGAGTTAATCCTTGAGAAAATGGTGAGCCCAAAATGTAAAGATTGGATCCAATGACTTGATGATGCTCTTTGGGCATATAGAACTGCATACAAGGCACCGATTGACATGTCTCTATACCAACTAATTTTTGGAAAGCTATATCATCTTTTAGTAGAAATTGAGCATAAAACTTTTTAGGTGATCAAACAATTCAATATGAAAATCGACAAGGTGGGTGAACAAAGGAAATTACAACTGCAAGAACTAGAAGAATTTGACTTTAACAGGAATGCAAAGATTTACAAAGAAAAGACAAAGCTATTTCATGATAAGATGATTGCTAGAAAGAATTTCTTTGTTGGACAAAAAGTTCTTCTCTATCATTCACTACTTAAGCTTTTCCTAAGTAAATTACATTCTCGCTAGATTGGACCTTTTGTCATTACTAATATGTTTTCTTATAGTGTAGCTGAAATTAAAATCCTACAGATGAACAAGTAGTTCAAGGTCAATGGTCATCTATTGAAACACCTTTATGAAGGATTCTAAGTGGAAAATGGTGAAGTGATAGGGTTAGAAAACCCTCATTATGAATATTGAGCAACATTTGCATTTACACTCTCATACTTGTTACCTATGTTGAATACTCCATTTCTTACATTTGATGTTACATTGGGGACTATATAAGTGTTAAGTGTGCGGGTGGGGATCTTTGTTTTCATGTGCATTTTTAAGCTTGTTTATTACTTACATGTGTTTCTTAGGTGTTTTCAAAATCAAACAAACAAACAGACAATTTCTCTTTTTCTGTTGCTTTTAAGAATGTATAGTCATAATCAGAGAGTGAATTGACTAAAGACATTTGTGGCAACTTGAGCATATACGTTTATTCTTGTGATTGGTCAACATTTGCTATCTTTAAAAAGGTAGTGACTAGTGGTCGACACAAGCCAGTGAGATTTTGAGCATTTACAGATTGACATATCCATAACTTTGCTTTGATTTTATATTCAAGACCACATTTTTATCACATGCATTAATATAAAAATGGTATAGGTAATTTTTTTTTTGTTTTTACAAGTTACATTAGTCAAAATGCCTACCTATCGATATGATTTTTCTTTTTGATAAGCCCCATTGTGCTTTATTAGTCCTTCTTTTTGTTCTAACCACATTACATGCTTGTAACCTAGCTAAATTTCCTACTTAAGCTTTAAAGCTAGTGGAGAATTTATTGATTGTTGATGATTGTGGATGTACAAAACTATTAGTGTGGGGGTATACAGATATACGATTCGTTATAATTATTGTGATGTCATTTTTTGTCTTATTAATAGGTTCTAATGTTGATGTAGTTTCTTTCAATTTTTTAAAAAAGAAAAGAAAGAAGGAAAGGAAAAAGAAAAAGGAAGAAACAAGAGAAAAAGAAAAGAAAAAGAAAAAGAAAAGAAAAGAAATAAAAATATGTTTAAATAAAAGTATCAAGGAGGAAATGCGATTTTTTGAAAAAATTATTCATAATTAGTTTCTCCTCCTAAAGTTGTATGGGATGGGTGATTTGAATATGATGCATATGAGGTAGATATTGTTTTGAAGGATCACTCTTTACAGTTTCAATGTATTGTTATAATGAGTGATCCCTTTTAATTCGTTATGCTTCATATGGTTTATGGTGTGAAGACTTAAATTTGAGTATTAAAACATAGTTTTTGCATTCATCATAGTTTACGGTACCCAATTTTGAATTAATGTTAAATTTTGCACTTGATTTTGCATTGGGTGTTACTTTTGCTTCACTACCTTTGATGACTTTTATGCAACGTTACATAAATACATCTCACCTTAACCTTTTTTCACATTACATCCTTAAAAGTCCTTTGATTCATGATTATGCATGTGAATCTTAGTGGTGGAAAAATGAAATGATAGGCGAAGTTGTGGAATGTCTTTATCTTGAATAATGTTAAGTTCACCTATAGATCAATATTATTTAAGTACTCTTATCCAAGTCTACCACTAGATTACTCAGTTTTTAAAGGTAATGATTGTTGATTGGTCATGAGTAGAGTAATTTAATGTTTAGTTTTTACTATAATTTTGAAGGTTATTTTTCTTTACTTATGGCTATATATTCTTAAGAAATATATGCATTGTGAAAGTGTTTAGTTTGTGATTTTGATTATGTTGTTTTACCTAAAAATGGTCAACAGCTAAGTGTAGGGGAATTTGATATGTGCTTAATTGTTATACATTCACTTCTTAAGACTTAGTGATTATTGTTATCAAATGCATAAGATACTTATTTTAGATCATATTTAGTATTAGGTACAAGTTTTAATCATAAGAAATAAAATAGGGTCAAAGCATATTCCTTGAGCCAACATTTTGATTTTCAAACTCATTTACCCTTATGGAATAAGAAGGAGATGGATTAGGGTGAACATTGGATAAGAAATCACAATAAGAAAAACAATTCAACAAGACCTGAGAGATACATGACTGTGTATGCATTCAGAAGATAAATTTTGGTCATGTGTCCAACCATGTATCTTTACAAGTTTCACATTTAATTGACTTATACGATTTGATACACAACCGTTTATCAAACTTGGTGTATGCCTAGAAATTTAATTTTTCATATAAATAGAATATTTTGATGCAAAATGAAAGAAGAATCAATTTGGGACTTTATGAAGGGAAAAAACTTACTCTTTCAAGACACCTATAGAGGGATAAGCTTCCCTAATCTGGTTTAAAGGTGAAATCGACACTGAGGAGTGCATCTAAGCATATCACCTTTATGTATCATTATTCTTCCCCTTTTTAAGAATTGTTTATGTTATTTTGTGCTTATTGAATTGGGTATTGTGTAAGAATAATTGAATGCTCTCTTTGATTGTTTTTACGTAAACCTATTAAATTTTAAATACAATACATAATTATTGTGTTTGGGTTCATTTATGGCAACTAATGAAATTGAATCATTAAAGATAACATAACATAGGCTAGACAACCCGAACTTTTATGGTTATTGCTTATATTGTTATGTTTTCCTAATTGTAATGCTGCTGTCTAACTAAATCTAGACAGCTTATTCTAGATTATTTGATAGTTATGATTAATTAAAGGGCTTATTTTGATTACATGCAATATAAGGGAAAAGTAGGATTAACAAAACTTGTTGTTAGTTCACGATAAATAGTTGTAAGAGAGGTGTGAAAACAATAATGCAATGACATATGTTATTTTGTGTTTAGGTTGAGATTGATCTGATAACCGAATTCTACACATTCATCACTTTCATCACTTTTGACTGTTTTCCATTATTTGTTTTCATAATTTCGATTTTACTTGATTTCTTAATTACAAAAAAACAAAACCCCCTTTATACTTATAAATATAATTTAGGAAAGTAATTTGATTTAATCTCTGTAGGATCGAGTTAAATTTATCACTAGCTATAGTTTTAAGTTTGGTTATTTTATGTAGTGTTACGTTGCGCTAACAATGTAAGATGCTTAGAGAGGTGATGATTTTGATCAACAGATAAGAAAACATGAATAATACGTAAAGAGATCCAACATATAGCTATACTAACTCCAAACATGTAAGAATATTCAATAGAAGAGAAAGAGAGATTTAGAATTATGATTTATTTTTCTATTAGTATTTCTTGATGTTTATCTTTGATTTCATTTTCTATGATTTGTAACTAAACATGTTTACTGTCTACGTATGATGAACCCTAGCTTGTGATAACAATATGTTTTAATCTTTTATTAAATGCAATTACATTAATTGATTTATTGTGATTCAATTCTGCATTTTATTCTTGTTCTAATATATCCAGATTATTAGTCTATGATTTGATTTCATATGATTGAGATTGAGAAATCGTCTTGTATGAATAAATCTACCATAATTGGAAGAAACTACATGCAAACCTAAAGATATATTGACATAAATCCTTTAGATTAGGGTCAAACCTAAAAGTGAAATTTATAAATCAATAATACAATCCAAGGGGTTTTAACTAGATTGGTTTATGGTAATCAGCTAATGGATTAGTTGTTAATAGTTTCAAGAGAGTTATTAACATGAGATATGAATTTCCATGGTCCAATGATCAATAATATAATTGTATGATAAAAGGTTGATTATCTAATAATACTTAGGGGATTCATCACCTAGACACTACTATTTGATAATTATTTTTCTTCTTATTCTACCTGTTATGAGATTAGAATTGTTTAATCTTAATTTATTTTTTTTAATTAAAACTATAAAAATCCAATTCATAGGTTAGATAATAGAAAAAGGGTCACTAGCACTTACTTTCTTTGTGGGATCAAATCGTGGTTGCCTATGTTAGCTACAACTACATCAAGCACTTGTGATAAAATTAATATTGATCTTACCCTTAGGGCAATCTAGTATTTGTCACCATTATTGGTTGTTAAGTTTTATCATATAACTTTCAATAATATAAGGATACAAATCGTATCTCTTAGTATCAAGGGTATTGTTTCCACGAAGATTATTTGACACCTAATAACTTGAATAGAACTTTGTCTAAGGTACTAAAAATTGATGTGAAAAAATAATTCAAATTAAAACAACTAATAAAATGAAAAAAGTAAACAATTTACAAGTGAGATGCCAATGAGTTTAAGTTTGATCTAGTTTAAGACTTAGGAACTATTTTAGCCTTATTTTGTATTCTCTTTATCTTGTGGATTCAATTTATGTATGATCTTAGACATCATAAAATTTTGATTATCCTCTCTCGAAATCTAATCAAATGACCCTAATTGAATTTTATAATTAAAGAGTTATAATCTCGTAATTCATAAAACTATTCCTAACTTATTCGATTATATTTGAAGCAATCCCATGGATAATTAATTTCACAACTAAGATCTCCCTTAAAATGTTTATTAATCTAAATATTGTAGGTCTATCAAGTTATCAATACTCGTTGCATATCTTAGCACATATTATTGGAAAATCAGGTCAGGATATGATCTTGACAGCATTGGAATTGTCACAAAAATTTTTCCTATTTTGATTTCCTGAAAACCAATATCACTTTAATTTTATAAAATGATTAACAAATAAATTATAAAAAACATGAATCGTAATTTGTATCTTATTCTGAAGCTTGATTTTTTCCTTGTCGTATCCCTTAAACCATTTTTGACACTGATTCGTCTCAACCACCATAGCCACACAAATGTTCAGCCTCTAATAGTATCCACATAATAAATTGAGAGAATCCTGTAACTCTTATAAAGAGGGTTAAGCAAGAAGTGCTAGCTCTATGAAGTTTAAGCGTATTTATAATAGGTTTTGGACATTATAGTAAGTTAATTGAAACTAAATACTAATTTCAGTTAAATTTTAATTAGAATTATAAATAATTCTAATTAAATACCAATTACACCCAAATTTCATTTAATATCTTATATTGATTCTTATTTATTAAATATCTTAAATTTAATCATAAAGTTTCTTAAACTTTACAATCAAGCCCAACTTGATTAAAATAACTTTGCTTTCTTCAACCCATTCTTCATATGAGACCCATTAGGTTCCAAAATATGTTGGCAATGATTATAAATTATAATTCTAATTCATAAATACAATTAAATAAATTAAAAATCCTTTTAATTTATTTTTAATTCTCCAATTAAATAATTTATAATCATAGATCAAGACTGGCATCTAGCAAGGCATCATGACTGTTGAATATGAAAATAAAACATGCAAGATTTGGCTAAAATGGTAGATTTTAGAACTTTTTTAGAAATCAAAACACAACGGAAGTAAGATAACCAAATCAACATGCCAAGCCATACATGATACAGTTTATGGAAAATAATTATCATAAGAACAAGATGGAGATTATATTATCGACTCCTTTTGCTACAACTTTAACTCCTTGCTGTACTATCCTCTCCTTCTTTAGCCTTGCTTTTGAATCCTTTCCTTTGTCAATGTATCCTCCCCTTATTGTTGTATCCTCAACCAATCTGATCTACCATTTGTTCTTCTTGGATAACTTGTCTAACAAGATCCTTTAGTGGGAAAGGAGAAGAAATATTTAGAGGAGAATTTTTTTAGAAAAAAGAAGCCAAAGATGAGACACCTCTCATGCAAATTTCGGCTAACATATGCAAGAAAAGAGAGAGAGAGAGTCCGAAAAATGCAAGAACCGCTCTCTTACACCTTGTCAATTTCGGTTATGCATGAAAAGAAAGAAGAAGTGGAGAGCATCCATTGCATCACTTTATTCTTTAATAAAGCATAATTAAGCGATTAAATGAGACTCTTGTCATTTGTTTTAAGATGGCTATATAAAAAGACTAATAACCTAAAATGACATGTCAATTTCAGTTTTAGTGATGAAAGAAGGAAGATGATCCATCAATTGCACTCTTTCATCTTTAATCAAATGAATGCTAAAAGGTTACATTACATGCCATCATTAAAAGACGACCATTAAACCATTTAATGATAAGATCATTACTCCATTTAATGATGATAAAGCATGATAGATACCATCTTTATTTAGCAATTCAATGCTAAATGTGCAGAGCCCTAAGAAAACCGAAATTGCACCTTCCATTTCTTTAAGAATTTTGTGTTAATTTAATTAATCTAATTAATCAAATTAAAACAAAGTTTATCCTATTTCTAAATGATCATTTGGGCTTCTAATTAACCATTAATTAGTGGAAGCCCAACATTCAATCATGGGCATTAAAACCTCCATTTTTATTTATTACTTTGCTTGATAACTTTCCTTAAAGCCAAGTGAGGAATCTTATTGAACTTAGATAATTCAAGCTCTCATAAGCCCAAAATTAATTTAATCTCATTATAATTAATTCTAGCTTATTAACTAAATGTCATTCCACTAAAGACAATTACTTGAACTCTTAAATCACTAAATATTATGAGAACACATATTTCAAATAAGATGTCCAATTGCAAATCCAATTATGAACCTTATTATAGCCATCCGTACAAAAAGGGTAAAATTACCATTTTGCCCTTATATTGATTTTTCCTTCTAAATCTCCTGTTTTACTCTATATGGTGATTAACGCACAAGATCTCATCTTGGTGTTAAGACTTGATGGGTAACTACTCCATCAAACTCCTGGCGCCAATTTAATCACCAATCTCCATAAAACATCTAGATGTGATGATATCAATATAAACTCTTTATTTGAGTGAATGTTCCCTTATACATGTTTTAATTAATAATTCAAGCTTGCAGACACTGTATTAACACTCTGTAAAAAATCCATTCCGATCATATCAAGAATTATAATGAAACACATATAAGTTCACCACTCATCAAGATTGTGGCCCATAATAAGCAAATGCTAAAATGTATGTTTTAAGATTAAAGTAACGACCTACTTTATTCATTAAAGCATACGTGATTCTAGATTCATTTAGTAATGACATTATCAATAGTCAACTACTATCATGATATGAAACTCATCATTCCCTTGAAGTAAACTCCTTTACTTACATGGAGATAAATCACAATACTGCAGTCTAAACCATAATCAACCGAGCAACTTGATTATTCAACTGTAAATAAATTAATTTATATTCTAATAATATACATGTTTCCCATACATCTCTATATATATGTATATTACTTACAAAAGAATCTCAGTACGTTATGACTAGTTTTATTATGCTCATACATATAAAACCAAACTCTTTTGTTTTCTTAATTACAAAAATAACTGGAAGAAAATTAAGTTATAAGTAAATACACTTGCTTTCCAGGGCACTGTATTTACATAACTCCAACATTCTCACACTTGCCCTAAAGCAAGTTTGACATATCCCTCATGCCCATCCCTACTAGGTGACCCTCAAAACTCTTTTGAGATAGCGTCTTTGTAAACGGATCAGCAAGGTTTTGCCCCATAAGAATCTTTACCACATTTTCTTCTCCGCATTATATTATCTCCCTTATGAGATGATACTTTCTCTCAATGTGTTTAGCAGCTTTGTGGTTCCGAGGTTCTTTAGAATTAGCCACAGCCCCACTATTATCACAATAATGTGTATTAACCTTTTTTGCCTCAAAAACCATTTCCAAATCTTTTAAGAACTTACAGAGCCAGACTGCTTCATTTGCTGCTTCATAGGTAGCAACAGACTCAGCCTCTATAGTTGAATTAGCAACACAAGATTGCTCGATATTCCTCCAGACTATGGCTTCACCTCCTAAAACAAATATTGAACTAGAGGTTGATTTCCTTGAATCAACATCTAATTGGAAATTGGAATCTGTATATCCCGTCAGAATAAGATTACTTCCAGAGCAAACAAGCATTAAGTTCTTCGTCCTATAAAGATACTTCGGTATACACTTAATTGCAGTCCAATGCTCTATTCTTCAATTGGACTGAAATCTGCTTACTAGTCCTACTACGTAATAGATATCTAGTCTAGTGTAAATCATTGCATACATTAAACTTCCAACTGTCGAAGCATAAAATTTTTTACATATCTGTTCAACCTCCTCTTGGTTTTTAGGTGCTTGTTCCTTTGAAAGTTTGATTCTATGTCTAGTAGGTGTGAAACCCCTCTTGGAATCTTGCATGGAGAACTTATTGAGCGTATTCTCAATGTCGGTTAATTGAGTCAAGGCCATCTGTTTGTTCTTACGATCCCTTATAAGCTTGATCCCTAGAACATAGTTAGCCTTTCCTAAATCCTTCATTGAAAACTGTTCATTCAGCCATCCCTTAACTGTAGATAACATTCCCACATCATTCCTAATGAGTAGAATGTCATTAACATATAGGATTAGGAAAGTAACCTTGTCTTCTTGTATTCTTTTATAAACACAAGGCTCATCTAGGTTTTGTATGAATCCTTAGGTTTTGATAGACTTATCAAACCTAATGTTCCAAGACCTAGATGCTTGCTTAAGTCCATAAATGGACCTTTGCAACTTGCATACCTTATGCTCATTACTTGGTTCAACAAAACCTTTTAGTTGGGCCATATAAATGGTCTCCTTAAGATCCATATTAAGAAATTCAGTCTTGATTTCCATTTTCCATATTTCATAATTGAAATAGGCTACTATGGCCAAAAGAATCCTGATGAACTTAAGCATGGCAACCGAAGAAAAAGTCTCCTCATAGTTTATACCCTCGTTTTGAGTATAGCCCTTAGCTACCAATTTAGCTTTAAAGGTCTCTACCTTTCCATCTGATTCTCTTTTCCTTTTATAGATCCATTTACACCCTCTGACTTTTATACCTAGTGGTAGATCTACAAGGATCCAGACTTCGTTAGTATACATGAAATCTATTTCTGATTCCATTGCGTTGAGCCATTTTTCTACATCAACATCATTAATAGCCTTTGTATACGAAATGGGATCCATTTCTTCTTGGTATGAGATAGAAATTAAGCCTTCTCCTAGACTTAGATACCTATCTGACAGTCTCACAATGCTGCCACTATGTCTAGGCACTACTTGATGTTCATGTTGCTCTTCTGATTTAACTCTTGAATCTATTTCGACATCTTGTTCTGTTATATCCATATCAACTCTTGAGTTAGATAAAATAGCTAACTCTTTTATTAGTACTTTACTTCTTCCTTTATGATTTCTCATAAATTCTTCCTCTAAGAAGGTTGCATTTGTCGACACAAATACCTTCTTATCCTTAGGATTGTAAAAATAGTACCCTCGAGTACTTGTAAGATATCCTACAAACAAACATACTTCTGACCTTGGTTCCATTTTTATGGATTCAGGATTTAGAACATGGGCTAGGTAGCCCCAAGTCCTCAAGTGCTGCAATGAAGGCACTCGACTAGTCCACAACTCCTTAGGTGTTTTAAGGAACCTATTTGGTTGGAGCAAAGTTGAGAAGATATGTTGCCGTTCATATGGCATATCCCCAAAACAATTCTAGAAGGCTAGCGTAGGACATCATCGATCTTACCATTTCCAATAGAGTCCTATTCCTCCTCTCAGCTACATCATCCTATTGAGGTGTTTAAGGAGCTAACAAGTTGAAAACAATTCCATTGTCAATTAAAAATTGTTGGAACTCTTTAGATAACTACTCACCACCTAAATCTGATTGAAGTTATTTTAATGGTTTGCCTAGTTGCTTCTCAGCTTCAGCTTTGAATTCTTTTTACTTTTTAAAGGATTCACTCTTTTTATGCATCAAATACAAATAGCCATGTCATGAGTAATCATCTGTAAAGGTTATAAAGTATTCATAACCTCCTCTAGCTTGTACGTTCATTGGCCCACACATATCTATATGTACCAAGTCCAATATAAATTTAGATCTATTTCCTTTAGAAGGAAATGAGGCCTTAGTTATTTTTCCTTCAATACAAGATTCATAGGTGGGTAATGGATCATTATCCAATCCTATAAGGATCCTATTCTTTAATAACCTGTCAAGTCTTTTCTGATTGATATGACGCATTTTTAAGGGTGACAGATATTTTGAATTAATGCTAGAGTTATTGAAATGTTTTGGTTTTATTAATTCTATGGTATTTAGTGAGCCTTTCATAGGTTCTATAAAGACCAATCCCTGTTTAATTATTGCATTACAAATGAAATCCTTATTCTCATATATTGAAACAATATTTTCAAATTATAAGGAATAACCAGACTTTATTAAACAAAAAACAGAAATCATGTTCCTTACAATCATTGAGATGTAGTAAAAATCCTCTGAATATAACCTATAACCACTAGGAAAATCTAAGATAACAACTCCCACTGATTCTGCCGAAACATAGGATCCATTTGCTATCTTGACTTGAAACTGACCTTTAAGTAGTCTTTTCCTTTGCTGGAACCCCTGCAAAGAATTGCAAACATAGTTAGTGGCTCCGGAAACTAATATCCAAAAATAAGATGATTTTGCCACATTTATAGTTCCTAAAAAACTTAGGAAACTCATACCTTGTTTGCTTTTGAGGGACTCAAGGTAGATCGAACAGTTTCTTTTCCAATGGCCTATCTCACCACAGTGGAAACATTTTCCCTTAGTGTCCACTTTAGCCTTCTTTTCCATGGGTTGAGCCTTGACCCCTATTTGGGTCTTCTTTTTCATTGGAACTTTCTTCTTCTGCTTGCCCTTTATTGGGCTTAGCAGAAGATGCTACATTAGCCTCAGGCCCAATAGTCTTGATATTCAATATCTCCTCCGTATTCTGGAGGGTATTCATCACCTTGATATTCAATATCTCCTCCGTATTTTGGAGGGTATTCATCAACTCACGTAAGGTATAATCCTTTTTGTTGAGCTCAAAATCCAACTTAAATTGCTGAAAGGAAGAGTTTAAGCTATTGATGATCATAATCATTTATGTTTCCACATCCATATCTGCGCCAAGCGTCTCAGCCTTTGTAACTGCAAAGATTACCTTAAGCATGTAATCCCACACCGGTTCATCAGGCCTTTGTCTGAGATTATGAAATGATTGGATAGCTTTTACCCTAGCAAACCTAGTCCTCACACTAAACATCTCATGTAAGTGATGGACCATTGCACTTGCAGTTTTCATGCATGCAATTTGCTTTTGTAGAATTCTACTAACAGAAGCTAGAATATAGCATTTAGTGGTCTTATCATCATTTTGCCATCGTTCATGTTGTTGGACTTGCTCAGGAGTTAAACTTTCACCCCGAAGTGCAAGCTCGTTTTTTTTTAATACCCATGAAATTTGTTCATACTGAAGAACAATGTCTAGGTTACGTCTCTATTCATTAAAATTCTCTACATTTCCTAATTTGTTATCTTTCAAGAGCAAATTAAGTGGATTCATTTTGTGGCAATTATGTCTGAAAATATAAATTATTAAAGAGTAAGTAAACTAGTCAACAATATTGGAACTTTGTATAAAATCGATGCATGTATGCATGATGATAGATTTAACAACACTTAAAAACAATTGAATCTTTATACGACAGTTATTTTTCTTATCTATAATAGATTAAGTGAAGGTAGGCCATCTTATTTGTGAAAAAAAAAACTAGAACCCTCCCACTCAAAAGGCTACCAAGCATCTTCATGCCTAACTTTTTGAGAAGTGTCATAATTTGGTCCATGCATTTATCAACAGAGCTACGATGGACATGCAATTTGATAAACTATGTTGAGAGAATAACCATTTGATTCATCTACTAAAGGTACCTGCAAATTATGCCTTGTTGGGAGGTCACATTTGCTACCAAATAGTTGACTTATCCTTTAGGAGACCTAAACCATGGAAGATCTAGGATTCATGCCCTCCGGTGGGGAGTAACATTTCACCACATGCAATGGGCCATCGTATGGAGACCGTGAACTCTCACATAAGAATCCTCTCCCACTCAATCTTTTTGGACTTTAAGTTTTAATGAATCTTATTTAGATACAATTTATTATCCATCCTTTATTGTTTCATTATATATCTCATACATAATGAATGCATAGCAAAGCCTAGGGTTGACAATTTTTTAAATGGCATACAATCACATAATATCATATATTATTTGTATCCATTCATCTCATGAACTAATAAGCCACTTTTAATTGCCCATCCTAGAATATAAAAACAATTACAAGGCTTTTAGACCTAAAATAATCTTTTTGGACTTGGATCTTCTGGTTCGAACTCTTCATTCACATGACCTAGCCCATTCAGTAAAAAATGTGTAATGGCATTTTATAAAACTAAATTTTTCCACTTTGAAAACAAAAAATCCAACACTAGATTTTCATAAATCTGAATCTTTTCCAAAACAAATAAAAAAATAGTACTTGTTTTCATTAAAACAGAAAACTGTTCCATTAAAACAAAAAACTAGCACTTTTTTTTTATCAAAATCAAAAATTGATTCATTGAAACAAAAATCCAATATTTTCACAAATCCTAAACAATGCCAATACACAAAAGGATACATCGAAACCATTACCTCCTCATTTCTTCAATCCATGGTTGATTCATTTTCATCATTACATCAATTTGTATATTACAAAATCAAAATAAACAAAAAAATGAAGCCAAGGAGGAAACATGGTGATGATAGACCACCGTCCTTGTTACAAACCACATGAAGAAATTTTACATGGTAAATATAAATTCTAGGGACAACCAAAAGAGCAAAACATACACTATATATATTTCAATCAAATAAGAATATGCAGCATACAAAAAATAATTGCCAACCTATGCATCATATATGGGAATCAAAATCATGCATAATAAACATGGCTCTGATACCAATTATTGGATCAGAAAATAAAACATGCAAGATTTAGCTAAAACTGTAGATTTCAAAACTTTTTTAGAAATCAAAACACAACAGAAACAAGATAACCAAATCAATAGCCAAGCCATACATGATACGGTATAAGGAAAATAATTATCATAAGAACAATATGGATTTTATATTACTAGCTCCTTTTGCTACAACTTTAACTCCTCACTGTGTTATCCTCTCCTTCTTTAGCCTTGCTTTTGAATCCTTTCCTTTGTCAATGTATCCTCTCCTTGTTATTATATCCTTAACCAATCCGATCTACCACTTGTTCTTCTTGGACAGCTTGGTTAACAAGATTCTTTGGTGGGAAAGGAGAAGAAAAATTTAGAGCAGATTTTTTTTAAAAGAAAGAAGCCAAAGATGAGACACCTTTCATGCAAATTTCATCTAACACATGCAAGAAAGGAGAGACAGAGTTCCAAAAATGAAAGAACCCCTCTCGTACACCTTGTCAATTTTGGTTACGTATGAAAAGAAAGAAGAAGTGGAGAGCATGCAATGCATCACTTCATTCTTTAATCAAACATAATGAAGCCATTAAATGAGACTCTTTTCATTTATTTTATGATGGCTATATGAAAAGACCAATAACCTAAAATGACATGTCAATTTTGGTTTTAGTGATGAAAGAAGGAAGATGATCCATCAAATGCACCTCTTTCATCTTTAATCAAATGAATGCTAAAAGGTTACATTACATGCCATCATTAAACGACAACCATTAAACCATTTAATGATAAGATCATTACTCCATTTAATGATGATAAAGCATGATAAATACAATCTTTATTTAGCAATTCAATGCTAAATGTACAGCTGCATATTTAGCCTTAATAAAACCAAAATTGCACCTTTCGTTTCTTTAAGAATTTTGTTTTAATTTAATTAATCTAATTAATCAAATTAAAGCAAAGTCTAGTCCATTTCTAAATGTTCAGTTGGGCTTCTAATTAACCATTAATTAGTGAAAGCCCATTTATTTTTCTTGCTTTGCTTGGTAACCTTCCTTAAAACCAAATGGGGAATCTTATTGGACTTAGATAATTCAAGCTCCATTAAGTACACAATTAATTTAATCTCATTAGAATTAATTCTAGCTTATTAACTAAATGTTATTCCACTAAAGACAATTAGTTGAACTCTTGAATTACTAAATATTCTGAGAACATACATTTCAAATAAGATGCCTAATTGCAAACCCTATTATGAACTTTACTATAACCATCCGTACAATAAAGTGTAAAATTACCGTTTTTCCCTTATATTAGTTTTTCCTCCTGGATTTCTAGTTTTACTCTATATGGTGATTAACACACAAGATCTCATCTTGGTGTTAAGACTTGATGGGTAGCTTGTACATCAAACTCCTAGCGCTAGTTTAATCACCAATCTCCATAAAACATCTAGAAGTGATGATATCACTATAAACTCTTTATTTGAGTGAATGTTCCCTGATACCTGTTTCAATTAATAATTCCAATATGTGGATACTGGATTAATACTCTTTAAAAAATTCATTCTAATCATATAAAGAATTATAATGAAACACATATGAGTTCACCACTCATAAAGATGGTCCATAATAAGCAAATGCTAAAATGTATAACGACCTACTTTATTCATTAAAACATACGTTATCCCATATTCATTTAATAGTGCCATTATCAATAATCAACTACTATCATGATATGATACTCATTATTGCCTTGAAGTAAACTCTTTTACTTACATGAAGATAAATTGCAACACTACAGTCTAAATCGTAATCAAGCGACCAACTTGATTATCCAACTGTGAATCAATTAATTTGGATTCTAGTAATATACATATTTCCCATACATCTCTATGTATATGTATATTGCTTACTAAAGAATCTCATTACCTTATGACTAGTTTTATTATGCTCATACATATAAAACCAAACTCTTTTGTTTTATTAATAAGAAAAATTTTCGTTACAAAAAGTAACTAGAAGAAAATTAAGTTATAAGGAAATAACTCAAACAATGATTACCCAAATATTTAGGAATGTCAAAATGGTTTTGACTGACTTGTTTATGCATGATTGTTTCACATAATTCAATCCTTTCATAATACAATTTTCCAATTATTCATAGAGCATGAAGTTAATGTCTACTCTATTTTGAGCCCAATCATATTAATTCCCTACTATTAGCTATCGATTCAATTAATGACATTTGTAAACTATTTACAATATGTCATTCCACATTAAACAATTTTTCAAATCAATACTAACCGAGAGAAATGGAACATTCTCCTTAATTAATTTAGGGTGATGAATCTTATCTTGATCACACAACTACCACCATATAGTTCATACTACATCCAATGACTACTTATTGACTAACCCATAATTAAATAGGTTCTAAGTAGTATCAAAACATAAGAATTCCTATACAAGATAACTTTGATAATCTCAAGTCAAAGGATTACTTACATAATCATCACAACGAGAATTTCATGGACATATAAGTACTGTTCCAAATAGATTTCTCATATCGGGTTTGTTAAGTGAACTTGTCTTATAACAAATACCCATATGTTTGTTTAAGTGTTTCCATACTTTAGCATATGAGATCAACTACTGATAGGTGTGCATTAGGATATGTTTTTATAGGTAATTGGGATGTGTTTTCTACCATAATTGTTGTCTGTTATTCTAGTTTAGGATTCATTTTGCATGTTTTTAATAAGTTTGATTTTTAGTGTTCTTCTTGTGTGTTTGGTGCTAATTGAGGGCAAGAATTGGTTATTTTTGTGTAGGAAATAAGAGGGAACAACTTGGAGGATGAAAAAGAGATTAAAGAAGAGAAGATGAGAGGAGTTCATCTGGGACAAATTCCTACGTTGATGAGAATCAGGCAAATTCCCATGGACATGGGAAATCACAATGGAAATGAAGAATGGTTCTGTTTATGATTCCCATGCTCGTGGCAATCATGTAGATTCCCATGAGCGTGGGAATTGTAATATGAGGCAATCTGCAAGGCTTCATTAAATCTAGGATTTTTGGACTATAAAAACATCATTAAGCCTCCATATTCAAAAGAGATGACACCAACCTATAGAAACACCATCCTTAGGTGAAGAAAACATATTTGGAGCATCGAGGAAGCATTGAAGATAAGGATCATTATCAAGATTGGGAAAAATAACAGATCAACATCAAAATTCCATATTTTTCCAAAGAAGAGGAGTCTTATATTTAATTTTTTATCACTTTGATTTCTTCCTTTCTTAGTAAAAACTGGTTTATTTGATTGTTGATGATGTTACGGAGATCATGTTAGGGTAATTTCATATTAGGGATTACTTTTGAATTATTTTTTCAAAACTCATATTTTATTTGGATTGAATGAAGTGTCTTTGATGATTATTGTTCTTATTTGTCATTTTGCAACAAAACGAGAGAGTAAGTGAGATAAGATTGGTGTAGGATTGTATAACGAGAGTTGGCAACCTATAGACTAGCAATCTTTATATCAATTGAATAATTAGAAGAGATATCTCGATTAGTAAATTGATCACCTATCGGATCGCTTAATAACTAGTTGAATCGGTAGTGTCATTGATTAGGTTAAGAGATCATTCAACCGATTCCCGTTAATTTGTTTAGGGAAAAATAGTTACATATTGAGAGAGGGTAATTAGCACATTCGAAAATCAAGTGTGAGGCACAATTCAATCAATAAAATAGGACGGAGACAGAATAAGGAAAAAGTAATCTCTAGCATTTAGGTTATTAAATTCATATTTTCTACAATTGTGATATTGTCCATTGTTTACATTAGTCTCTTTTAATTTTAATTTAACTTTTCAAATTATTTTTATTTCATAATTTAGTTTCTTAAAAAAAGTTATATCTTAGTTAAGTGGTGTCTAGGCATTAATTCTTGTGCGAACAATATCCACTCTTTTTACTATAGGTCACGACCTGTGCACTTGCAATTTTTGAGGATGAATACAAGGAGTACACAAAGGGTGAAAGAATTTATAGAGGACGAATTTGCCGAAATTAAGAAGAATGAAAGAGAAATAAGAAGGGCAAAGCATCTAAATTCCTCAAATCAAGATATGGTTGACGAAGGAGGGCAAGGAGAACTAGAAAGGGAACTAATGGATTTCATGAGGCTAGGGTTTAGTCCTAAGGGAGTGTTGAGGCTACTAGTTCAAGCAAATAATTTTGAGATAAAGCTAACACTACTCAACATTCTTCAAGCAGTGTACAATTCTACGGGCTATCCAATGAGGATCCAAATGCTTACATTGCAAATTTCTTGGAGATTTGTGGAATGTATGACGATACGGTGAAGCTACGACTATTTTCTTTCACGTTGAAGGATTGGGATAAAGCATGGTATAATTCTTTGAATCCAGGTCAGATCATGGCTTGGAAGTAGCTTGCCTAAGCAATCCTAGCCAAATATTTTCCATTGACAAAGGTGACAAGGATTATCAAGGAGATAACCAATTTCTAGTAAAGTCACAAAGAATCTCTCTATGAAGTTTAGGAAAGATTTAAGGAACTTTAGAGGAGTTGTCCACTTCACAACCTCCCGAGGGAATTTCTACTTCACAAATTCTATAATGGACTGACTTGAGCACAAGGTGCACAATTGATGCAGTAGCTAGAGGCTTACTAATGAGGAAGATGGTGGAAGAAGCTCATGATTTATTGGAGAAGTTGGTAAGCAACAACTGCATGTAGTCAATCAAGAGAAGTAGATAAGGACAAAAGAAACAAAAAGGTATGATATCTATTATCTTAGTTACTGCCTTGCAGGCTCAAATTATGATGCTGATGAAGCAGCTAAATAATATGCAAGGAGCGTCATCCTTAACAATAAAGGCATTGCAAGCATAATTTGAACTATGTGGGGAGAACAACCACAGCTCAGTAGAATGTTTCCAATTAGGAGTTAGCAGGATAGAACAGGTAAGCTATTTAGGCCAGCCGTAGCAAAGTAATAACCCATATTTGAATACATATAATCCGGGTTGGAAAAACCACCCGTACTTTTCTTGGAGTAATAATAATGCAAGTGGCTAATAAAGACTACAAGGACTGCCAGGATTCCAGCAAGATCAAATCACAGCATTGGAAAGAAAAA
The DNA here is from genome assembly GCA_027575705.1 of Erythroxylum echinodendron. Classification (NCBI taxonomy): domain Eukaryota; kingdom Viridiplantae; phylum Streptophyta; class Magnoliopsida; order Malpighiales; family Erythroxylaceae; genus Erythroxylum; species Erythroxylum echinodendron. The sequence continues at coordinate 23,664,815 of JANZXR010000171.1, forward strand.
TAGATAAGATGATGGAGGTTTTGGGGTGAAAATTGGTAGCATAAGAAGAGAATCATAAAAGGATGCAAGCAAGCTAAGAGGAAAATCAGAAGATGATGGAAGCAAAATTCGATCAGATTTTGAAGAATCATGTATCATCCATCCACAATCTAAAAGTTCAGGTAGGCCAACTAGCTAACACTTTATCTTCATGAAATGCAATTAGTCTACCAAGAAACACTGAGGTGAATCCGAGGGAAAGAATCAAGGCCAGTACTCAGATAGAGAAAAAAGAAAGCAAAAATAGGGCAAAAGATGGAAATAAGCAAGAAGAACAAATAGTGTTGGAAGTCTTTCTGAGTGGACCCGTAAGCGAGCTAATTAAGAAACTTCAACTTGGACTTCCCCATCAAATTTTTTCTCATTGGAAGCCATGTTCGAGTGAAGTAGCTTGAAATTCTAAGGAAGGGGAGTTAAGCGAGATGACAGACATAACAAATCAACTCCAGACAAAGCTTATGTTCAAGGGGTCATTGAAAGAAGACGTTATCGATCACATATCAGGAAAAAGTCTGCATGTAGTATAAAAGAAAGAAGACCCAGGGGACTTTTTCATTCCATGTAGTATAAATGAAGTTAAGATAGATCGAGCATTTACGGATTTGGAGAAGGTATCAACATGATGCCATAATCATTCAGTCAGAAGTTAAGTCTAGAAGAGCCAGAGCTGACTAAGACATTAGTGAAAACTACTGATAGGACGGCACATTTACTGATGGGGATGATCAAGAATGTGCAGCTACACATTGATAAATTTACTTTCCCAACAAATTTCTACATATTGGTTATTATTGAAGACGAGGAAACTCCTATGGTTTTGAGGTGACCATTTTTGGCTACTGCTCATGTGATTATTAATGTTGACGAGGGCAAATTAATATTGAAAGTAGGGACAGAGCAGTTAACATTTAAGTTATCGAAGAAAAACTATCATCCTATAACATCCCCGATGGATATTAAAGAACTTGAACTCCAAAGGGGATGGGAAAATATTAAGGACCTTAGAAATGCATTCAGGAAGAGACAAAGGCATAGGAGAAGGCGAAGAACAATAATGATGGTGGGGCCCAAAATAAGTTAGCCCCAATACAAAGTCTGAGATCAATTTATACACCGCTATCATTCTAGTCATTTGAACCACCATGAGTAAGAAAGAGAGTCGAGTTACCGATGATAATAGAAGCGCTGCTTGGGAGGCAACCCATGAGAGTCAACTAGCTTTGTTTGTTTTTGTTCAATTAATCGTTTATTTTAATTCCTTAGTTATGATTATGCTTGAATTGGATTTGATTGATGTTTATGTTGATTTTGTTTGGATTCCAATTTGTTTTGTTTTCAAATTTCTTGTTGATGATAGTATCTTGATGTGTTTGTAGGTTTTGGGATCATGGAGGATGAAAATAAGCTTGGAAGAAGGTTTGAAAGTGTGAGGATCACCAATTCCTACGTTTGTGGGAATTGTGATGATTCCCATGAACGTGGAAAATCTCTCCAGAAAGTTTCTAAAGAGAAAACCCATGTCTATAGGAATTCTGGTGATTCTCACGAGTATGGGTTTCTGGAGAGGAATCCCACGCTTGTGGGAATTCTGGACATTCCTATGGACGTGGGAATCTTTTTAAGAGAGCTTCTATAGAGGAAACCCAATTCCCATGAGCGTGGGAATCCCATCCGAGAGGGGTTTAAAATTCCCCCTTCTTCTCTCATTCTCTTTTCAAAATTTCACTCCCTCTCTCTCTAGAACATGATTTTCTCTCCTCCCACTCTCTAAAACTCTTCATTTTCCATTTAGATTCTTGGTATTCTCTTCATTCCTTTCCATCAATATTACATTCCTTCACTCTTTTCATGCATCAATCATTCAAAAATATAAGGATTTAGGTGGGATATTATTTTCTCTTTCTAAAACACGAATTTCACTTTCTCTCTCTTTCATGTTTTGCAGATTTTCTTCGAACAATGACTCCACCGGGAATAATGAGGGTTAGGCAATTGGTAGACGAGATCCGCCTTTAAGTTTTCCATGAGGGAAAACCTAACTTAGCGACTGACTATTAGGCCCCATTTCTGATTTACTCGAAAGAAGAATATGGGCATTTTCGTGACTTTAGGAGTAGATCAATAGTTACTCCTACGTATTTTGATTTTGACGTACTAGAAAACATAGAAGTGAGACATCGATTTGAACAATTAATTGCAAACATAGGGTAGAATAGATTTGTCACGACGTGCCCATTTCTGCCACTATATCTTTAGAATTTTTTACAAAAGTTAGGTATAACTCTAAGATGGATCTGTTTTGGTTTAGGTTGGGTGGCAATGTTTTAAAACTCGATTACTTTGTCATGCGTGAACTGTTTAACTTGTTGAATATAAAAGTTTTAGATGATCATACTGATTTTGATGTTGATTCTTATTGGAACACTCTCACGGGTGAATCCCACTTTGATTCACGTAATGCACCGAACTCTTTAATTAGGAGTGATGAACATTTGTTGTTACATAAATTTATGTGCCTGATTGTGTTCAACAAATTAGAAATCAATAAATGCTCATCTAAAGAGCTTTTCTTTTTATGGTGCATGGACAGAAAGATTAAAATCAACACTACTTATAGATTTTTTCAATCATTAGTGAGTGTGATTACTAAAAAGAATATGTTTTTTAGGATGGCTCATATGGCTTCTGTTTTGGATGCATTTTATATGTTAATATGGAGAATTTGCATATTGCTCCCCACAACATGTTTGATATAGTTTATTTGAGACACATAGAGATTGTGGAAGTCTAATCTATGGAACTTTGCAATCCTTAAATACGCAGTGTAGTGATGAGTAGGAGGGGTGAAAGGGCAGCCATACACCAACCCTCCACATCCAGGGTAGCTATAGAACCAAAGGAGGAAGTCGTAGCTGAGGAACCGAGGGAGCTAGCGGCGGTTGAATGATATCAATCGATTCTCGACCAAATAGTCGCAAATCAACAACAGATGACCTCTCAGCTCGATGAACTCGGTACTCAAATGAGGTAGGTTAATAAAGAGCAACGTAGTTTGAAGAGAGGGTTCCTCAACTTCTATCGGAGGAACAATTGTAAAGCTCCTACACCATCACTGTCACCGCCATCTTCGGAATAAGCTTTCTTATCACTTAAATTTTTACATTTTATTATGTATTATGTGTGATTGCATTTCTTTTCATGTGCATTTGGTTTCACATTATTTGTTTGCGTGCTATGTCTTTTTTTAGTTATAATTTCTTTAATATTGGTTTGACTTCAGTATTTTCTGTTTGCTTTAATATCATTCATTAATTTTAATTTCTTTTGTTTTGTTTGTTTTTATTTTTGTATAGTTTGATGTCATTTCCCTTTATTTGTTTGTTGACTTGTCACATTGAGGACAATGTGATTTTAAGTGTGGGAAGGTGAAATCAAAGGTCTTACTTATATTTTTTTTCTTTTACATTATGTTAAATAGGATGCATGTTTAGGCATTTTGTATGTGCTTTGTGTTGGCAATGGAACTACACTTGAGTCATTCAGATAAATATTGCCATGAGATTCTGTCATATAGTTGGAATTAGATTGAATGCATGCTTAAACTCGAATTAGGCTACTTGAGTAGAAAGTGAACCATATAAAGTGATGAAAAAAGTTGGTTACATAAGCTTAGTCACAAATTGACATTTGAACAATGAGGTAGTGTAGAGATGCATAATGAGTTTTCAATTGAGCTAAAGTGAGGATTGAGCCGTATGACTTCATCTATAGTCATTTAATTTCTTTGTTGAGTGTACTTCCATAGGTTACTACCTTTAGAACTTGCTTTGAATTGGTTTGAGTCTACGAGATGCATGCTTAATAAAGATGATCTAGGTCCTTTTTGTGTTAACCCTTGGCTTAAAGACCTACCTGTTAATTATCCCTTGCTACCCCCTTTTGAGTCTTAATCTTTTGTTTCTTAAAAACACCCAAAATTTTAAAAACTTTAATACCCATTATCCTACCCTTTTCACAAGCTTAGTAGAGTATTAAGTAAAATATTAGTTGGGATTGTATGCAATTTTTACCAAGACAAATTGAGTACATTTTTACCTATGGACAACATTATATATAGTACTAATTTTGACTCATATTTCTTCCATATATAAAGAAAAATAAATAAGAGAAAAGAAAAAGAAAGAACAAGTGAATAGCATTAATAAGTGCAGAATATTAGTTATATTAGTATGTCTTATAGTTATGTTTAGTTATCCCATTTTTTAGCTACTTTGTAATTTACTTATGCTTGTACTTAACCCTCTTTCCCCTCTTTTGACCTACCTTATCCATTACCATATTACAACTTTAAATAACTCCTTTTGATCTATTTATGCATGCAATCATTGTAGAGGAGAATTGGTGTATTAGCAAGCCTATGGTAGTGTAGTTTCCTATATGAAGTTTGAGTAAAACACTAACCTTTAAATACTTGAGCAAAATGAGTGAAAACTGTGAGCATGGGAATTGCAATCTGAGGCAATCTGTGAGGCTTCATTAAACCTTGAATTTTTTGACTATAAAAACATCATTAAGCCTCCACCTTTGGGATAGATGACGCCCACCTATAAAAACACCATCCTTAAATGGAGAACACACGTTTGGAGCATTTAGGAGGGATTGAAGACAAGGATCACCATCAAGATTGGGGAAAAAAGCACATCAACACCAAAATTCCAGATTTTGGAAAAGAAGAGAAGGAGTCTTATATTCAATTTTCTGTCACTTTGATTTCTTCCTTTCTTTGTAAAAAATGGTTTATTTTATTGTTGATGATGTTATGGAGACTATGTTAGGCTAATTTCATAATAAGGATTGCTTTTCATTATTTTGTCAAAACTCATATTTTATTGGATTGAATGAAGTGTCTTTGATGATTGTTGATTTTATTTGTCATCTTGCAACAAATCAAGAGAGTGAATGAGATGAGATTCTTGTAAGATTGTACAATGAAAGTTGGCGACTTATAGACTAGCAGTCATTATATCAATTGAAGAATTAAAAGAGAGATCTTGATTAGTGAATTGATCACCCGTAGGAACTAGTTGAATCGGTAGAGTCATTAGGTAGGTTGAGAGATTATTCAATCGATTCCTATTAATTTGATTAGGGCAAAATAGTTACACCTTGAGATAGGGTAATTAGTACATTTGGAAATCTAAGGTGAGACACAATTCAATCAATAAAATAGGAGGGGGACAAAATAAGAAAAAAGTAATCTCTAGCACGTAGATTCTTAAATTTAGATTTTCTACAGTTGCGGTATTGTTCATTGTTTATATTAGTCTTTTAATTTTAATTTTAATTTAATTTTTCAGATTATTTGTAAGTCACAATTTAGTTTCTTAAACACAGTTGTGTCTAAATTAAGTGGTGTCTAGGCATCAATCCTTATGGGATCGATATCTGCTCTTTTTACAAGTCATAACCTGTTCAACTGTAGTTTTTGAGCGTAAAACAAGTAAATAGGTTTTACCATCAACAGAGTCACTTTATGAAGCATAGGAATTCTATAAGGATTTTCAAAGGAGACGTTCTCATGATAGTTATTCATTAGTGTGTGTTTTTCTAAATATTTGATATGTGTTTCTTGCATAATAGGTTATTATTGTTGTGCTTTAGGATTTATTTTGTATGGTTTTGTTTAGTTTGATCTTCATTATTGTTCTTTTATGTTTGATGTTGATTTAGGGTAAGAAATGATCATTTTGACGCAGGAATGGAGGGTGGTCACCTTTGCGATTGAGAACTGGAGACCAAGAAAGGAGAAGAGAATGGGAGGATTTATAACACAAGAACCCATGATTGTGGGATTCACCTCTGAGATTGAGAACTGGAGACCAAGAAAGGAGAAGAGAACTAGAGGATTTATAACACAAGAACCCATGATTGTGGGATTCATGTAAATTCCCACGATCGTTGGATGCTTAACTTGAAGATACACACGAGTTTAATTTATTTTTAGGTTTTTATGACTATAAAAAGACATAAACCCCTAGGGCTGAGTGAGGATCGGGGGGTACTTTCCTCCTCGAGTAAAAACACAGGTTTAAAATCTTGAGAGAGGTAGAGAATCAAGGTTTTTCATTCATAATTGGGCAAAGAGCATACCAACACTAGATTTTCCAGATTCGGGCAAACAAGAGGAGGAGTTTGATTTATTTAGTTTTCTTATGTTTTTTCTTTTCTAGCATTTGAATGATGGATTATTTTATTGTTAGGGATGTTAATGGTATCATGAGTGGCTAATTTATTTGTAACATCCTGTTCTCATATTAAGGGTTAGGACTCGAAATTTCAGTACATATGAGCTCAAAGAGATATTAAGGAAATGCATTTTCTTGTTCATGCATAATGTTAGCATATATGCACGTGAATATTGAATCCTTGCACAAAAATAAGTGTACATGCATTCATTGACAACTTCTGGGCATGATTGAT
>JANZXR010000171.1:23672402-23693610 GCA_027575705.1 Erythroxylum echinodendron
ATTTTTATTAAATTGTTAAGAATTATTTTCACTCTTCTTAAGATTTTATTTAGAAAATACAATTATACTTTATTTCTATATTTGATATGATCCCACCACCCAAATTCCGTGTCCCTCATTATTATTATTATTATTACAAATAAATATCAAATGGTGACACATCCGTACGGGGACCGGGGCCAACATATTGTATGATGGTGTTAGGTTGCATTTTGTGAATCGTGTAAATGTGTTAATGACTTAGATGAATTGGAATTGATTTAATTTTGAACATAGTCTATTAGGTTGTGAAGAATCATTAGCTCGCAAAATTAGTGAATCGGGGTCTCGACTGGGTGTTGTGACTGCTATTTTGTTAATATTTTCATAATTGATTCTTGAAATTGAGTGCGTGATTGAAATAAATTCTTGCCTTAGTTTTGTTCATTTTGAATTATTGTGAATTGTTTTTAACTTTAGATTTTAGGATTAGATTAACCCTCCTAGTGGATCAACACCTTAGGTACTACATAAACGACTCGTATGGTTGTAGATTATCAAAGCTAAATATTAAAACTTATACATACCGGAATACTGATATCAGTGATGATGAATACTCCTTTATATAATATAGAGTTTGAATTCCCTATTCAAGAATTGCTTATCACCTAATGCAAGACCAGCTTCCATCTATAGCCACTTTTATTACTTGGTAACATATGTAGCATACTGCTTCAAAAAGCTTTAAAAAAGTTACATTGAAAGAACAAATGTTTTGTATCCTCCACCTCCCTGTTGCATAGCAAATATAATCATCTTCACTTCTGTGCCAGTGATTCTTAGTCTTAAGTATATTCTTGATTGCTAGCTAAGAGATAAGTATATTCTTGGGGCATAGAGATTATTTTTATATAAGGTTGAATTAAGGAACTTCCGTAGTATTGTTAGTGAGATTTATTTGTGTACTGACCATTCAAAGTCAGCGTCCATGTTATTGTGTCTTCAATTTGAGCTGCCCTCAATGTAGGAAAAAGATCAACTAAGGATTTGAATCCCCTGAAATTACCTTGCCAAGTCCCTTCCATAATCAGAGAGGAAAATCTGAGTTGTAATGGCATCTGATATCGAAGATGAGAGAATTTTATTGATTGCACCAAATGACTGATGTCCAACCAATTGTCATACCAAATCCAAGTCTTCTTTCCATTCCCAATTGCATGTTTGATACAAGGATAGATGATAATTCTAAGTTTCATCATTTGTCTAATTATCCAAAAATCCTCCTTAAAGAAATCAACTATCCGAATGTTTATACTCCTCAGATAGAATTCATGTAACCATTTTATCCAAAGTGCATTTTGGTCTATATGACTCTCCAAATCCTCTTGCACATTAAGATATTTTGCATTTGGGAGATACAGATAATAGCTAGTCTGCCAAACTTCTTAGGGACTATCAATTTAGACCATTTGATCCTTACTTTTCTCGAGCGATCAAGTCTATCAGACCATAGGAAGGATTTCATAATTCAATCCATTTCCTTAATAGCCTTCTTAGGTAAAGCAATATAAGCAGTCCAATGTATGTTCATACTGCTGAGAATTGACATGATTAAAGTAAGTTCGGCAGGGTAGGATAAAATTCTATTTTACCAAGCCAACACTTTGGATTTCAATGATAGTTAAGCAGTAAAAAAACTTTGAATTAGAAGTTGTGATAGGAATGCCCACATAACTGAAAGGTATATGCAAATACTCAAACCCGTAAGATCACTAATAGTAGTAAAGTTTCTCACATAAACTGCCTATTATATGTGACTTTTATCCTGATTTAATTTGAGACTAGAGCACTGTTCAAGAAAATCTAGAATATGCATCAACATTGTGATTGAATGAGTGTTAGCTCCATACAATAAGATCAAATCATCAGCTCGATGATGAAATTTGAAACCTTCATTGTAGCTAAAGAGTTTATTTAATAGCCTAGAGAGTCCTTCCATAGGAAAGGTTGATAGATAAGGGGATAAAGAGTCCCCTTTCCTTATTCCCTTAGCTTTTCTAAACGTCTTGGAAGGAACACTATTCACCAGGACACTGAAAGATAGAGATTAGATACATGTCATAATCCATGTTATGAACTACTATGATAGATGTAAGGCTTGTCGGTAAAACTTAATATAATCCCGGCTAAGAGTATTAAAAGCTTTATAAGAACCAATCTTTAATAAACAATTATGATCTTCTTACTAGAATTATAATACTTGACCATCTCCTAAATCAATAAAACATTGTCTCTAATGGAACAGTCTAAGAGAAAAGCACTATGTGCAACATCTACTATATTTAAAATAACTAATTTGATTCGATTAGCAAGTATCTTAGATATCACCTTGTAGATTGTATTACAGCATGAGATTGGACAAAAGTCCCTCATACAGGATGGATTCTGTTTCTTGGTGACTAGACAGATGTGTGTACAATTGATTCCTTGAAGCAATCTCGAAGACTTAAAAAATTCTATAACAATTGCTATAATTAGTGGACCTGTGATGTCCTAGGTATATTGGAAAAACATGGTAGTAAAGCCATTTAGACTAGGGAACTTGGAGGGTTGCCAATTGAAAAGAGTTTTCTTCATATTGTGTGCAGTGATAGGTGAGACCATAAGCTCTTTCATTCTTTGATCCAACTGAAAATTAAAAAGAAACTAAAGATTAGAACTTGGAGAAAAGGCCAAGGAAGTACCCATTAATTTTAGGAAATAATTTTCGGCTACTTCCAGTAGTGAGTTATGCTCAACATGCTTTTGTCCCCTATCATCTTGTAGCATAGATATCTTGTTGATATTCCTTATCACAAGTAAGGAAGAATGAAAAAAAATGAGTGATGGCATCCCCTTCCTTCAACCAGTTGAGTCTCACCTTTTGTCTCATCACTAAGTTTTGAAACTGAAGAGCCTCTTGATACTATTAAAGACAAGTTCTTTATTCCTATTTGAATGGAGTTTTTTGCGGAGACGAATAATAGTTATCTTAAGCCTGTCGAAGCTTCTCCTTAAGAAGCTAAATATTAAGATTCTTTTGTAGCATAAAAGATTTTAGGACAACTTTCATCAATCTAAGCTTGGTCATGAGTTGGTAAGACTTATAACCTTCCACTTTAGATGCCCAATAATTAGCAACTACTTTATGAAACCACTCCAAACCAGTGAGAGCATTAAAAATATGAAGGGAGAGCCTTTTAGGATGATATTAGCAACTCAAAGAGCATTAAAAAATCTAAAGGGAGAGCCTTTAGGTTGATAGTAGCAAGTCATTGCGTTAAAATAAAGGAGTGACAAAAGTCATATTCTTACTAAAATGAACAAAAGATTCATTGAAAAAATTCAACCATAGGGAATTGACAAGAGAACTATCAAGCATCCTTCGAAGCAACTATCATGTTGGTTGTTATACCAAGTTATAGGCCTTCTTGTGTGATTAAGTTCCACCAAGTTTATATGCAATAGGAATACAAATAATTCCTTTGTGTGCCTTGGATGTGCATCTCGGCCACCCTCAATTTCTATTAAGGTTAGAGAGCAGTTGAAATCACCAATCACTAGCAAAGGAAGCTAAAATGTAAATTGGATACATTGTAAGTCCCTCCATAGTTTATCTCATTGGAAGTTAAAATTAGACACATATAGAAGTGAAACATGAAAGTTGGTACTACTATTTTTAGGTTGGCAATGAAGATGAAGCATCTGATTTGTTTCTTCTATAACCTCTATTACCATCAGACAAGTGATAAAAAGACAAATAATTCTTCCATTAAAATGAGAATTAATGTTGGAGAGCATCTCCCAATTAGCACCCAAAAAGCTTGACCCACAAAGGGTATGGGGATCTTTTATTTTAGTTTCAAGTAAACCAATTAGAATAGGTTTCTTCTCTTTTACCTACTCCGTCAAAACTAGTATTTTAATAGCCTCATTCAACCCTCTATTGTTCCATACCGGTATTGACATGTGAGGGGGAGTCCCCTATTGTTGTTTGTTTACTCTTTTTTTCACTGGTTTATTTCAGGTAGTGTTTTTCAAAATTCTAATGTCTTTTTGGTTAGCTGAATTTACATCAATTACATTAGGACTAGATGCTTCTAATGGTTCCTTTAATACATTCTCTACTACAGAAGTAGCTTGTGTAACTGGTTCATTAGTGATTAGATGCACTAGGTGATGAGTAGTCCCGGCTTTTTCACTAGTCTCCACCTGCCTAATATCAGCAATCATCTCAGGTTCCTTACTAATATTCTCTATTAAACAATTCTGCTGAATCTTTATCTCAGATGTCATAACTGGCTGTAAAGTCATAATGCCCTGATTCACCATAAGCTCAGACTGTGCAATTGCACTATTGACTTGTTCAAGAGTAGGAGTAGCACTCTCAGTCTCCATAAGCTCATCATTATTTTCCTAAGTACAGGAGTTCTTTTATCTTTTACCCTTTTTATTTTTATAAATAAGAAAAAGCATCAAGGAATTAGCATTCATACCTTTTCCTCTCATAAGTGTTTGAGTTCTTTTTCTCTAGTCTATAGATATTATTACATGTTGAATATTTGAATAGCTTGTATTTGACTGCTTCAAAAAAAATTATAGGAATTCGAATAATATGTTTCCACTCTTTTATTTTTAATTTTTTGCTTTTAGAATTATTCAATTAAATAATTTAAACAATAAAAATTGTGTTTCTATAGTTTGATTATAGTTGATTTACCTGCACCCTCGACCATATTCTTTTGAATTGCTAGGACAAGCTTGGATTATCGCCCTAAATAACATTAAAAATATCCTCCAATAAGGCTTGGAAATTTATTTAGCATCTCTTATTACATAAAAAAAAAAAATCCTCCAATAAGGCTCTCAAGCAACTCTGCGAAGGAAATTTATAATCTCAACTGATGATTGAAGTTTTATAGAAAAAAATTGGACTCTAGCACTACTTGGAAACTACTACGTCAACAATAGAAGATACGGTGAAAGGTTTGTAAAGGGCATGGCAGCGCTAGCCGAAGGAGGTGCGAGAACAGGTTGAATCCCAGAAGTCCAAGTTTGTGCTATTGCACCAGTTGTCCGTGATGGACCGCTGATGTAGTCGACGAAGTCGGCTGAGGAACATCAGAAGCTCTGAAAGAGAAAACTTTTTGTTTTTCAGACTCTAGTCAAGCATGTGTATTAAATTGCTGTAGACCAGAGTTTTAAATTGTGGTTTGCAACCTTAAAATTGCAATTTGTTATAATTGTACTTTTATTGTTCACAATGGTTGCAAATTTAACTCGCAGTCGACAGTATCGTTAGTGCTACAATTTAGGAAGATTGCCTTTGGCAGGCGCAGAAGCTCCAATGGAGGGAATTGGCCCAAATGACGTAGGACCTAATAACAAGTAAGGAAAATAAACAAGATTTCAATTCGGTAGTCGATCATAACTCAAAGGTTCAAATAAAAAGGAAAAGAAAAAGTGTAGCATCTTGAAACACTCTTAGCAGTACTTAGCACTCTTTAGTTGAAATTGTTTAATGCGATGACCAAATACCTGGAGCAGGAATTGGTGCTGTAGAAGCTGCAAAAGAAGAGTCCAGTTAGTATCCTATGTATTTATGCATTGTGAAACCGGATCGAAACCTTAAAAAAAAAAAAACATAGTAGACCTTTGCATTGAATAGGGATGCCAGACATGTTACAAGCAGGAGGGAGAGAGATGGCTAAGGTTCTGTTGATTGGAATATGAAAGGGAACACTTGCAGTCACAATGAGGCACAAACAATCGAGTCCATAGGTTGCCATGTTCTTAAGTTGACTGCAACAATCAGCAGTTGGCGAGGTACCATTGGCGCTGCTACTTGTAATATATTCACACAAATGGTGAAGCTTGAAAGCAGTGTAGGAGTGCATACGCTACTGCTTGGCGATGCACAGGAAGATCCAGGACGGGCAGCGGTATTAACAGACCTGAAGAAGCCCCAAAAGGCCCCATTTTGGATAATAGAACAAAAATATGTTAAACAACTTGTGTGGTGGAGAGAGAGAGGATTGCAAGGAATTTATAGATTGAGTAGTGGAGGTCAAAAAAAACAGAGGTCGTTTTGGAGTTGATATGGAAGCTCAACTACCAAAACAACTATCTTTAAATTGGACTTTTGAAGTCTTGAGATTTCAGTTGCATTGCATTTACTATCCAAAAAGCATTCTTTATTTAATCTCTTCACACATCACTCAATTGCTAAAAGGGACATGGAAACCATTGTGAGGAGAAGATTAGTGGAGAGCAATGTCCTAACACAAAATTTTCTTGATCCTAAACTCAATCAAAAGAGCTCAAGTTCGAAATGTTTAAAAACCTGTTGAATAAGCTACGGTCTTCTTCAGATTCCCATTTTACTCTTTGACACCCACCACTTTAATTATCTATGACTTTCTAGATATCCAAATCAGGTGATGTTAATTTTTGTAAGTTAGGTTATCGTCTAATTGGACCGCTTGCGTCCACATGCAAAATGATGGCATGATATAAGCCAGAGAAATTCTTACCTTGAAACACTAAAATGACAAGTGTAAATCTTTCCTCATTTAGCTTGTTCTAGTTCAACAAAATAGGCCTTAAATCGAAGAGTTTACCCCATAGTGATAAAAACGTCCTCATATAAATTAGACCCTGATCTTTCCTTATACTCCACACAACACTAAAGTTTACTGATAAGTAAATCTGCGTCTGTCCCTGAAAGACACATTACCTAAAGGACTTCCGGTGACGCTTGTTAAGTGTCATAACATGGCTTCAAGATGCACCAACACACGTATAGTGATGGTCCTGGTGGCCTTGATCTTTGTGAGAGCCACGGCTCAGTCAGGCTGCACCAGTGTCATCGTCAGCCTGGCTCCATGCCTGAACTACGTTACTGGAGCCTCCTCAACCCCTACGTCATCGTGCTGTTCACAACTATCTAGTGTTGTTCGCTCACAGCCCAGATGTCTTTGTGATGTGCTAAGTGGTGGTGCATCCTCTCTAGGTATTACTATCAACCAGACTCTAGCTCTGGCACTTCCTAGTGCCTGCACAGTACAAACTCCACCAGTTAGTGAGTGCAAAGGTAAAACTGATACGTTTCCTGTCAAAAAATTGTTGCCATTAATTTGTACAAGATTTAGAGTTTGATGTTTGAGCTTTTGGGCAGCTGTTCATGGGCCTGCAATGTCTCCTCAGGGCTCTTTAGCTGGTCCTCCTAAAGGCTTTCCAGGTGATTCCTCATGGTTCTTTATCTGGTTGCCAACATTCTTGTAAATAATTATGGAAAAAGTGATGGAAGTTCTCATAAAATCTCCGTTAATGGCAGGAGGATCAAAAACAGTGCCAGGATCTGGTGGGACTGGGAGCTCTTCCAATGGAAACCAAGTTAATGCTCTTTGTATCCTGTTCATGGCAACGTTTGCATCAGCTTTGATCAGCTTTTGAGTTGCCTGCTTCAGCTTCCACAACCGGGATATCTATTGTGTGTTGTGTCAATGTCTAATGTATTGTTCCCTGAAGACCGTCATACTTCAGTTTCATTCTCTGCAAGTTTGTATTAGTTACCGTTTGCTTATTGTGCGTGTGGGTGTGTAGATTTGAGTTTATAAGTGAGCCATCGAGTGTTGCTCCGTACGAGTGGCTAACAAGAATATTTTCATGTCTCTGTACTCGTCGTACTAAGTGAATGTATAAATATATAATAATGATATCGTCTCTGTTGTGTTACAAGCTTGATGAGAAGGCGAAAGAAGGCGAAAGATGCCTATTGGTTGTTGGCAACCTTTACAATTTATAGCCCTCAAATATCACAAGTGCACGGTTTATGATTTATAGTACATGAAGGGTTAATCTTATGAGAAAGATGAACTAATCAAATCCTAAGTTAACTAAGGCTAAGGAAATTAATAAAATGAAAATAAAATTGTAAAGAAAAGTAAATACGAGAAAGTGATTATTAAGAAATTAATTCGCAAAGGTTAACACAAAAAATGAAACGTAGCAACACAAACATCACAATGGAAATTAACCAAGAAGAGTTACCAAATTATAAGAGAGGATTTTCTCTATCATCATTGTTAATCTAGTCATTTATACGTTATTATGGTGTCGATTATAGACTATTGTATGGTGAATTACTCTCTTTCAAGTTCTAATCATTGAACTTTAAATCATAAACTCTAATTGAATTATGAAATTTGCAATCTCTCAATTAAGAAAAGACCCACAACTTTAATTAGATCTTAAGCCCTCTAATAAACTATTAGGTCTCACACACGATCTCTCTCTGCACAATAATTTATATCATTAATCACGTGGTCTATTGGATCATTTAACTCTCATTAATTCAACCCAATTATTTTTATTCAGTTCACTCTCTTGATTTATTATCAAAATATGCAAGTTCTGCAGCTAATCACAACAACTAATCAAAATAACACAAAAAGACTATATTAGCATTGAATCAAGGTAAAATCTTAAAAGAAAGAAAGGACATCTTGATCAAACCCAAATCTATAAACATATTTGTATTCATTAACATTCAAGGAAATGAAAAAAAGATGAAATAGAAGTCTAATGGGGATCGGGACGCCTTGGGAAAGCAGCATCCACAAAGACCCGCTTCTTTTTCCTCACTTCCTCTTTCTGTCTCTTCTTCTTCTCTCCTTTTGAAATGTTTCCCAAAATGGCAGATTGGAGGCTCTCTTTTAGGTGCCTTCTTTTTCTTCTTATATTCTTTTCTAATTAGGGCAACTCTAGGACTTTTCCCGTGCTCTAAAGGTCTGAAATGTCCCCAAAAAATGAAGTTCTGAAGGTCGGGGTGCATTGTTTATTGGGCAGGCCATGATCATAGGCTTGGGTTCAGCTCCGGATCTTCTTTGAAGCTCCTCCGTTCTTTTATATTTTCCTTGAAATACTAGCAAACATATCAAAACACCTCAAAAACATAAAATTGAAGCTCAAATGCGTGCTCTAACCTACAAAACATAAAAAACACAATTACTTAACTAACTAACACAATTCGAGCCTAAACACATACCAATTGATTAAATTTAACCACTAAACATATCCTAAACTATCCCCAAAACATGATACAATATGCCACTATCAATGCCAAAATGAAGAAGACTCCACAAAGCCACTCTAATGCCATTCCAGGAAGAGGTCTTATTGTTGGATGCATCTTACTCGCCAAAAAATACTTATTACTGTTGTTACTCCATAAGAAAAATTGCAGAAGTAGCTAGTGAACTGGGTGCTAAATTGATATTTTGTTTATTCATAAGCTTTGAATTTATACAGTTGCATCAGACTAAAATTATTTTATTTTTGTCAATAAATTTTAAACTAATAAACTTAAATCTAAACTAAACTTGATTGATTAAAGACACAAAATATTGTAGCCTTGAAAGAGTTGCACTATCAACACTCCCTCTCACTACTTTTGCTACAAACTCCTATCTTAATTTTCAAATATTAAATCTAGTTTTTGACAAAATCTTAGACATTAATGTACGTAAGTTGTTTTTGTGTATTACAATAAACAAGCAAATCCTCATTGGCCTTTTAAACTTCTCTAAATAAAATAATATTTAATCTTGAAATATTTAGTCTTATCATAAAACACATGATTGTTAGCAGCTTGATTATCAACAAACAACTTAATTGCCTCACTTTGTTTGTCAAAATTTTGTTATAAGGCTTGATTTAATGCAGTTAATGTAACTACATATCTTGCCTCTACAATGGATTGAACCACTACATCTTGCTTCTTTGAACTATATGAAAAAAAAAAACTTAATCCAAGGCTAAACATATATTAAGAGGTACTCCTCGTATCCTCACATGATCTAGCCCAATTTCTGTTTACAAAGTTATATAAAATTGATTTCTTTAATTTTAAAACGAACTCCATGATTAGTAGTACATTTGATATATCTTAGCACCTTTTTTACAGCTTTAAAATATGAATAACTTACACAATGCATAAACTTTAAAGGTAAGCTTATAACAAACATGATGTTAGTCTTGTTGTTGAGAAATACTTTATAAACCT
The DNA here is from genome assembly GCA_027575705.1 of Erythroxylum echinodendron. NCBI lineage: Eukaryota > Viridiplantae > Streptophyta > Magnoliopsida > Malpighiales > Erythroxylaceae > Erythroxylum > Erythroxylum echinodendron. The sequence continues at coordinate 23,682,487 of JANZXR010000171.1, forward strand.
ACAATTTTTTTCAACTCTCTCATCACTTTTGATCCTAGCTTAACTTCAAATTTTGCATTAAGGGAGTGCTAATTGACTTGCAATCCCATGTTGAATCTCTTTAAAGACGTCATTTACATAATTTTGTTTCTTAATAAAAATTCCTTATTGAGATTGTGAAATCTCCATGCCAAAAAAGTAGGATATTCCTTGTAAATATGTCATTTCAGAGACCTCCATCATTTAATCTTTAAATTGCTACACCATAACTAAATTGTTGCTTTTCACTAACAAATCATTAACATAGAGAAAAATAATTATAATATTGGTAAAAAATCTTCATATGGCAACATCAACAACAACAATGACAATATTTAATAGAAATCCCACTGACGCGAAGTCTGAAGAAATCTAGTAGTACACAGCTTTACTTTTAGCTAATAGAGAGGTTGTTTCTAAATCTTCACATAAGAGTTATTTTACTCAAGTCTCTTTTAAATCCTTCAAGTTGTTCAATAAAGATCTCTTCATCCAATTAACCATTCAAAAATGTTGAATTACACCAAGTTAGTGAACTTCTTATTTCTCGTACATCAAGATTCAATAGATGAGATATATGTTTTGGTTATAATGTGAATAAAGAGGGTTAAGCATAAATTAAGACAAAGCTGCAAGATCATTTTATCTTAGGATAAAAGCAATCAAGAGATTTTGTGGAGTGAATTAAAGCATTAGGTTATCTAGATTCAAACTATATTTTAGTTGATTAACCTCTAACTAGGGATTATATGTCTTAAGAGAGAATATAATTTAGGTTAGGAACTCTTATTGGTTTAAGAAGATATAATAATTTATTAATCAAAGGTGAAAGAGAATATAATAAAAACTTAGGAGAACCTAACTTAAATCTAGTTAATTTAAAGTTTAGCATATTCTTGGTCATTGTTTTGTATTTATACTTAGATTATTAATTTTATTTATTCATCCTTCTATGAAGTTGATCTAGATTATTAGGTTTATGGGTAGTAGAGAGTTAACCAACAATTCTCGTGAGATTAAACAATACTCACTATTGCTAACTATAGCTACATTGTGCGCTTATAGTAAAATAATTTTTTTTACTATTATCGGGGATTAGGCATTAATATTTGAAAACTTGCAAACAAAATATACTATATTTTTTTTGTTTTTATCTTCTTTTCATTTTATTTTTTTATTTTTTATCGATCTATATTTTATCCATTCTTTTTTGTAGATCAACTATTGCATATGTAGTTCTGATGATCTGGGAAATCTTATATAGTTGATAAAATACTAAACATCTTATATAGTTGATAAAATACTAAACATAAGAAAAAGACTTTAAAGGAGAACAGAAGTTAAGGAAGTGAAGATGACTATAGAGAACATGAGATCATTAAAGGACTTTGTCGTAACAAATACCTAAGGCACTATCTTAGGCATTCAAAGGCCTAACATTAAAGCTACTACCTTCCAGCTATAACCCTCCCTACTGTCTATGGTGCAGTAAAATCAATATAGAGATTCACCATTTGAAGACCCTAATATGTATCTATCAATGTTTTTATAGTACTATGACATGTTAAAGTTGAATGGTGTGTCTCTTAATGCAATCAAGCTATAACTATTCCTTTTCTCTCTAAAAGTTAAAGTTATAGCATAATTATAAATCCTAACAAGATCGACCACTAGTTAGGATTAACTCTTCTACATGTTTTTGGAAAAATAGTTCCCTTTAGATAAGACCACATAGATAAGGAACCGAATCACCTCCTCTACTCAAAGGAAAGATAAGTCATTATATAAGGCACGGGAGAGAAACAATTAGTTATTGAGATTTTGTCCCCATTATACTTTAAAGAAGTGGCTAATATTTTAGACCTTCTACAATGGAATGACCTACAATAGGAAGTTCTTTATAGATATTTATATTAGTGGAGCTTTAATGAACAAGGAACAATCTCACAAAGAACATAGCTCAAAACTATTGTTAGTGGTCAAATGAGAGGGTCATTCTTAAGAAGATTTAGGTAAGTATGATATGGATGCTTTAAATATTCTTTCTATTATAGTAGACTATTCACCTGAGGTTACATGCGCTAAGTTTTACTATTTATAATCTCGATAAATTCCGCAAGCGCACGGGTTGTTTGCATAGTACCTAAGGTGTCAATCTCATGAGGAAGGGAACTAGTTTTAAAATCTAATGGTAGCTAACTTCGCAATACCTAATTAAACAACTACTACAGAAATTAAAATTAATCAATAATCAAATATGAGAAATTAAAGCACCAACAGAATGAACAAAAGCCAATTCACACAAAGAATCCGAATTTCAACTTACAAGTGACCAATTGAGAGAAAGGGAGAATTTATTCGAAATTAAAGAAAATCTACCCAATTATGTAATTTCTAATTTAACGGGCCTAGATGATCCTAGGGTGAGTTACTCTTTCTCAAGTTATAATTCTTAACCCTAATTAATAATCCTTAATTCAAATTATGGAAATTGCGATCTCTCAATCCACAATTAGTCCAAAACTTAAATTAGTTCTAATGTTGTCTATTAACCTACCGGAAATCTATGCTCAATCTCTCGTTACACGACTCTACCGGTTTGATTCAACTCTCTACCTATCGATTTACCTAACTCTGGTTAACCTAAATATATGATTTTCACCGGCTCACTCTCTCAATTTATTGCCAAGTTATGAAGAATCAAATTGAATCACAATTAAATCGAATAATAACACAATCAAATAAATTTTATTAACCTCAAGAACAAAAACTCGAACCTCAAGAACAAAAACTTGAAGGTGAGTTTAGACAGAAAAATTAACACTCAACAACAATATTTTTAATTAATCTCCAAATTTTTTATATCAATGAAATCGAAATAAAAACTAGAAAATAATGTCGGAATGGATCTTGGAGGATGCGACTGCAAAAAATCACATGTTCCGGGAAGTACATCGTGTCAAGTGTGTCTTCGTGCCTCTCTTCCTTTTTCTCCTTCCTCGATCGCCTGATCTCTATCTAAGTCTATCTCGGATTTTTGGCAAAATCATTCTTTTGTGTAACTCTCTTGACTCTCTAATATCTCCTGGCGGCTGTCATATCATGCTCTATTTATTCTGTGGAAGCGTTAGGTCAAACTCGGAGTTGAAATGGTCCAAAAATTACTCAAAATTTGAGTTTTCGTGTCAGTCTGATGCAGGGCACGATCATGACCCTGCCTGCCACGATAGTGACTGGTACTTTTTTTCTGTCACAATCGTGGGCTGAAGTATACGATCGTGGCTTGACTTGACGCTCTCTATCACGATTGTGGCTCTTGATGCACGATTGTGGCCTGACTGCCTCTGACTCTTCCTCTTCTGTCACGATTGTGGCCACCATGCATGATTGTGGCCTGTGTCTTTTAGACTGAAACTCTTCAGATCTTCACCGTTCTTCTCTATTTACCCTGCAACACTAGCACACATATCAAGGTACCGTAAAAATAAACAATTTAATCTCAAAGATTAAAACTAACCATAAAAACACTCAAATACAAAAACTAATCTAACTAAACCCTAAATGCATACTCAACACTCAATTTAACACAAAATGCATAACAAATTAAACCCTAAAATATCGTACAAAAACTTCTATCATAGACATCTTTCCGAAAATCTTGATACTATTAATGTTAATAATTTCGATGCTACTAATGTAGTTTATGAAATTTGTAGATCTCTGAGACATTTAGCAGGAAATTTTTAGTTGGGGAACTAGCTTATAAATGATCCTTCTTTGGAATGGATTAACTTTATTGGCAATCTTAACTAGAAAAATGAAAAATTTTCAAACACCTATAACTATAGTTAAAGAAATCACTTTAATCTCTCTTTTGGATACAAGCTCGTACCTTAGAATAAGCAATCACTTAATTTCTAGCTTAGACTACTTAACCCACACCTCATAAATCAAACTTAGAGTCCTTTTTAGAAAGCTTCTTTACCACTCAAACTAAGAAGAATGAAGAATTCAAAGAGGAGATTAAGAAGCTTAAATTTAAGGTGGACTCAATATATTACTTTTCCTATTAGACCACGCAGTCATTTTCTTAACAAACCTATGAAACCTAAGAAACCTAAGGTATTAATGTAATGTTTTGATGTTAAGGGGTAATAAACTAATTTACGACCCCAGGTTGGAAGTGTTTAAGAGTGAGGGAGATAAAGGAAGGAAGACACCTATTAGATAGGAAAAAGAATTTGAGAAAGAGGAAGGATAGACCCTAAGTACATTCTCCCTACATCCTATAAGTCACTCATTCCATTCCTCAAAGATTGTTTAAGGTAAAGTTAGCGAAGTTAAATAAGAAATTCAGGAAGTTTTTAAAAGTTATTCAATAAATATACATTTATATTCCTTTTACTTCCTCTTTAACACAAATGCCTTCTTATAACAAGTTTTAAAGAAGATTTTATCTATTAAAAGAAAGTTTAATGAATATGAAGTTACGACCTAACTTAAAGAGTATAAGGTTTTAACTTACAACACAGGGCTTCCAAAGCTTAATGATTCTGACAGCTTCTCTATCACATCTATTATTAGATACATAAGCTTCGATCATGTTTGAATGATCTACGAGTAAGTGTTAGCCTTATTCCCCTACCAATTTGGAAGAAGATTGAAATGAGAAATCTTAAACCTATTGCTACCTTTTTACAACTACTAGACCACTCTTTTAAATGTCAAGTAGGTATACTAGAAGATGTGCCCATAGGAACTGATAATTTTTTATTCCTATAGACTTTATGGAATTAGATATAGTTGAGGTTAGGTATATGGCTTTGATTCTAGGATAATCTTTCTTGGCCGCCTTTAAGATCCTAGTTTATGTTCATGAAAGAAAGTTAACCTTGAGGGTTAAGGATAAGAAAGTAGAACTCAAGAAATCTAAACCCCAAAATCCTATTAATGGTGAGTCTAATAAGTGCCTTTATTTTAGTATACTAATAAAAATATATCTTATATTACATACGAAACAAAAGAACGTGAAGATTTAAGTTTGAAAGGAAATAAGTGCAAAGCGAAAATTCATCACAAAGGAACACAAAATATGTTTGACAATTGATTGTTCTATCAAGAAAAACAAAAAAAAGCAAAGTTGTAAGTGGATCTCGAGGTAACTTATACCCTATCAATATGAATCTGTTGGGTTAACATTGATGAAAAAGGATCAAGCTTATAACCTAAAACAAGCATTTATTGGTAGATAACCTAACATTCTTTACCCTTAATATTTCTTAGATTCTAATATCTATAATTTTTTAAGTTGATAGTTATTTGTTTTCTTAATTTCATGTTATTTTTCACATTGGCTTATTGAATTTTTGTTGAAATTTTCTCACTAAGTGTTTAGATATTTACAAAGGTTGATCTAACTTGTTACATTTATGGGTAATGAATAGTTAAATGATAATCCTTATAAAATCAACATGTACTTGTTTGTGTTAGCTACAATTACATTGTGTGCTTACTATAAAACGAAATAACATTGCACTCTATAACCTTTGTGATATTATTATGGCCAATAAAAATGCCAACATTAACTTTATGCTAAACTTATCAATTTTCACATTAGGAACATATGTGTAGCACATTCATCCAAACACCTTTTAGTTCCGAATGGAAGGCATGTAACTATATCACATTTCAAGTGAAGTGAGCGAATAAACTATGGTATTGATAGTTTTAGCTTATAACTTCTTAAGTAGTTTTTTATCTAATAGCAAACACCTGACCATCTTTATTATTATCCCACTCTTTCTTTCATTCACCATGTTTTGTTGTGGAGCGTATGTTGTTGTCAACTGATTTTTAATATCTATACCTTCATTAAACTTATCGAACATGTTAGAAGTCTATTCAATTACATTATCAAACTTAAATATCTTTATTTTGCAACCACTTTGATTCTTAATCCAATATTTGAACTTCGAAAACATCTTTCAAATATTAGAATCTATTCCAAAAATATATATGCAACATATTCTGCTAAAATATTCATCAATAAATGTAATATCATACTTACTGCCATTTAATGATTGAGTTCTCAATAGACCAAAGATATTTACATAAACAAGCTGAAGCTTTACTACTGCTCGCTGGACTTTATTACGTAGAAGTGATATTCTTGACTACTTTCCCAACTAATAGGCTTCACAAACTCTAAGTCATTATTCAAAAATAGGTAGATTCTTTTTTCGCTTCTTCTTATCCATAAACGAAAGACTATAGTAATGAAAAATGTCATGGTCTCTTATATCAAAGCTAAGATTGTTCAATAAAGTTAGGATACGTATAAGAATTAGCATACACACCATGAGCATTTTTTTTCCCATCATTTCAATTGAAAATAAATCACCTCTAGAATGATCCAAACTCACACAAGGTTGACCTTTGAAATTTTAAAAAATAATTTTTTTCTAATAACTAATTAATTCTCGATAAATTTTGATCAATTTCAAGTACAAACAAAACATTATTAATGTGTCACATACATAAAATAGAGTTAATGGCATCATCTCATTTTCCTATAACTTCAATATAGTCTTCATTTCCAATTTTAACTTCAAAAATATATGTTTGATCAAGCTCCTTAAACATTGACTTATCATAAGCAACTGATTGGTGTAATCACTAAGAGTAAACTAAGCTTCTTTGGAACTACTGCTTGTAAAACAAGTTGCTATAAATAATTACTTCTCCTGTTATTAATCAACTATCTGAGCTTGTTGCTTATTCTCAGAAACCTTTTCCATATGTCCTAACTGGTTAAAAGAATTATATGTAACATTAGGTCTGAACCAATAAAAAATCAATATTAATGTGTTGTCTTTTAGGAATGTTGACAAGGTTGATACCTGCCTTTCCTTTATCCATCCTTATTATTGTGATAATCTATCTTCTTCTTATTCTAATTATGCTTTTTATTTTTGTTTCTAGGTTGATTTTGCTCTTTATCTCTAGCATGAAAGGCACCTTTAGTCTCCCATTTTTTTCTCATAGTTCTCTTTTGTTCTTGTGCTTACAAAGCACCAATTGATTATGGCAAGGTTATTTGACTAATGTCCTTTGAATCTTCAATAGACGAAAATTTTCCTCAAATCTTTTTGGCAAACTTACAAACAGTTTTTATACGATCCTACAATTAGGTAGCTTTCCATAAGCATGATTTTGTTTACCACAGTCAGCAACTTGCCAAAATATTCTTTAAAGGTCTCATTTTTTCATGTTTAAAATCATAAAATCTTTAATGATATTTAACACTCACATCTACCTTATTCTATCATTTCCTTGATATAGTTCCTTCAATATATTGTAGAGTAAGTTTCATATCTAATAATAAAACTCTCAATACACTGCAAGTATATGAATCGTATCTTGTAGTATAAGAGATTATCGTTTCCACAAGGATTATGCAAGAGCTAACAATTTGGACCTAAATTTTTTTAAGGCATTCATGAATTAATTTTGAATAAAAGTAAATATTAGAAATTAAAATAATAAAACAATGAAATAAATGAAACAAATAATCGAATAAACAATTGAGTTGCCAATAAATTTAGGGTTTTGATCAAGATTGAATACTTAGGACCTATCCTTTCCTTATGTTGTTTCCTTTAATCTTGTTGATCCAATTATGTTTTTGATCCTAGATTTCCTAAGGTATTGATTACTCTATCTTAAGATCTAATCAATCAACTCTAATTGAGTTCAAAATTTCTATATTTACAATCTGTCAATTCACATACCTATCCCTGATTTATTAAATTAGATTTGAAGCAATCTATTAGATAATTTTCTCAAATAAGATCTCCCTTCGAATGATTTTTTAATTTGATAATTATTGGTCTGTTAAACTGCCAACTCCTATTGTATAATCAACAATGATTACTTTTGATTCACTATCTCAATTTATTATCAAGTGTATGCATGAACAATTATCACAAACATCTAAGTATGTATCGAATTCAATAATAATCAAAGTCACAAAATAATTCTAGAATAAATCTTAATTTGAATTTTAGAACTTCACAAGCATGTTTAACATCAAAGAATTCATATTATACATAAAGGATAATGAAAGAACTAAAGGAAAGGAATAAAAACTCTGTTAAGGTCTCTGGATGGTTTTTTTGATCCCCCATTTTTGATTCACTTTTAATTGAGGTTGCTACTATTTTTTATTTTTATCACGTTCTTAAATAGTGCTAAGGGTTTTGGTTGTGTCTAGGATTTTCCTACTTTTTTTGGTTCTAAAAATACCCCCAAATCCTAAAATAGAAAAAAAATTCACGTCTAAAAAACCTGTGTCATAATCATGACATAGGGGTCACAATCGTGCTCTATTTTTCCTCCTCACTATTACAATTATGCCTTAAAGCCCTATGCACACCTGTCATGATCGTGCAACTTCCATGTTCCTTGTTCTTTAGTTACCTGATTTCCAACACTTACAAACACATCAAACACCTCATGAAATACAAAATTATGATTGAATTCATGCTCTAAATCACATAAACAATTGGAATGTAAACAAAAACTCATAATAAGACAATTCTAAGCCTATACATACTATAATCATCTAATAAACACTTTAAAAACACACTAAAACACTTAGGAAGATATAGTATGACTATACCTATCACATATTTCAAGCTTGTTTAGTTATTTCACAAGTCATAATTCTTATGAAAACTTCATAAGTTCCTACTGAGTGAGCCTTACCTCCTCTTTTTCTCATCCTTTTGATTTTGATTTATGTCATGGTTGGATTTTTTATGATTCATCTTCCAATACATCATTCTATAAATCAGTTGCTAGCAAGTATGACTTCATCCTCACTGCCCAAATCTGATAATTTTTTCTTATAAAAACGAGAGATGTTGACATGAAGTTATTTCCATCCATTGTTGCACTACTTTGACTCGGAGGTTTAGTGTTTGAATTTTGGTTGAATGTTTCTCATATATTCACTCACGCACAATATAGGTCCTTAAGAACGTAAGGATTCTAATATTAATTTTGTTGGTAATGCACAAGAAAAATTGTAGTAGGAATTTTGGTGCTAAATTAATATTTTTTTCACTCCCAAGCTTTTAAGTCATACATTCATATCGAATTGAAATTACATTATTTTTGCTAATAAAATTTGAACTAACAAACTTGAATCTAAATTAAACATGACTGTTTAAAAATATATATGATGAAATTCTCGAAGCTACAAAATCAACAGCAAGCTGCACATATCAACAACTGCTGGAACCCCACCCTGGCGAGTCACGTGCCCGACGTCCTACGTGACATCTGGATGTGCATCCCACAAGGGAGGAATTCCCCTCCAGGTCAAACCTCAAAACAAACAAACTCATTTCACTTACCTCCGATCTTATCACTTTAATTTAATTCATAGATTTCAAAAATAATATCCAAAAAAAATTTTCAATTGCATATAAAGGTAGAAAAATGTCTTAGAAAACCAATGCTTCGAAAATCAGGTCAATCGGAGGCCGGAAGAAAAAGTTATGGCCAAAAGAGTGGGGAGAGATCAAAAATTCAAAAGGGAAAGAAATCTTAAAAAAAATTTATATGCGGCGTCGCACTGCGACCGTCTCGTGGCCGCGAGATGCGCGACTAAACGCTCACGCTCGCAACCTCCTCGCGGGCGCGAAGCTCACGCTCTAGAGGCGCCGCGACCGCAAGTCACTCGCGTTCGCGAGGAACTACGAGGCTAACCCTTGCCAGCCCCTAACCCTCACCCGCCCTCGCGATCGCCTCGCGGTCGCAAGGCCCGCGCTGGGTGCGCACACTCGCCACCGCGAGCACTCGCACTCGCGAGCACTCGCACTCGCACTCGCGAAGAGCTGCGAGGCCAGTCCCTCAAAACAACAGCAATCTTCAAAAATCCATAACTTCTTACTCAGAACTCCGAAATTTGTAATTTTGGTATCAATAAAAATTAAAAAGGAAGCTATACAACTTCCGTGAAGGGTTCAAAAACCAATTTGGTCCCTAAGGGTGCTAAAAACCACTGCAAAGAAACTGCCTGTAAAAATGTCCCAAACAGCAACAGAATTTCTAAACATCACAACTTTCCACTCTAAGGGCCAAAAATCTCATACTTCATATCATCAGAAAGATAAAACGAAATCCACAACTTCCATGAAGACCCTAAGAACAATTTCAAACTCTAAGAGGGTCAAAAGTTCATTCAAAGTTTCTGCCCAGAATCTTGCAATTTTGACAGCACCTGTACCAAACTTCAACAACCCATATCTTTCAACTCCCACATCCGAAACCAGTACATGATACATCATTGGAAAACTATGAAAATCCTCTACATCTTTCTAGAAAACTACTTAACCCAATTTGATCCACATTAGTCCAGAATTGGCCTCAAAAATAGTACACACAAAATCTATCCTTATGAAGAGTTTGCAACACACAAAAGTAATCCGATGGAAACAATAACACAATTTCTATGAAATCTACATGTCTTCCATTAATATCATGAAATCTGCATTTCTTAACCCAATACACCAAAGTCTCAAAAATCTCAAAATAAAAAGTGACTACATGAACAGTAACTTTTGCTTCAAAAATGCAACTAAAGCTTTGTTACAAAAATATAGCTTCAAAAACAAAAATAATTAGGAGTGATGCCTATCTCCGGTGCAGACACTTCTTTTCTTGCTCATCGCCTGTGGATGGGAAGGGAAAAGGGGGGTGTGAGCTCGACGGCTCGTGGGTAACACATTAATAACTAAGAACAAGCAAAAATTCTTTCATTATTTATTTCAATACTAATTTATCAATTTTTGCCACAAATTGTTCCAAAAATTCTCAACTCATCAAATCATGCACGAAAATTAACATAATGAACCCATCAATATAATCACAATTCATAATCACATAATCACATCAAAAATGGTTCGGGTGGGTCCAAAACAGAACGTACTACACATTCTAACGAAGCGGTCATGTGTAGCCATGAACTTATGGGAGTCCGTGAGGATCTCCATGCCACTAGCGGGCAGGCGGGATAAGCCTATAGACAGACAAGTGCAC
>JANZXR010000171.1:23694377-23705880 GCA_027575705.1 Erythroxylum echinodendron
AAATTCTCTAACTTAATCTTAATTTCTCCTTTTTATTTCCATCAATCTAGAAATAATTTCCTCCACCCATAAACATTATAATTAAATCCTAACCAAAACAAATTAATCAAAATCAATCTCAAAAATAAACTGAACACATGCTTATTTAGTGTGAAAAAGGAATCGGGGCCCAACAATAACTACTTACCTTCTCAGTGTTGCTATTAAACAATGAGATTGGAGTCACACACACATTTATATTAACTTATGTTTTGACCTAATGAGTAACTTAAATTGGTCAGCAAAATGAAATTGAAATGTTTAAATTCATCAAAACCAACTCTTGTATGTTAAGACTCTATTTTGTTTGAATTCGAATTGAAAATACAAATTTTAATCTTGTTTTAATTTCCTGATATTAAGCCGATTTTTATTAATTTCATGAAAACATTTTCATAATAAATTTTAATTTTTTAAAAAATACTTAAGATATTTGGAAGTAGATCAAACTTGATACATAAATATAATTGTCAAACTTAATTTTACTCGATACATAAATATAATTGTCAAACTTAATTTTAATTTATTCAAAGAATTATGATTATGAATTTCGTAATTTAGCACCAAGTTGCAATGGCATAAACTTGAAGTCTAATTTTCCTTTTTTATGGACTTCTAACTAGACCATAAGTGGTCTTATCTATCTAGTCGAGAAGAGATGTATTCCAATTTAGGATTCATATTGTTAAGTAACTAACCGCTCTTTTCTTACGGTTAGTCCCTTTTCACGATTTAATAAGTATTTTCTTAGATTTTAAAAAGACAAATATTAAACCTATAGAGATGATCATTCATCATCGCAGTCGCATAATATAATAAAATAATATTATTTAAGAAGAAACCACCATAGAAAGCACACGAAAATAGCTTGCTCGGTGATTCAAAATTTTATACTACACCCAAGTCACAGTTTGGTCTTGGACAACGATTTATCACAAAGGTAAAGCTACATTTGTATTTATGGTGTAATCTCAGATGGATTAAGCTACAACCCTGAAATTTAATTTCTAAAAATTAATACTTTCCCCCCTTAAATAAAAATAGTAGTTTTTTGCTTTGCACCCAAAAGAGCACTTGACTTGGGCCTCTCAGATTATCCATATTTCCGTGATACATTCGGCAGTTAATGTTCTTCCCGACATGGTTTCTATACAGCAAGTCCTGAATCTCAACCAACTACTTAAAATGTTTCTTCCTCTGTTGATAAGATATTAAGGGCAATTGTTTAATGTTACAGTTAGACCTCAAGTTCATGTGAATAGAACGCTGACCATTTCAAAAGAAGATCTGCAATTATTTATTGGATTTGTAGCAACCGAGGAGACGATGCTATAAAAAAGAGCAGGTAACCTCTAATTTTCTTCCGTTCGATTTTCAACTTCCCCAGTTCATGCTCTAATATTCTTTCAACAAAAGATTCCATGGAAAGATAAAGATTCATAAACTTCTGGCTAGCTTATAAATTGCTGCCGTTCTGTCGCAAGGAGCCGTCAAACACTTCTAAGTTGGTTACCAACACTACCGACATCTATGTCCTACATACGAGCAACATCACACGTGCCCAAGTCTCCGGGTTTAAATTTGAACACTCTTAGCAACTACGCTATCCTCATTGCTTACATGCGCGATATCTCTCGAGGTTAGGACGGGTAGCTCACCCACAAAATACCATTTTCCTTTGGTCTCTTGTGCCCTCTCCCTACAAGAGCCACTAACATTTCTCTATATTCCATCAAGACAGTTAAAACAGGATAGCTATAGGAGTTCAGAATCCTCAGACAAATCAAGAACCAACCTGAAAAATCTAATGCCAAAAGGAATGATTACAGTGGTTGTAGCCTTGGCATTGGTAACCATGCTGTGGCCAGCAACTACATCTCAGCCAAATTGTACAAAGGTGTTAATCAGCACGTCCCCATGCCTTGATTACATTTCAGGGAACTCCACAACTCCTTCCTCGTAATGCTGCTCCCAGCTTACTACTGTTTTTAGGTCATCACCACGGTGCTTATATCAGGTTCTAAATGGTGGAGGCTCATCCCTGGGAATTAACATCAAGCTCTAGCCTTGCCTGGTGTTTGCAATGTTCAGACTCTATCAGTCAGTCACTGCAATGGTATAAGTTCAACCCAGTTAATTTTCTTTCCAATTCAGCCTTCTCCAAATATCCTTGTCAAAAACTGCTTCTTCAACTTGAAGGGATACCAGGAACCCTTCACACAGAACTGGAAAAACATCAAAATGAATAACAAACAGCCAAAATCCTGGTATAATAGGAATATGTTCCAATGTACTGAAAATTTTCATGCTGACAATATACTGACTCTTAACATTTGGATGAGGACAGCTGCCTCTCCTAAATAAACACCAGAGTCTCCATGGGGATAACCGGTAAGCACTCTTTCAGGTATGGCATGCTTCAAAATTCATTTGTAAATTAGTCACTAAGAAAACCAAGAAGTATATCGTGAATAGTATACACCTACTTGTAATGAAACCGTTTAAATGTTACTGTTTGTATTTTATTCTCTGATCTAACACACTGAACATCAACTCTAACACAGGGTCAGGATCAAAAGGTGTATCATCAACAGAAACAGATGGCGGATCAAATGGAAGCTCCATCAAGTTATCAATCCCTTTGCTTTCTTCCACCTTTTTACAGCAACATTCAGAATGTTTTGATCCTCTAATCAGCAAATCCACAGCTCAGGACTGCTAAATTATTCCAATCCACAAATTCTACCTCCCACAAAAAATTTCATTTTGGGATACAAACACACACACACACACACACATATACATACATATATTAAATATAGATATATATGTATGTATTCAGTATCGTTAAGTCTATGTAACGTCTTTTTTTTTAAGCATTATCAGAAATTCGTCTATTGTTCGTAATAGTCTAAGATTCCTTGTTAGCCTCTTCATTTCTTAATAAAAAGTCATTTCAGGCCTTAGCATTAAGAGCACATAAACCACAATGGATTATAATACAAAGTGAAACAACAATTAAAGTGGACATGAAATAATTGAAAGACTGATGGATTCAGAGTTTTAACATTTCATAATCCAAAAAGAAAAAATTTTGTTACATAAAAAGCACTTAAAGGCTTCATTAAGATTTGAACCCTAGTAGCCAAGAAGGCTTTTAACCTTCTATACCAGTTCAGAAATTTATTTAAACACTGAAATGTATGCTAGGCAACAAAATAAAAATTTTGAATATTGGAAGCTTCCTAGATCTTTTTACAGAAAAGATACATAACACAGATCCCTGGGGGCATCATCCACACCAACTTTTTGCCGCAAGTTCTGTACGAAAATGACGCTTTCATCCACGAGAAAAGAAAACATAAGTAGTAAGAAGATGTTGGCAACTAAACTAGAAAACATGAAACCAACAACTAATTATGAATTTTGCTGCACATGCATCTGAGGTCATCATTCCTTCCATGATCTGAATCCACATTCGGCAAGTTGTAATTTTCATGACGTAGTTTCCATTTCCATACCTGTACCAGACTGTATGCAACTTTATACCCTATTTTGTATATGAGAGGGTCACTAAACTATTAGCTACTGCATGTATAAAATGCAACAACGTAAAACAACAAACATTTCGTTTATGATAAAAAGTCTATATTTTCTAAGAAAAACACAAAATTATTATAGTATACTGACAAATGGACACAAATGATCACATTTCCAAATTTTTTTCCATAAAATACCACTCCATTTATGGCTGGAACTAAAATCCAAACAATATCCTGGATTTTGAGCATAACTAGATGTTGAGAGCTTTAACAGCTCTATTATTCTGTAAGACACAGAATCAGAAGCTTTTGTATGCCACACTGTATAGATCTCTTTAGTAAGAGATACCTGGACAGCTGGAAAAGGAATATGAGTAAGACATGACACTAAATATAAAGACATGACACTAAATATAAGCATTGAAGTGATCACAACATAGTAAACACCTAGCCACAAGTTAAAGAAAGTTCTGAATTTAAAGCCTTGCACTAATCACGCTAACATAACCACTGGCAACACTAACAAATGACCAACTACCCAGGTGGACTATCTAAGCTCATATTTCCTCAAAATATTTTGAACAAAGCATAAGAGTCAGGCTGCGGGCTACATAACATCATAAATGTCTAACTTTCATAGATCTTTAACTGTACCCTGCTTCATCACTAGTGAGCAGGTAAAAAGAGCATTCATAACCAAGTACATCTTGAAGTGGAAGTGACAATAAGCTTGCTGCAGCCTAAATAGTTGGTATTCATTGACTTCAACTGTATTAAATTTCAGTAAACCTCCATTTCACAGAAGGACTGGTTTATATAGGTAGAAATTTTGGTTCATGCATTGCATGGCCAACACATTAAATGCCTAGATTTTCGAGTTCAGTAAGCACTAAAAAACAAACCACATTCTAAACTCACCAATTGAATTTGGTGACATAACAACAATTTATATAGGTCACCACTAGATAACCAACAAGGAGGAATTGCCACATCCATATGTAACCCTGACATCGACTATATTGGCAATGCTGTTCATATGGTTAGACGACAGGTGAAGACTTGGATTTGTTGATTATTAAACCCAAGGAAAGATACCAGATGAAAAGACATTGCTCAGGTCAAGAAAGCCCCAAAACAGTTTTGGTCAACTATTCACTCCATTATTTCTCAAAAAAAAAAAAAATTCATTCCATTAATCATTCGATGTCAAATTTTGAGAATCATTGACACGTAAGGATTTTATTGGCAACATTCAAAAACAATCCTACCTCAAAACCTCAAAAATCCTTTCCAGGCTGTTTATGGGTGTATATAATCGTTAATCTAATGCATTGAGGACAGTCATAACAAGGGGTTGTTTTCAACGGCTCTAACAATTCAGCACAAATGTGAAAATATCAAATAGATACAAGAAGCTATGTCATAATTTGTTAATTACAGTAATACATCACAACCAGATAGTGCATGAATCAGAGAATATGCTTAAACATATCTGCATAAATTGCACCCTGAAAGTAGAGAAATGTGAACTTGTATACAAACCTTAAATAGTCTGGCAAAAATTCAGCCATGTGATCGTGCACGAACAAACTCTTCGAGTTTGTCCCACACCTCCAGCGCTGCGGCCCTGTCCTGATGTCTCTTGTTCTTGCTAATCTGCACTTTTAGGCTTCATTAAATTAGTTTGAAGTCAGACAAAGTATTTGAGGAAATGATGAAAGAATTCTATCAACAAGCAAAACCTAGTCATTGTCACAGTTAAACTAAGAAGTAGCTGAGGGAGGCAACTATTCTCACCGAAATAATCTTTACATTCCACTGTTTCACAGTCTTTGCAGACTCTACACTGTCATCTTCAAAACGCATAAAGAAACCAATAACTGCATAAAGGGTTCAGCAACAAAACTAATGAGCATCCAATTTTAATCTGATCTCAAATGGTAATCACACAAAATATTACAAAGATTTAACAATCGGTCCTCAGGTCATCAATCTAAATTAAATCAATGCATATTCACAAAATGCGCATAACAAAAAGAAACCACATTTAAAAACCAAACAAGTCACCAACCAAACAAACCCGAAATGTCACTCACTTCTATTAAATATCTCCACATGATCCTTAAATGGCCAATCCTTGAACTGCCATTCTTTTCCCAACACAAAAACTGCCACAACTCGGTCCCAATCCTCAGCCTTGAGAGCAGAGGGCTTGTCCCTTACTTCATAAGCAGTCATCACCCTATTTCGATCAGTACTAAACTTCTTCTGCACAGTAACACATTCAGGTTTAGGACCTTTCATCTGCTTCACCTTCATATCTGTTGGTATAAAAACCCCATCCTCCAAAAACTCCTTAACATTATAAATAGTGATCAAAGTCTGAAACGCACTTGGCACCAGAATTATAGGCACTCCTTCTCCAATCTTCCCTCCCTTAAAGTGCATCTTCGGCTTGGACATCGAATCATATCCCATGTCATCGCCATAACCAACCCCTCTATCATCAACGCCCATTAATCTACTTTTTGCCACCAACCCATCTTTCCTCTGCTGAGATTCAATTTTTTGTCTCTCCTCTTCGCTCTTCATCGAAGCCACCAGCACACTATAAAAATCCTTATTCTTACATTCCAACAAAGAATCCCTATCTCTCAACGGCCGCTCAATTCCAGTTATTAAGGACATAAAGTCCTCTTCTTTACCATTCACCGGCTCCACCACCACACCTCCATCACGCACAATGTCAACAAGGCAAGGATCCTCCGGACGATACTGGAAATCAACACCCGAAGAGGAGTTGAAATTGTTCTGTGGTTCTGGGTGTTGGGGGAGAGGAAAGACGATGGAGTCGGTGGAGGACACCCTGCCGGTGAGGTAATCGAGGAGGGGTTTGCGGTCGATGAAAGTAATGGCGGGAACGCCGCGGGAGAGGGCGTTTTGGAGGTAATCAGTGAACTTGAGGTCAGCATTGTGCAGGAAGAAGACTAGGGTTTCGAGCGTGTAGAGATTTCCCTGTTTGGAGCGATAAGCGGTTTTCATGGTGCGAGCGAATACGTAATCGTTGCCGAACCGGAATTCCTCCTTCACTGCAACGATTTTGTCTAGCTGGCCGTGGATCATGTAGTCGCGAAGTGCTGACAGCGGATCCATTGGACTCAGTCCGGCGAAAGTTCGAACACGAAAAATCTTCGAACACAGTCGGAGGATTTTAGTTTATTAGATTCCGGGAGACTGTGATGACTTTTCGGGTTTCGATTTGATGTAAATAATGTTTTAAAAATTAAATCATACCGGCCTGTTTGACTAGAAAAAATTTAACTTGGTCAATAATTCACAATTTTATCTAATAACTTTTATATATTAAAATTGACTAATTTATCAATAAGCCAGTTAATTTTTTCAAACTGATCTAAACCGATTTTGTACAAAATTGCAGATATTTTGCTCCTTTCGTTGAATCTTCCAGGCTTCTCTTTCTCTCTATAACCTTCTCTTCGAACTTGTCTTCACTTTGAATTGTTACTCACTGTTTTGTTTATCGAATCGTTAGATTCATTTTTGAGTGTCGATATATCTGCCTCTAAGGGAGAATTCGGTAGTGGTTTTTTTATTTTCATTAGAAACCTGCTATTCCCGTTCGTGGCTCTGGAACGTTTGTATTTTCTTTTCTGTCGTGCCCAGGGCGGTCCAGGCAGTGCAGGTGGTCGAGGGACCTATAAATTTTGGAAGATCGAAGTCAAAGTGTTAAGAAGTGCCCGAAACAAGTGTGACATTCGCCGACGTTGTTGGAGTAGACCAAGCGAAACTGGAAGTTCAAGAAGTTGTTGATTTTCTGAAGAACCCAAATGAGTACACAGCTTTAGGAGCTAAAATTCCAAAAGAGTGTTTGTTGGTTGGACAACGAGGGACTGGTAAGACTCTGTTAGCAAGCGTTGTTGCTGGAGAAGCGGTACTGCTATTCTTTTCTTGTGCGGTTTCAGAGTTTGTAAAGTTATTATATTTGTTGGTGTTGGAGCGTCGACAGTGAGGGACTTGTTTGAGACGGGAAAGTCAAAAGCAGTGTGCATTGTGTTCATCGATGAGATCGATGCGATAGGTAGGCCGAGAGGGGCTGGACTTGGTGGTGGGAATGACGAAAGAGAGCATACCATTAACCAGTTGTTGACTAAAATAAATGAGTTTTGTTTAGGTTGCAACATACCTGATGTTCAATGTCTGGTCTAATTTTTAAAACATTAGATGTAACAAGGCTAGACTACTAGTAGGTTGCTTTGTCGAGCTTCTTTTAGCAATAGTTTTTACCATTGTATGGTATTAAAAGCTGTAAAATTAGTAAATAATAAATAAAAATAAAAATAAGAAAAATTAAATATTTTATTAAAATAAAATTGCTGTAATAATGTCTATTAATATATAATAAACTAATAATAATTCTAATGATTTAAATTAAGATTGAATTTAACATAAATTTTAGAATAATAATAATAATAATAATAATAATAATAATAATAATAATAATAATAATATTTTGATATTATAATTTATTTAAAAACTTATAAAATTTAAAGTATATTTTTAAAAAGTCAATAAAAAGATTCTAAGTTTATTCCAATATCCTTTTTAATGTCCTTTAAATATACTTCTTTGATATTTTAAATATTATTTTTAACACATTCTTAATTATTTTAAGCAAAATTACTTACATAAACTAACTAATAATTTAATTTATTAAACAAATTTATGATAAAAATAATAATTAGATTCTAACAATAACAATTTAAAAAATTTCAATTAAAATATAAGGAGATAA
Organism: Erythroxylum echinodendron; assembly: GCA_027575705.1. NCBI lineage: Eukaryota > Viridiplantae > Streptophyta > Magnoliopsida > Malpighiales > Erythroxylaceae > Erythroxylum > Erythroxylum echinodendron. Next base: position 23,702,772 of record JANZXR010000171.1, read on the forward strand.
ATAAAGAATCTAAATTTTCACAAATATAATTTATTAGTCATTAAGAATAAAATAGTATTTCGTTTTAAAAATAATAATTTAAAATAAAAATATAAAGAAATAAATAAAGAATATAAATTTTGAAAAATATAATTCTTTATTTAGATTGTATGAAAGAGTTGAAAAGAAAAAATTCATTGAAAATTTAAAAGATTTAAATATTAACTTTTGTTATAATGCATTATACTAAAACTCTAAGTTAAAAAGATTTACAAATACAAGTAAAGACGTGCTTGGTGTGCGGAACTTAAATGTTAGTAGTGGGTCCCACGTCAATATAAGAAAGTGAGTCCCATATCATTAAATAGACCATGGGTTGCACATAATTTAAAAACGCTGAATTAATCGGTTTTAGAAAAATGGGGCTGTCTTTAAAGAAATCGGTTAGTTTTTTCTTAGAGAGGTTATGAGCACAAACAGGACCGAAAACTTGTCCGGTTCATATTTATTAGGGTAGAATCGACCCGTTCGACCAGGTTTTAAAATAATTGTTTTTTACTTTTTATTTGAAGTTAAAATTAATCTTTTAAATTTTAAATATTAAATTGATAAAGAAAAAAATTTAAATTTTGAAGGTTTATATAATGTTTATAATTCAAAGGGCATTAGATTTAGGATTGGCATTAGGAAGGGTTAGATTTGATTTTTCTAGCTCAAGCCAGTATGAAAATAATTAATAGGCCTTAAGTTCAAGCAAGGGCTTGTGCTCAAGCTTGTTCGATGTCTGACTAGCTAAAGCCTGCCCAAGTTTAGGCTAAGCATTTTTTTATTAGGTCATGTCCTTTGGGTGCAAGCAAATTTTTTGTAATGAAGATGATTAATTTTAAGTTCTTTTAAAGATGGCCTATTTTGGTATTGAAGCTTTTCATGTAGTCAGATTGTGTGGTCAAGGAATATGAGTGTCTGATCCTTATGGCAATAAGTACACTAATTAATAAGATTGAAGAAGCAACAATTAATGTAAAAATAGCCAATTGAAAACTAACAGTCATGTTTATAATGCTCCTAGCTACCAATAAGAGAACTATACCATTTGATGCCTTTATTAGGCAAAAAATAATTTCTATTTATTTAGGCTAATCTCCCATTTACAATACACAATAAAATGAAATCGGATCGGATAGAGTTTATAGCGGGGTCCTGAACAAAAAACAAGTTTCTATTGGGATTTTATACTTTTTATAGGTTCACTAGGGTTTTTATTGGTTAGAATTTGTAGTTATCTATCAGAAAAGAGGAGATCGTATGAAAAATGTAACTAATTATTTCATTGCCTTGGGTCATTGTCTAACTCTCAAGAGTGAATGTATAATTAATAAAATGAAAGGGTTATTTCATTCCTGATAGTTATTTCTTTGATTGGTGATTGACAGTATACTTTTGGATCAGAACAATAATATCACTAGAGATGATACTTAAATTACTTTAAATATAAGAAGTAGAGTAACTAGTTTGGTCCAAGCGGAGAGAGCACAACAAATTGAACTTAATTTTTTTTAGAGATGTCTCTTTTTAGAAAGGATAAATTGAATCAATCCTTAGAAGGCAATCCAAGTTTAAAATTCCACATGAAACTAGAAAAATAAGAAATCATATGTGACCATTGGTCTACTTAAGATGATTGCAAACACTTCCCTCAATGAAACAGCTATTTACATATTTCAATTGTTGCTGAGATATTCCATGTCATGAAATTTATGCTTGTAGATGCTAATGTCATTTCTAATGTGTTATGGTAGAAAATTGTAGAATTATTCTTTAATAAGGCTCTTCTCCTAAAAATTTTGAATATTTCTCTCATCCCATATAGCTATTACTAGGGAAGACAATGGCAATCATAAGCACCATTTGATTGTTTTGTTTGGATGTTTGATACAAGGGAACCAATCTTTCAAGTTGTTTCGATTATCAGGAGTATTAAAAATGTAACATCTATGCATCATTGTTCTCCATATTTCTTCAATGAAATCTCAATGAAATCAGATTGAAAAAAATAAATTATTTGTGGTCTCTTCAGCCTTTTTACAGAGGATGTACTAATTGTGAAATTCAGGTACTTAGCTAGCTTGTCCATATTTTGTAGTTTATTCCTCATTTCTAGTTCGAGCATGGTGGAAGCTCTAGGTTACTAAGGACTAAACCATATTTTGGTCTATGGATGTGTTTCCATATTGCCAAGCATGAATTTCCTGCAAAATTGATTAGTGAATATGCCATTAGAAGTGTGTTTCCAGATGAAGCTGTAATTTTTAGTGTTGATGAATGTTTGGATGATCTTAGATTTCATTGGATTGGGGATAGAAGCATGTCAGATAATGTCTTTATTTATGAGTGCCTCAGTAATTGAAGCTTCTTTGTTTGTTCCAATTTGTGAAATTCATATATCTACTTTTTGGGAGAAATAGATAAGATGTCCTATTTTAATAAATGAAATTCATATATCTACTTTCTAGGAGAAATAGATAAGAAATGAAATCTTGATATCCTCAGGGATGATAAAAACCCATTTTAAGGAAAGAAAAGTCAAAAATTAGATTGTATATAGAAACAATTGAGAGAAAGGTACGAAATAAAAATGAGAAAATAAAAATGAGAAAGATTTGACGTAGAGAACAGAGGATTGAATCGTCTTTGTTGAGAGCACTTTGAAGCAAATAGGTTACTAAGAAAATTCTAGAATGTAGAGTGTTACAGATTTTGAGAGATTTTTTTATAAACACTTTAAAAAAAGTTACCGTTTGTAACGTTTGTGACTGATCCACAGGTAATCATAAAATTGATACTCTCGAGTGAAAATCACCATTATCATTCCTTACGACGTTTCTACTTTATTGGGACGTATAGTCTAGGTCATGGAGTTTTAGACGAATGGTCATTTGACATTACCATGTTTAGGTGTCGTCTTATTTCCTTGAATCTGTCTTCACTTAAGGGTTTGGTGAAGATATCTACCCATTGTTTATTTGTCTCAACAAATTGTGGATTGATGATCTCTTTCTATACATAGTCTCTTATAAAATGATGTCTAACTTCAATATGCTTTGCCCTTGAGTGTTGTATTAGATTCTTT
>JANZXR010000171.1:23720385-23740166 GCA_027575705.1 Erythroxylum echinodendron
ATAATAATAATAATAATAATAATAATAATAATAATAATAATAATAATAATAATAAATATGTGTTTAAATAAAAACCTACCGAACTTGTAATAGGCTTGAAGTTTCATAGAATTGTATGTTGGAAAAGTTACCAAGTCTAAGGAGCCGAAAAATTATAAATGTGTGTGCACAATTGAAAAGGGTAAATTTTTTAACACTTGATCTTAATTTAGTTGTCTATTTAGTTCAAAACCCCTAGATACATGTTTTTCATGTTAATGATTTGACACAATCGATTGATTTTGTTTGAGATTAAATTAGTTTCATAAAGATCGAAGCCATCATCTCATCACTGCAATGTGTGTTTTGTGTTTTGGGTGTTGTTTGATTTGCTTGAGGAAAAGCAAACCTTTAAATGTGGGGATGTTGATAGTAGTGCTTTGTATGATGTTTTAAGGTTTGGTATGTTATGCATTTTGTGTTAAATTGAGTGTTAAGTATGCATGTAGGCTTAATTAGATTAGTTTTTGTGTTTAAGTGTTTTTATGGGTTAGTTTGAATCTTTGAGCTTAATTTGTATATTTTTGATATACTTTGATGTGTGTGCTAGTGTTACAGGGTTAACAAGGAAAAACAGTGAAGATTTGAAGTGTTTCGGGCCAAAACATACAGGTCACGATCGTCATAGAAGAGGGAGAGCTAGAGGCAGCCAGGTCACGATCGTGCACTAGGAGCCACGATCGTGATAGAGAGCATCAAGTCATGCCACATTCGTGCACTTCAAGCCACGATCATGACAGAAAGGAAAAAGTATCAGCCACGATTGTGCCCTAAGTCAAGTTGAAAAAAAAACCCAATTTTTAGGTGATTTTTTAGACTGTTTCAACCCTAAGTTTGATTTAGATCTGCTACTAAATAAATAGAACAATACCTAGTAGCCATAAAGGGAGATTAGAAAGCCTAGAGAGCTGCACAAACGTGAGATTCTACCAGAAATCAGAGGGAAAAACTAGTTAGTGATCAATCGATTGAGGAAGGAGACAAAGGAAGAAAAAATTTTCAATTGGAAGGGCTGCTCCTAAGGGGCCAAATGAATCACGCTTGATGCGACATACTTCCTGGAGCAGTGCAATCGTGACTCTGAAATTCATTCCAACAATATTGTCTAGTATTTATTTCGATTTCATTGAATTATGGGATTCGAGATCGATTAGAATTATTTGTCGTGGAGTGTTGATTTTTCTGTCTAAACTCACCTTCGGGTTTATTTATTCTTAAGATTAATAAAACTGATTTGATTGTCTTTTATTTTGATTTATTGTGATTCAATTTGAATCTTCATAACTGGGCAATATATTGAGAGGGTGAGCTCGTGAAAATCATCGATTTAGATTAACGAGAGTTAGGTAAATTGATAGGTAGAGAATTGGTTCAAACTGGTAGAGTTATGTAATGAGAGATCGAGCACAGATTCCCGATAGGTTAATAGGCAGTGTTAGAACTAATTTAGGTTTTGGACAAATTGCGGATTGAGAGATCATAATTTCCATAATATGAATTAGGGCTTATTAATTAGGGTTAAGAATTATAACTCGAGGGAGAGTAATTTACCATAAGATCATCTAGGCGCATTAAATCAAAATTTTCATAATTGGGTATATTTTCTTTAATTTCGAATATATTCCCCCTTTCTCTCAATTGGTCGCTTCTAGGTTGAAATTCAGATTATTTGTGTGAGTTTGCTTTTGTTTGTTCTTTTGGGTGCTTAATTTCTCGTATTTGATTCTCAATTGATTTAAATTTCTGCATTAGTTGTTAATTTAGGTTTGCGAACTTAGCTGTCGTTACATTTTAGGACTAGTTTCCTTCCTCGTGAGATCGACACCTTAGGTACTATGCGAATGACCCGTACGCTTATGAAATTTACTGAGGTTATAAATAGTAAAACTTAGGAAGCTTCTCATCCTTCTTATATCCCATACTGATTTTTAAAAAAAATATTTTTTATGAGGTGTCTTAGTGATCATTCATGTTTTCTTCAAGGGATTAATTTTTTAATTCCTTAAATAGACCTATGTCTCCATCTTTAAGACTTCTCTTACAGGCAAGATGGTTTAATTCATAAAAAAACAACACACATTCATTCTTCAATAATAAGAGTCTTCATATTAAATACTCAATACAATTTTCTAGTTAATAAGTAACCTAGAAAAACTCTTTCATCTTCTTTTAAATCAAACTTTCTTAACTTATCCTAAGTGTTTAAAATATAAAACTTATAACTAAGTACATTAAAATATCTAATCTTTGGTTATTTCCTATGCCAAAGTTCATAAGGTGTTTTATCCATAGATGTTATTATGCAGGCTCTATTGAATATACGAAATGCATTGCTATAACTTCCACCCATAATACTTTCAGAGAATATATTCATTTATCATTATCCTAGCTATAACTAGCAGAGTCCTATATTTCTTTTAACCAATTCCGCTTTGTTGAGGAGTTAAAAGAGTCAAAAATTTATGAAATATGTCATTTTTTCATAAAAAGATTTATATAATTCAGTTTTTGAATTCCTTACTATGATCACTTCTAATTGATGCAATGGAGATTTCTATTTTATTTTAAACTTTTTTGACAAACTTAACCAAAACACCAAAGCATTCATTTGTACTAGAAACAAATAATACACATGTAAATCTACTAAAGTCATCTACTATGACAATGGTATAACTTTCTCCACCTAGACTAGTAACTATAACAAGGCTAAACAAATCCATATAAAGTAATTGAAAAGGTTTACTAGAGTTATCAATTTTTTACTCTTAAATGAGCTTTTCACTTGTTGTCGCATTTGGCAAGCTCCTGACATGTTGTCTTTCTAAAACTTGGCTATTGAAACTCTATTGACAAGTTGCTTGAAGTTAAGGTTAGAGGTGAGATCCATGGCTGCATACGTAAGTCTATTATACCAAATCCACACATTTTCACTTAAAGACATTAAACACTTTATATTTGGGTTAGAGAGGTTATGCAGATCAATTATATAAATGTTAACATCTTTCTTACCTAAAATTGTAATGCTATTATAAACAACATTATAAGTTTTACACCGTATCGGTCTGTACTGGCTGAAAGGTGCTGTACTAGCCAAAAAATGGTACGAAATCATGTTTAAAGATACTGGTCGTTGGTACTGACCGGTATCGACGATTTAAAGTGGTATTGGAAGGTATTTAAATACCTACCGGTATCGTAAGCTTTGAAAAATATAGGGACCATGTAGCAAAATTTTAAATTTTTTTTTATAAAATTGCTCCCACATCCTCACCCCTTTTCAAAGTTCTTTTAATTAGCTATTTACTTATTTAGTCAACTTTTATTTCGATATTTTAATTTATATTTTTAAATAAAATAAATGTTTTTATTACTAATAATAGTTATTCGTTAAATAAAAATTAAAAATAAATTATTTTTATTTAAATTTATTTCAATCTTTTATATAAAACTTATTAATAAAGTATTAATAAAATATTTATTTTTTAAATAAATAATTTATTATTTATAAAATAATATTAATTTAAATATATTTTAATTATGAAATAAAAATTCAGTGGAAATTTATATATTTTAAAAAATTAAATTTAATTATAATTATTAATAATTATTAAATTAATTTATAAATTAAATTAAGTTATTTATAATGTTAGTAATAGTTGATTTTAATTAATTGAATATATAATATTAAATTTAATTGTTTAAATTCTTATTAATAATAAATATATTAAATAGTATATATTTAATTGATAGTAAATTAAATAATAAATATTTTTGTTTCATATTTCACTTCTAGCTGGTTATCTCCTCATCACGAACTCTTGTTGTAAATTGAAATAGGATCTTTATTGTTTTTTTATTTGATATTTTGAAGTAATTATTATTTATTGTATGAAATTGTAATATTTCAAATAACTTATATTGTTCTTAATTTTTTACTTGCATGATGATTAAATGATCTTTTTTGCATATTAATTGTAGCTATTATTTATATGTGAAATATGTGAAAATTAATGATAATAAAAAATACAATTCTTTATTTTAAAATTTTATTATTATGATTTTTGGAGATATGGTTGATATAAAATTATAAAATATATAATATAATATACTAATAGACTACTTTATAATTTTAAAAAAATTCAATGACTATTTTATAAATTTAAATATTACCTAAAACAGTATCCATTATTAACCGGTACCAGTACAGTACTATACCAAAATCTAATTCGGTATCAGTATCAATAAAATATTTATAACATCGATTATAAATGCTTCTAAAATAATGCATAATTTTCCTTTAAATCATACTTTATAATCTTTTTCACATATTTGGCTTATGTTTAATAAATTATGATTTATTCCTTTTACCAAAAATGTAATATCCTGTCTCCTAAAATTATTAACAGATTAAATTGTTAGATGGAGTCACATGAGTTATTCCATTTAAGAATTTATGAGGTCCATTTCATTCACATGCATAATATTCCTATACACATATGAATCATGATTTAGAAAACATTGCAAGATAGTATATGCACTCAGTTGACATATTCCGAGGCATAGAATGAAAATAAATGTGATATAAATGTGCATTACCAATGTTTTGCATTTTGATTTACCAATAACACAAATTGATGTATTATAATTAGTGAATTGGAAATTTATTGTTACAGTTGAGAAATTGATGAGGTGATTTGTGCATCTAGTCTAAGAAAATTGTTAAGAGCAAAACAAACGATACATAGGAATTTAGGTGGATTAGGCTTAGTTAAATGGATGACAAGTGGCTTGAGTATAATTGTGAAAAGTGGCCTTTTAAATTTGTGAAAAATGGCACCTTAAACTTGTGACACGTGTAGCAATAGAATGGTGAAATGTGTAGCTTTACAATGGGTGACATGTGGAGCCTTACAATTGGCGACATGTGTAGCCTTACAAATAGTGACATATGGAGACTTAAATGGGTCAAATATGGAGCCTAAAGTAAGTGACACAAGGACTAATAGAATAGTAACATATTGACCAATAGAAGGATAACATATGTACCAATGGAATTATGACATGTGGCATTGGAAATGAGTGACAAATGGCTAACTAATTGGGTAACAATTGGCTAGAATAAATAAGTGACAAATGGTGGTATAGTTAAGTCACAAATGTGCTATTAGTGTGCCCTAGGCCAATCGTCATATGTGACTTTTGTACTGACATTCTGACTTATTATTTATATATATTATAAGGTATTCTTTTAGATATGCATGTATATTGTTTATGTAATGTGATTTATATTCCATGAATAGTATTAGGCTTACGTCATCAAGTATGTTAATTAATAGTAAAACTATAAGCATTATAATACTATTCTAAATTTTCCCTAGTTGATCATTATTAGTGGAACAACAATGAATTAAGGCTAGTATGTGTTCTGATTGATGATCACGTTTTACTAATCATAGATATGAGTTATCAATCAGATACATAGATATATGTTTGAGAATATATATTGGACCGACCCACAGAGGGAACACTACGTTTTTTCATGTCATTAGTGATTCTTAATATGGTTTGATTTAGTCCTTTGACCTAAAGTCATCATGGTTCCCTACATGAGGAATTTAGTGTTTTGACATTAGACTAAGTTGTCTTTAATCAGATAACAAGTTTTCTTATTTTAGACATTAAATGAATCATGCGTAGGGATGTGAATGACGTAGATGGGATTTGTACCTCTCTTAAATGAGAGATATATCATTTGGGCATCTTGACAATTTTGACTAAAGAAATGCATGGTCGTGCTCAAATAAATTGATGAGGAGTCATCAATGTCATTTTTTATAGTCAGTCAACTTAGGAATCAAGAAACTATGATTAATCAAAGGTTGACATGTACCATGCCTTATGATTAATCTTGATATCTTGTTACAAAGAGACTAAGTTTGTAACCATAGTTATAGGTTAAATCGGATTACTGATCCTCATTTGATTTGGGTAGTCATAATATCTTGCTAGAGGCCACTTATGACTTATGGGCTTTGAAGTGTGATCAAGCCCATTGCCAACATCAAATAAGCTTACAGGGTCACATGCAAAGAGTGATGTGATTTGGGCTTATTCTCTTGAGCCTAATTTATTAGGCACTGAATAAATATATGTGGATATATTTATCGGGTTAGATTGAATTAAGTTGTTGGGCTTTTATTATATGAGATATAATATAGGTTGAAATTTATTAGGCTTCCATAATCCTAATGGATTTAGGATTATGATATTCTTAGCTTCTCTATAAATAGAGGACTTATATCTCATTAGAAGACATACGAAAACCCTAGCCACCTAGCCAGTTGTTCCTTTTCCTGAGAGAAAAACTGTGTAGCTTTCTAAAGAGTTTTAGAATGTGCTAGCACACATTAGCTGCTTCCCTGATCGTTCATCCTCGTGTGGATACTGTAGAGGATGTTCGCAAGCTGTAACATCAAGATATCTGAAAAGAATCCCAATCCGCACATTTCAAGAGGTAATTCCGTACACTTCTTGTGTTTTTTGGTTAACCAAGGAGCAAGACCCGAACTCTTATGGTCCATTCTTCTCCGTATTGTGCATTCCTAGGCCATAAGTGATCTAATAAAATGGAACAGACATTAAATGACAATTGGTAGTTGAAGGGTAAGACATATGGCTTGGATCTTAGTATGAAAAGTGTCATACCAAGTGTCGATATTCTCACCCTACTCCTACACCCACGATTTTTCCAACACTTGAAAGACTATTTTGCTTTTGTTCTTGTTACATTTACCCTCTTTATCTTCCTCACCACTGACTCACACACATAACCCTTGCATTTTGAGTTTTGTCCAAAATATTACACCTTGCCACAACAAAATCTAATTGTCTTAATCTTGTTCTTAGAATATACCTTGTCCTTGCTTATTTGGAGGGGTCGTTAGCTTGAAGATTGAGGAGGTTTTGAGCTAAACAAGTAAGCAACATGTTGTTCTTTATGGTTTCCTTTAATAAGAAGATTTTGGTGATTGTTTAAGGATGGATTAGTTGTGATAATGGTGTTTAAGGTGTGCTGGAGTATGTTAGCTGTAGAATTTCCACTGATGTCGTTTAGAAACTTAACAAATATAGGAACATTTATTTAGAAGAATGTATTGCCTAAATACCTCATTTTCTAAGTCAAAAGGGACATTTAAAACTGACCCAAAAATTTGTCTTGAGAAAAATCTGGAAAGTTAGAGCTGTAGGTCAAAATTTTGGTTTAAATTTTATCTTCCTCCTTTGACCTATTTTACATATCTTTAGGGCATGAATTTTAAGAAACTTAAAGAATGAAAATTTTAGATATAGGTCTTAGCTCGACCTCTGTGAAAGTGGCTTGATAAAATAGTAACTAGAGCTTGAGTTATGTTGTTTTCAAAATACTTTCTGTGACAGGACCCTGTCTAGAAACCTTATATTATTTTCTAATTTTTGGGGACTTTAGAGCTCGAATTAATCAAAGTATAAAACATGAAAAATGATTATTGATGTCTTATTAATGCCTCAGTAAAATATTTTGGCCAGAAGATATCTTAATAAATAGATGTAGTTAATTGAAGTCATAACCTAAAGAATGGACTGTTTGATGAGGTTGAGCTCAAATTTAGAAATTTTGATTTTTTAAAGAAATAAATGAGTTCTTTTGGTGAAAACATGATCTTAATAACATGAAAAATGTGTATAAGTTATGGACAACTGAGAATTGAGTAACATAGGATACTTATGTAAGAGAGTTGGGTAAATGTATGAGTGTATGTTGTTGGAAGAATTTTGGTGAATGTATAGATTTAGCTTGCTAAAATTTCAGATGTAAAGTACCAATTGTGTGTGCATTATAAGGAGATTTTGATCATGAAAAATTTTCAAGGATAAGTGTAAAATTTGAGTTAATAATGATAAAAAGATGTTCTTATGAATGAAATGTGATTAAAAGTATGTAAGTGATGAATTGGGAATGATTGAATGAGAACTAGGAAATTATATGAGTGTATAATGCTAGGAAAAAGAGTGATAAATGTGAGTGATAAATTGAAAGTGATCAAGTGTGTTTGGGCATAAACATAACTGCAAACTAGATGATACGCAAACCATAATGAATGTATAAGTATGATTTGTGAAGCATGCATTAAATATGATACATATACATGTGTAACTACGAGCATTCATTTGATTGATAAATTAGTAATGTGTACATGCTTGTATTGTTTGATTTATAGGCACACGTTGATCGACACCATCCAGACATTGTCGAAACATTGAGGTAATAGCTATCTGGAGTGTACTGTGAGTTAACCTAGTTGTGTAAACTCAAATATTTATGCTTTTTTGGTATAACCTAGATGTGAGATTTCGATTGGTAATATATTCTGTTTAAATTGTGTTGATTAAACTTAATTGCTTTATATTGAATTGATATTAATATAATTGTGATATTACTAATTCTGGACAATTGATTGTCCGAGGAGTTCAATATTCGGGACTGTATTAGGAACGTTTGTGATTTGAATGTGAATAAAGAAATTGAATGCTTAACTATTTGTTAAATTCTGAACTTGGATCTGATGAACTGTGAAAATTGAATGTACTCATTGACTAAAAGTGATTGATGATATATTATGTGAACTATGATACTCCATTATATGATGCATATTCACATAAAGGAATTGTGACTGAAGTAGCCAATGTGAAAAGAGCTTTAAGATCAGTTGTGCACATCAAAGCCTCAGGCTCAACGATTAATGAGCTCGGTATCTATAATAAATATGGGACAGTACTAAAAGAAGATCAGTATCTGAAACGATTATGGGACGATTAGATAGACACTCCATTATAACAAAGTTAAAATGGAATGAGTCTTATTTGCTTTTGCATTTGTATCTTTAAATGCGTTCATGATATTGATTGCAAATGAATGTTGAACTACATTGTGTTGATATTGAGAAATGCTTATAACTTTGATGGTGATATGAAGAATTGTGATAAATAAGTGTTATGTTTTGAAATGATTACATGGGATTCTTGCATTCAAAATGTACTTTTGGAATGACTTAAAAAGTGATTGTATTTTTAAATGCCTTATTTTATTATGATGCAAATTGTAGAATATGAGTTATATCTCTAAATGAAGTGTTACTTTGATTGAGCTAACTGATATTCATTGATATATATGTGTTCTATTTTGAGTGAACACATTGATGATGGTTCACTCACTGAGTTCGCAAAACTCATCAAAATTGAAACATTGTTTTTTAGGTCCAGGAGGAATCTAGCAAGTCTAGTTGAAGTAACTTCTGCATTTGGATACGGGTCAGTGTCGAGATCAGTTGTACCTAAAAATGCCTTAGTTATAATACGTCAAGGATTGTATGTCTCGACTGTTGTATATTGTATATATGAATTTTGGGAATGTAATGACATTTGGGATGGTATATGTTTGTGAATAAAAATGGAACAATATGATCATTGGAATGTTTTATGTTTTATGCGATGCATTAAAAAGTGAAAATGGATTGATTTAACCATCGTAACATGCCATTTTCGTAAAGTATGTCCCCAAATATCCCTCAGTATGTCAGGTATATGCTTTATGGGAGTAGTATGTTACATTTTGGTATCAAAGCCCAGGTCTAGCATCTTATATGAGCATTTATCATTATATATGTCAAGTTACATGCATATTAAACATGTCATATACCTTCATTATTATCGAGGAGTGTTCAATTAGGCATTCAGAGGCAACTGATCCCTAGTCTTGGTTACATTTAAGTAAGTCACTTGCATGAACATATATTAAGAGTTAGGAATGTTAGAAACAGTAAGAAGAATGATGATCTGACAAAGTGTGAGAAAATGAAAAGTAGTTAATACCTTGACATAGTTGATCTAACAAAGACTAAAAATGGGCTGAAAACATATAATAGTAAAAGTGTTGTATCGATCATGTGATTGAATATTTATTATATAGGTATGGGAGATCTCACATGGTTTAGGATGTTAGGCCTAGATTCAATGAATTTGTATTCGTGGTTACATTATCGAATATGACATCAATTTTAAGCTATGGTTGTACACATTTTAATTGATGTAAATATGAATACATTTTCGTAGATTTGACTGAGAAAACTAAAGATGCAGGTGGAAATGATAAGATTTAAAGTGTACAAACAAAGTTGAAAGAAAACCAAAATTTCTATTACTTTGAGAGGTTGAACTTGGAATTGAAATGGTTGTTTAACTATTGTGTTAAGAGCTTATAATTTAGTATAAGGTCATATCTTGGATCTGATATCAAAATTTTATGACAGTTACGCATCTTATATTTCTGAATTGATTTAGAATATACATATGCAAGATGAAATAAATGATAACTGGGAGATGAAATAAATTATAGCGATATATATAGAAGTCCTCAAGGTTAAGTTGACTAGTTATTGTGAGTGCACATCTAATAATGTGGTTATCTTGACAAATGATGATACCGATCACATATGAATTACATGTTTCAATATTGTAGGGAGTGATTTATGACGTGTTGAATACTCTTAAGTCCTAGTCCCTATAGGAAAAATTCTGAGATGACTCAAAGTAGTGCAGTGGAAGCATGGATTTATATGGATATATTGAAATGATAACCACTAAGGATAGGTAACTTTTCTATAGACATAGGATACCCAAATGTTATTTAGCATCAATTGAGATCGAGGTATCATCAACTTGAGATATTAATTGGTGACCTTTTGAAAATTAATCTCTAGATAAGATGTAATGGCCTTAATGGTACATACTAAGGCATAAGAGTAAATGTGCATGCTTATTGCATCACCAAGCTTTAGCATATATAATTTTTTAATTATGTAAGATATGAGAGAAATTGGTTTTGTTGAAATATTATGAATTTTTGAAAAGCAATGATGAATATAGTTAACTGAGAAAGATTTCATGAACAATATAAGCAACTTTGAAGAGAAATATTCTTTTATGAAGACTTCCACTAAATTATATCATGTAAACCAAATGTTCCATTTTTAGGAATTGGTGAATGTTGAACGGATCAAAGGTGAATATTGGAGTCAGATAATTATAATAATAAAGGACAAGGAGTTGAACATAATATGGAGATTATATATTTGTTGTTGTAAATTATCTGAATTACGTTATTGAGTCCCTGAACTCAAGATGATGTTATTATTATTACTTGAAGGACTTGAAAAACATGTATAAAAGATCAGAAATATTAATAGTTGTTAATTTTTTTGGGTTAAGTTATTGGTTAATTCGAAATCTAAGACTGAGAAATGCTAGAAAATATTTGCATCGTATGTTATTGGTTAATTCGAAATCTAAGACTGAGAAATGCTAGAAAATATTTGCATCGTATGTTGTGCGAATGTATTGCTGGAAAGAAAATAGATATGATTTCTGATTTTGTCTAATTAGAAATAAGAGTTACAAACATTGATATATTATCTTGTTTAGTGCTATTGTTAGATATTGATTGCTTTGTATTAATAGATATGTCCTACTTAATACTGAGGTCTTTAAGTGCATGAAATGAATGGTGTTTTCCTACAAGGATAGAGTGTTAAGTTGTTATTGTATAATGATACCTTTACATGTGATGATCAACTATATCTACCTACTATAGATGATCAGAGACCGAAATTAAGATACTTTTCATATTTGATATTATGAAATATTTAATGATCAACAGATGTAATTGAGGTATCTTATGTTATAAAAATCAAGGTATGAGAAATGGAATGTAGTTGTATAGAAATTGCATATTAAAAACATTTATGCTAGATTTACAATCTGCAGATTACTTTTCTTATAATTGACTACTCTATAACATAAATTGATGGAGACTTGCAAAGTAAAGTTTAAGACTTGTAAAGTGCAGCTTGAGGTTTATTTTAAAGAAGAAAATAAGTCAAGACTATGTAGTTACTGTATGTGTAGTAGAACTTCTGAAAACGTTGGCAATGATATAGAACAAGAAAATATGTTTATAATATTAAGTGGTAGAAGTTGTTGAACACCCTTGTATTAGGACGAAGAGGGCCTGAGGAATATTGATGTCCCATAATTGATTCAAGATAAGATTGATAAGGTTAAATGATTTGCAGCGAGGTTAAGGTAGCTTAGGAATGACAAAAAAAGTTATACAGATCAGCACAAGAGTGATATAAAGTGCTAGGAGGGAGAAAATAATATTTTAGAAAGTGTCACCCTATAGAGAGGAGTGTTGAGGTCTAATAATAAGGCAAGTTGAACCTTAGGTATATTGGCCCTTATGAGATTACTGAGAAAGAGGATCTATTGGCTTACAGATTGGCATTATCACTAGAAGGAACTTAGATCCATAATGTATTTCATGTTAGTATGCTTAGAAAGTACAGATCAAATCTGAAGCATAAAGCATTTCAAGGAAAATTTACATGTACATAATTGATTTGTATGCATATTCATTACTTATATGTGTATCGTATGATTATGCAAGTGTACATGAAAACATGAATAATTGGTATTGATGAGCATTCGTATTGGTTGTAGTGATTAATTGTACTAATATGCAATTGTATTGATAACTTGTATGAATGAACATTAAATATCAATATTCGGCTTATAAATGTGCATTTTTGTTAAATGGATAATACATCAAGGCATATGTTACAAGCACAAAAAATTAAGATTACGAGTAATTTGAGTTATAAGGAGGAACTAATAAAAATAGTCGATTATCAGACTAAACAGTTGAGGAATCGAGTAATTCCTCTGGTAAAAGTTATTGGAGAAATCATTCGAGAGAAGAGGCTATTTAAGAGACTAAGGAAAATATGAGACAACATTAAACCCATTTGTTTGATCAGTCAAGTAAGAATTTCGAGGACGAAATTTCCTAAAGGGAAGAGCGTTGTAATATCCTATCTCCTAAAAGTTTTAACAGATTAAATTGTTAAATTGAATCACATGAGTTATTTCATTTAAGAATTTACGAGATGCATTTCATTCACATGCATAATATTCGTATACACATATGAATCATGATTTAGAAAACATTGCAAGATAGTATATGCACTCAATTGACATATTCCAGGATATTGAACGAAAATGAATGTGATATAAATG
Source organism: Erythroxylum echinodendron (assembly GCA_027575705.1). Classification (NCBI taxonomy): domain Eukaryota; kingdom Viridiplantae; phylum Streptophyta; class Magnoliopsida; order Malpighiales; family Erythroxylaceae; genus Erythroxylum; species Erythroxylum echinodendron. Next base: position 23,733,595 of record JANZXR010000171.1, read on the forward strand.
TGCATTACCAATGTTTTGTGTTTTGATTTACTAATAACATGAATTGATGGATTATAATTAGTGAATTGGAAATTTATTATTACAATTGAGTAATTGATGAGGTGATATATGTATCTAGTCTAAGAAAATTGTTAAAGAGCAAGACAAATTGATACATAAGAATTTAGGTGGATTAGACTCAGTTAAATGGAGGACAAGTGGCTTGAGTATAATTGTGAAAAGTGGCCCTTTAAATTTGTGACAAATCACTCTTTAGACTTATAACATGTGGAGCAATAGAATAGTGAAACGTATAGCTTTACAATTGGTGACATATGGTGGTGACATGTGTAGCCTTACAAGTAGTGACACATGGAGACTTAGATGAGTGATATACGGAGCCTAAAGTAAGTGACATATGGACCAATAGAATAGTAACATATAGACCAATATAAGGATAATATATGTACCAATATAACGGTGACATATGGACTAATGGAATGTGACACATGGCATTAGAAATGAGTGACAAATGGCTAACTAATTAGGTGACAAATGGCTAGAATAAATGAGTGACAAATGGTGGTATAGTTGAGTGACAAATGGACCAAACATTAAATGACAATTGGTAGTTAAAGGATGAGACATATGCTTAGATCTTAGTATAACAAGTGTCATGTCAAGTGTCCATATTCTCACCATATACCTCCACCCACAATTTTTCCCACACTTGAAAGACTATTTTGCTTTTTCTCCTATTACATTTACCCTATCTATCTTCCTCACCACTGACTCACACACATATCCCTTGCACTTTAAGTTTTGCCCAAAATCTTACACCTTGCCACTCCAAAATCTAGTTGTCTTCATCTTATTCTTGGAATATACCTTGTCCTTGCTTATTTGGAGGGATAGTTAGCTTGAAGATTGAGAATGTTTTGAGCTAAACAAGTAGGTAACATGTTGTTCTTTATGTTTTGATTTAATAAGAAGATTTCGGTGATTGTTTAAGATGGATTAGTTGTGATAACAGTGTTTAAGGTGTGTTGGAATATGTTAGCTGCAGAGTTTCCAGTAAACAGACATCAGTATTTTAGCTATATCTTGATCTTTAGATTTCCAAATGGGATTATTTTGAATTCAGATTAAATTAGAGACATATGGCTACAAGTTTTATACAGAAATCTAATTTTAATTATGTCTCTAATGGTTTCAAAATTTTGCTTGAAGTTGAGTACTGGGTGCTGTCGCGATGTGAGAATAGTCTGTAGTATTTTAGGTATAATTCACATAATACTAAACCAAACTGCATAAAATTGATGTCGTTCAAAATTGAAGACATATAGGAACATTTATTTTGAAGAATGTATTGCCTATATACCTCATTCTCTATGTCAAAAGGGTCATACAAGACTGACTCGAAAATCTGTCTTGAGAAAAATCTAGAAAATTAGAGCTGTAGGTCTAAATTTTGGTTTCAATTTCATCTTCCTCTTTCAACCTATTTTACATATCTTTAAGGCAATAATTTGAAGAAAATCAAAGAATGAAAGTTTTAGATATAGGTCTTATCTTGACCTCTGGGAATGTGGCTTGATAAAATAGTAACTAGAGCTTGAGTTATGTTTGTTTTCCTAATAGTACCTGTGACAAACCCATGTGAAAAAACCTTATATTATTTTCTAACTTTTAGGGACATTATAGCTCGAATTAGTTAAAGTATAAAACATGAAAAATGATTATTGATATCTTATTAAGGCCTCTATAAAATATTTTGGCCAGGATATGCCTTGATAAATAAATTTAGTTAATTGAAGTTATAACCTAAAGATAGAACTGTTTTGATGAAGTTGAGTTTAAATTTGGAAATTTTGATTTGATTAAGGAATAAATGAGTTCTTTTGGTGAAAACATGATATTAAGAACATGATAAATGTGTATAAGGTATGGAAGAATGAGAATTGAGGAGCATAAGGTATTCATGAATGAGAATCAGGTAAATGTATGAGTATATGTTGCTGGAAGAATTTTGGTGAATGTATAGATTTAGCTTGCCAAAATTTCAGATGTAAAGTACCAATTGTGTGTGTATTATAAGGAGCATTTGATCATGAAAATTGTTCAAGGATAAGTGTAAAATTTGAGTTGATAATGATATAAAGATGCTCTTATGAATGTAATGTGATTAAAAGTATGTAAGTGATGAATTGGGAATGATTGAATGAAAACTAGGAAATTGTGTGTATGTATAATCCTAAGAAGAAAAGTGATAAATGTGTGAGTGATAAATTGAAAGTGATTAAGTGTATTAAGGCATAAACCTAATTTCAAACTAGATGATGCATAAACCATATTGAATGTATAAGTATGATTTGTGAATAAGATTCATACTCAGAATAATCAATTAAGCATGCATTAAATATGATACATATACACGTGTAATTTTGAGCATTTATTTGATTGATCAATTAGTAATGTGTACATATGTGTATTGTTTGATTTAGAGGCACACGTCGACTGACACCATCCAAACATTATTGACACTTCGAGGCAATGACTATCTGGAGTGTACTGTGAGTTAACCTAGTTGTATAAACTCAAATATTTATGCTTCTGTTGGAATTGTATGTATAGTGGGTAACCTAGATGTGAGATTTCGATTGGTAATGTGTTTCGTTCAAATTGTGTTGATTAATCTTAAATCCTCTATATTGAATTGATATTAATATAATTGTGATATTACTGATTCCGAACAATTGATTGTTTGAGGAGTTTTATATTCGGTACTGTATTGGGAGTGTTTATGATTTGAATGTGAATAAAGAAATTGAATGCTTAACTATTTGTTGAATGCCAACTGTGAAAATTGCATATGCTTATTGACTAAAAGTGATTGATGATATATTATGTGAACTTTGATACTCCATTACATAATGCATGTTCACATAAAGGAGTTGTAACCGGAGTAGCCAATGTGAAAAGAGCTTTAATCTTGGTTATGCACATCAAAGTCTCAGGCTTAACGATTACTGAGCTCGATATCGACAATAGATATGAGACAATACTAAAAAGAGCCTGGTATCCATAAAGATTATGGAACAGTGAAATAAGCACTCGGTCATAACAAAGTTAAAATGGAATGAGTCTTATTTTCTTTTGCATTTGTATCTTTAATTGTGTTCATGATATTGATTACAAATGAAAGTTAAACTATATTGTGTTGATATTGAGAAATGCTTATGACTTTGATGGTGATATGAAGAATTGAGATAAATGAGTGTTATGTTCTGAAACGATTATATAAGATTCTTTCATTCAGAATGTACTTCTGGAATGACTTAAAAAGTGATTGTATTTTTAAATGCTTATTTTATTATGATGCAAATTTTAGAATATGAGTTATATCTCTTAATGAAGTGTTACTTTGATTGAGCTAAATGTTATTCATTGATATATATATGTTTTGTTTGAGTGAACACATCAATGATAGTTCACTCACTAAGTTCGCAAAACTCATCAAAATTGCAACAGTATTTTTCAGGTCTAGGAGATATCTAACTAGTCTAGTTAAGGTAACTTCTGCATTCAGATATGGGTCAGTATCGGGAATAGTTGTACTTGTAAATGTCTTAGTTATATTGTATCAAGGATTGTATCTCTCAACTGTTATGTATTGTACATGTGAATTTTGGGAATGTAATGACATTTGACACTGTATATGTTTGTGAATAAAAATGGAACAATATGATTATTGGAATGTTTTATGTTAAGTGCGATGCATTAAAAAGTGAAAATGAATTGATTTAACCATCTTAACATACCATTTTCATAGAGTATGTCCCCAAATATCTGTCATTATGTCGATTATATGCTCTATGGGAGTGGTATGTTACAAAAAACACATTGTTAATGGAATAGGTTTAGAGAAGGAGTTTGACCTCTATCTAAAACATTCCTTCCTTTTCACTATAATTGACCATCTTTGGTATAACTAAACACATGAACTCTCCTGCTTAAGATAAAGTCTACTCCATTTCCTTTAATAAAGGGATATTAGCAACTTTCCCACTCTAATTCCTCCTTGATACAGATGTTTCCAATATCCTTATCCATTCCCTAAAGCCACTGTCTTGATACCATAAAACTTTTACCTATAAGCTTTACTATTACAATGCAAAAATTAACTCTAATTTTGTTCTTACTTATCATTTAAAACATCCTTATCTCTAAAGAAGGAACTTAAATATCCTCCCAATTTAATTTTCAATAGGTGAGGACTTAGCTTGTTGATGGATCAAACTCATGTAATATGAATAAGTCCTAGAAATAGGTGCTTACAAATCATATCCTTATGAAAAGTTGAGATTCTTTAGTAATCAAATGGATGGAGACTATATCTAGTCTACTCCCTTATTGAAGTACTAAAAGCTAGTGCATTAAGATGAATACTTCACTAGTACTTCCATTTTTAGAAGTTCATAAATCGGCAGAAGCTAATTTAGTAAAGTTTGATCTTGAAAAAATACTGATTAACAAGGATGACTTCTTTAAATTTAGATTTATATGTAAAGTGAATATATAGAAGATTATATAAATAGGTCTTTAGAATGTCTATGGAAAACATATTTTATTATAAAGATGGAAGATTATAATGATGTTACATAAGAATAGTATGAAAAGCACACACATATAAGTTAATTTTTATAATGTACCTCTTGAATATTTATCCATAGTTTATTTGAGTTACCTAGCTAGCTCCATTGGAAAACCAATATGCATGGGAAGAGAACAAAATGAAGCTAAAAAGGATGAGTTACATTAGAATTTTCTTAGAGGTGGTGATTGATAAAAAAACTATCTGAAAATCTAAATCTAAAGAGGCTTAGTAATGAGGGAGACCTAATGAAGATAGATATTTGAATATCTTATCAGTAGAAACTACCTATTAATTAGGAAAAGAAAGTTTAAAGCCTATTAGAAAAAGCTTCATGACTAGAGAAAGTTTTAAAGTTTGAAATTTTTAATATGGCAAGCCTTATTTGAAAAGGAAAGAAATAAGGTGTGAAACTTATTATGAAGGAGGAGTCACTAACTTAAATTCTAGCACTCAAATGGATATATAAGGAAACAATAGGGATGTAAAAATTTCTAGTAGAGGGGGAACTAGCTCTATAATAAATCTTAGACATACATCCCTCAGTGTTAACATGATAGAGAAAATAAAAACCTTGGAATTGCCTCAAGTCGATGCCCTTAGCCTAAAATAGGTTCAAAAGATATTTGTCGCAAGTCTATCCATCATAATATGGAAAGTTAAAGTGTATAGTAAACCTAAAATGGCAATAATGGCTAGAGATAAAAAGAAACTAGTTAGGAAATTGAAGAAGGAAGTGCCCTATACCTTTAATTCATCTCCATTATCATAATATAAAATGTTATAGATATAAATTACCCTTAAAAAATAGTTAATACATTATTATCTTCTATCTAAAAACCCATATGTGGTAAGACTATTAGAAATAAGAATCAAAGTAAATAAGCATTATAATAATCTTTAGTTGTTTGCTATAAACTAGAATGTAATTAAATTATCAAGCTCACTATATTGGAAGGATTTAGTCACTTTTGACCTATGTTTAATTAAGGTTCATCAATCCATTATCTCAAATTAACTTATTGATTTAAAGGTTAGTATATATTAGGATCTTTGCTTTCTTAAAGTCACATTCATTAATGAATTTTAAAGAAACTGCATATAAAATGACCTTAAAGTGTTGAGCTTGCCAATGAATGCTTCTTGGCTTACACTTAGAGACTGTAATTGTGTTCTACATACATAAGAAGATCAGTGGGATAAACTATGTAGAATGTTAGACCTAATTTTTCGAGCCTAACTCGGACTTGCTTACTTGCTCTGATACCATACATGTGAGATCCCGTTTTTGGAGTCCAACTCTTACTTGCTTATTCATGCTTTGATATCATAAATCTATCGGGCCCTAATTTCGGAACCTAACTCCTCATACATGATTATTCATGTTTCCTCTAATACCATACTTGTTACTTTCATGCATACAGAATATCTTACTACGTAAATTATCATCCAGAGATAATACCTTGATCACTTTCGGGTTATCCTCTCAAACTCCCTTTTTTTTCTCATTGCTTGCTTCTCATTTTCGGCTTCCCTTCGTCTTATTTCTATCGTCTTCGAAGTCTGTGAACAGTAACACAGACGATATTTTACAATGTTCATAACTTTCTCTAGCATAATTGGTTCGGGGTATTCTCCATATAATTTGATAGACAATTCCAAGGTCTACATCCTCCCTGAAGACCCCAAGATTAACTCTATCTTCTGAGGGGTCAACAATGAGATAGAAGATATAAGCGAACATTAACCCAGAGGATAGTGTGAACAATGTCACAGACGAAGTCTGGGAAACACAGACGATACCTTTCGGGTGTCATATCTTTCTCTAGGGGAAACAGTTTAGGGTATCCTTTATACCGTTGGAAAGAAAATTTCAAGCTCCTTAACTTCTATGAAGACCTCGAAGGTCGATTCTAACTCCTGAGGGTTCAACATTTGG
>JANZXR010000171.1:23757352-23778296 GCA_027575705.1 Erythroxylum echinodendron
GTAAGGGGGCTCGAAATGCCCACTAAAGCGTTGTAAAACTAATATTTGTTTGAGGATGAATGAAATATATGTATGTTTTGCTCAGGATTATGACCACTGTTAAGTTTTCACGTTGCATATATTGATCAAATGAGTTTGAGGCTTTGAGAAGCAGTTGGTGTTTATGTTTGTTTATTCTGTCCTTGGATTTGAATGAATGAGGGTGGTTGAAAAAATTTATGTTTGCATTAAGTAAGGTAGATTGCAAGAAGAAAACCCATACTCAAGGAATTGTCTATGATGATGTCAGAAGACAGACTCAAGGAAACACAGACGCAAAAGAAAATATAGAGGAAGAGTATTGTCTATGATGACATCACACACAGACGCAAAGGAAAAATATAGAGGAAGAGTATCATCTGTGATGAAATCACACACAGACACAAAGGAAAAACACAGATGAAAGGAATCGTCTGTGATGACGTCACGCACAGAAGTAAAGGAAAACCAGATGCAAATGAAAGGTAGACGCAAATGAAGGACAGACACAAATGAAAGGCAAACGCAAATGAGAGACAGACGATAGGGGTCAATGCAGACGAAGAAAGTCAACTACAGATGATAGAACACAAGCGATAGGTGGTCAACGTAGACGAAGAAAGTCAACTACAGACAATAGAACACAGACGCTAGGTGGTCAACACAGATGAAGAAAGTCAAAGACAGACAAAGGAAACACAGACCATAGGCAAACCCAGACCATAAGCCAAACTTGTGGTGTGGGAGCTTGAATTTGAGCTATGAAATATAGTTTTTTGCTTTTATCATTGTTGATGTACACAATCATATATATATATATATATATAAACACACACACACACACACATATGTATAAAGGGAAAAGAAAAAGAAAAAGGAAAAAAGAAAAAGAAAAAGAAAAGAAAAAATATGTCTAAATAAAAGTATTTAGGAGGAAATACAATTGTTTTGAAAAGTTATTCATTATTAGTTTCTCCTCCTAAAGTTATATTGAATTGGTGATTTGTGTATGTTGCATATGAGGTAGATGTTGTTTTGTAAGGTTCGCCTCTTGTAGTTTCAATATATTGAAATAATCAATTTTTATTAGTGATCCTTCTAATTGGTTATGTTTCATGTGGTTTGTGGTGTGAGAACTTGAATTTGAGCTATGAAACATAGTTTTTGCATTTATCATTGTTGATGTACACAATCGTTTGTGTGTATATATACACGCACACACACATATGTATAAAGTGAAAAGAAAAAAGAAAAAAGAAAAAGAAAAGAGAAGAAAAAATATGTTTAAATAAAAGTATCTAGGAGGAAATACAATTATTTTGAAAAGTTATTCATTATTAGTTTCTCCTCCTAAAGTTGTATTGAATTGGTGATTTGTGTATGTTGCATATAAGGTAGATGCTATTTTGGAAGGTTCACTTCTTGTAGTTTCAATGTATTGAAATAATCAATTTTGATGAGTGATCCTTCTAATTGGTTATGCTTCATGCGGTTTGTGATCTGAGAGCTTGAATTTGAGTTATGAAACATAGTTTTTGCATTTATCATTATTGATGTACATAATCGTGAGTGAATGTTGATTTTTGCGCCTAATGGTGTATTGAGTGTTTTTCTTATCTCACTAGCTTTGATGGTTTATATGCTACACTGCCCAAATAAATCTCACCTTATCTTTACCCATATACAACCTTAAAAATTCCTTTGATTCATGATTACGTATGTGATTCCTAGTGGTGGAGAAATGAAATGATATGTAAAGTTGTGGAATGTCTTAATCATGAATGGTGTTTAAGTGTACCCGTGAATTTATCATATTTAAACACATTATTCCCAAGTCTACCTCTAGATTGCTCAGTTTCTAAAGGTGATGAATGTTGATTGATCATAAGTAGAAGCATTGAGTATTAAGTTTTTGCTATGATTTTGAAAATTATGTCTCTTTGCTTATGACTATCTATTATTAGGAAATATGGAAAATGAGTAAGTGTTTTAGGTTTATGACTTTTATTCTGATGCTTTGCCCAAGGACGGTTAAAAGCTAAGTGTGGGGAAATAGATGTATGCTTAATTGCTGATACATTTATTCCATAACCTTTAGTGATTAATGCTATGAAATGCTTAAGACATTCACTTTAGCTCATATTTGGTTTTAGGTACAATTCGGAAGCGAAAGATCTAAAATGAGTCAAAAGCACAATAGTTTTTTAGTGATCTTCTTGAGATTCACACTCCCTTGTCTTCGTGGACCAAAAAGGAGAAGGATTAAAGCAAGAAAGGATAAGAAAATGCAAAAACATGAGGGGATATGGTGTATAGCATCTCATGGCCATAACTTAAAATGTCATGGCTGTAACTAGCATCCCACATCCTGACATTTTCGTTATGGCACACCCACGACTCATTTTGCATGGGCATGACACCCATCTCACACCCATGCAAAGAAGGCTCACAGTGGGCATTCATTTCCATGAGCAATATAGCCACGCTAGTGACTTTTACTCCTGGCACTCAAACCCTAGTTTTTAATATAAATAGGCACGTTACGATGGCAGAAACTTATGAATAGTTTGATGAATAAAAAATATTATCTAATACTCAGGAAACAAGAATGGCCACAAAAGCTTGCATTTTTAGAGATCCACAGAGGCCTAGAGGACTAATCATCCTTGCTCCAGTTCATAGGGGATATGAAAATCAAAGACACATTTTAGGCATCTCTTCATGTGTATTGTATTCTTTCTCTCTTAAGAATTGACCACGTTATCCTATATTTATTATTTGGGTATTGTTTAAAGATGATCTTAATGCATTCATTGGATTGTTTTACTACAAACTTATTGCTAGAATCTTCAATATAATTTGTAATTTTTATATTGAAATTTATTTGTGGCTACTAAAGATATCGAAATATTAGGGATACATTCCGTAATTGTTGTGTTTTTTATTGGTGTCGAATCATTAGGGATAACATAACCTAGGTTAAATGACCCAAGTATACATGGATGTTACCTTGATTAATCTATTTTCCTAACTCGTATTGCAATTATCCAATTAAATCTAGAGAGCTTATCCTAGGTTATTCGATAACTACATTTAATTAATGAACTTCTCTTAACTAAACATGACCTAAGGGAAAGCAGGGTTAATAGAGCTTGTCGTTAACCTACGATTAATTATTACTAAGAGAGGTATGAGAATAACAATTCTATGAAGTATGTTTAGTTTGATTGTGTGTAGGCCGAGATTGAACCGATGATTGGGTCCTTAGCGTATTCATCACTTTTCTCATTTTCATGTTCTTTGATTTAATTTGTTTTTATTAGTTTAGCTTCATTTTATTTTCTTGTTTGAAAAACAAAACCCCCATAACCTAAACACTGTTTATTTTCATAATAAAAGCTAATCTAACACTCTCTATAAGATCAACCTAAACTTACCACTAGCTATAGTTTTACGTTTGGTTATTTTGTGTAGTATTATAACGTGCTATGTAATAGCCCGGACCACCTCGCTCATAGATATTGTCCTCTTTGAGCCTTGGCCTAGCCAAGCCCTCATAGTTTTGCTCTTCCCACCTTTGGAAAAATGCATCTTGTGAGAGAGAGGGATACATACCCTTGTAAGGCATACTTTGTTCTCCTCTCCAACTGATATGAGATCTCACATTCTATGCACCCCCTTTTAGGGCTCAGCGTCCTCGCTAACACACCGGTTCGAGCACTGGCTCTGATACTATAGTAACATCCTGGACCACCCTGCTCATAGATATTTTCTGCTTTGAGCCTTGGCCTAGTCAAGCCCTCATGGTTTTTCTCTTCCCACCCTTGGGAAAACATGTCTATAAGGAAGAAGTATTCATACCCTTAATTCATACCTTTATAAAGCGTACTTCAATCTCCTCTCTAATCGATATAGGATCTCACATTCGACCCCCTTTAGGGTTCAGTGTCCTCACTGACACACCAGTTCGGGTACTAGCTCTGATACGATTGTAACAATCGGGATCTCCCCGCTCACAGATATTGTTCGTTTTGGGCCTTGGCCCAGCCAAGCCCTCACGGTTTTTCTCTTCCCACTGTTAGGAAAACGCGTCTTGAGGGGGAGAGGTATCCATACCTTTACAATGGTATTAAAGCCAGCACTTGAATCAATGTGATAGTGAGGACGCTGAATCCTAAAGGGAGGTGGAATGTGAGATGCCATATCAGTTGGAGAGGAGAACAAAGTATGCCTTATAAAGGTATGGATACCTATTCCCCATAGACACATTTTTTCAAAGGTGGGAAGAGCAAAACTATGAGGGCTTGGCTGGGCCAAGTCCCAAAGCGGACAATATTTGTGAGCAGGTTGGTTCGGGCTATTACACATACTTTTTTCCATCCACAATTATACACAATCAACAAATGTTCCAATATATTTAAGGCTTTAGTAGGACATTTGGTTAGGTTTAAAGCATGTAATGTGGTTAGCACAGAAAGAAAGGCTAATAAAGCTCAAGGGGGCTTAATAAAGGGAAAATTCATATCAAAGGGTAGGCTATTTGGCTAATGTAGTTTGCCTATATCATTTCCATGTTAATGCATATGATAAAAATGTGCCATCGAATAGAAAATCAAGGCAAAGTCAGGATATACATATCATGAAGGTCACACATAAACAAAAGAAAATGAGACTGATATGGATGCGTTAGTCTAATAAAGCTCAAAATCTCACTGACTTTTGTCTACCACTAGTTACTACTCTTCTAAAGATAATGCATATCGACCAATTATAAGAGCAAAAGCACATGCTAAAGTTTCCATATATTTTTCTAGTCAATTCACACTCTGATCATGACTTTATAGTCCTAGAAGCAATAGAAAAGGAGAAATTGTTTATTTGTTTATTTTTTGATTCTCTCTCTCTTTTGTTTGAAAATTTAAAACAAGTAAGAAACTAACAAATGTAAAAAACGCATGCATTTAAGAAACAAATTCGAAAATGTAAAGGAAAATAAATGAACTTCCCTTAGGTTACCTCCCAAGTGGCGCCTTTATTTATTATCACTGGCTCAACTCATTTTTTTTCTCATTATGTGACAAAATTATGATCTTTGGGTGTCATAGTTTGAGCCTCCTCCACTTGAGGTTGTTCAGGATAGGGCTTTATTTGATGACATTTGATATTCAATATCTTCCCTATCTTCAAAATCTCAATCTCAACTGGTTCCCTGCACTCTTAGAATATCTCAAATGTCTCTTCACTCTTTTCTTCCCTGTCTAATTCCTCCAACCTGGTAGGTAAAGGTGAAGAGTTAGTCTTAACAATAATTATAGACTCAGTACTTACCTTTGAGCTAAAAGATGTATCTTTTTCTCCTTCGAGCTCCTTCTCCACCTCTTCTTCACAAGCAATTCCTTGAGTAGTTCTCTCAAGATTCTCACGCTCCTCTTCACCCTGTAAGGTCTCTACACTAACTTCCCTTAGGTTCACCTCAGGTTGAAATGGTTGCATCTCTCTACTTTGTGATTATAGGCGATCGAGAGCTTCCGTCGTCTGACCCACCTAGCTAGCCAAGTTCTAGATTATATACATTGTATCTGCTAGAAGTGTATCATATCTTGCTGAAATTGCATCATTTCTTGTTGGAATTGCTGCATCCTATTCAATTTGCAAATTACTAGCAATAAAAATATTAACTAATTCTTTTAGGTATATACTTGAGTCGTAATAAGAAGCTTCTAGTCTATACAGGAATTGTTATGCATCCTGCAAACTATCAAAGAAGTAATTTTGTTAATTATCCATCCATAACTAAAATTGGTATGATCACTCCAAACTTGGTTAGAAGATTAGGAATATGAGTTATAGAAAAAATTAATTCCATAATATGAGTTATAGAAAAAAATAATTCCGTCTATGAATTTTTTTAACACATAAGTATAAAACAAAAAGTGAAAAGATCATAAAATAATTGAAAAGAAACTATTTATACAAAACACCAATTAAAATCAAGAACAAAAACTAAAGCACCAAAATGCCTGACAACAACGACAAAATCATGGTAGCGCATTGTAACACTGCACAAAATAACTAGACCTAAAATTATAACTAGTGGTAAGTCTAGGTTGATCTCAAGAGAGTGTTCGATTAGCTTTTGTTATGAAAATAAACGATGTTTAGGTAATGGGGGGTTTTGTTTTTCAAATAAGAAAATAAAACGAAACTAAAATAACAAAAACATATTAAATCAAACATGAAAATGAGAAAAGTGATGAATACGCTAAGGAACCAATCATCAATTCAATCTCGGCTTGTACACAATTAAACATATTTCACAGAATTGTTATTCTTAGAACTCTCTTAGAAATTATTAATCGTAGGTTAACAATAAGCTCTATTAACCCCAGTTTTCCCTTAGGTCGTGTTTAATTAAGAGAAACTCATTAATTAAACCTAGATATCGAATAACCTACTCATTAATTAAACCTAGATATCGAATAACCTAGGATAAAATCTCTAGATTTAATTAGACAGTTGCATTACGAGTTAGGAAAATAGATTAATCATCGTAACATCCACATATGCTCGAGTCATTTAACCTAAGTTACGTTATCCTTAATGATTGAACACCAACCAAAAATACAATAATTATAGATGTATCCCTAATGATTCGATATCATTAGTCACCATAAACAAATCTCAATATAACAATTACAAATTATATTGAAGATTCTAGCAATGGATTTAAAGCAAAACAATCCAATGAACGTATTAAAATCATCTTTAAATAATACCCAAACAATAAACATAGGATAACATGATTAATTCCTAAGAGAGAAAGAATACAATAAATATGAAGAGATGCTCAAAATGTGACTTCAGCTTTAATATCCCTTATGAACTGAAGCAAAGACGATTAGGCCTCTATGGGTCTCTAAAAATGAAAGCTTCTATCGCCCCTCTTATTTCTCAAATAATTCATCAAACTCATAATTTTCTATCATCGTAATATGTCTATTTATATTAAAAACTAGGGTTTGGGTGCTAGGTGTAAAAGTCACGGGTGTGACTATGTTGCTCACGGCAGTAAATGCCCTAGTTGAGGCTCACGGCTATGCCTTTGCATGGTCATGACATTGGTGTAACGCCCATACAAAATGAGTCATAGGCATGACATGAAGTTTCATGCCCATGAAAAAAATTTCATGGTCGTGAGATACTACTTACGACCATGACATTTTAAGTTATGTTCGTGAGATGATATACAACATATCCCTTTAATGTTTTTGCATTTTCTTATGCCCTTTTTCTCTAATCCTTCTCCTTTTTGGCCCATGAAGACAAGGGAGTGTGAATCTCAAGAAGATAGAGCAAAAAATATTTTGCTCTCGTCTCATTTTAGCTCTTTCGATTCTAAATTGAACCTAAAACCAAATATGACCTAAAGTGAATGTCTTAAGCATTTCATAGCATTAATCACTAAGGGTTATAGAATAAATGTATAAGCAATTAAGCACATATCACAAGGTCTATCTTTAGTTTATCTTATCTAAGTACCAACAAAGGTTTAGTTCCAAATTATAGAAGACATAACATCAAAACTAAAAAAAAAAAACTAGAATATCAAAGGAAATATGATGAATTCCCTTTTAGTCTTCAATAAATCCACTTTAGAGCATTGAAAATCCACTCTAAATGTGTTTCCTTGCTTATTCTTTGTTCTGTTTATCATCCTAGGTTGTCAATTTGTGTTTTTCAAGACTCCTCCTTGCTTTTCCTCTTAATGTTTCCTTCTATGGTTCAAAAATTAGGTTTCTAGGTGGTACACGATCATCAACATAGTTGTGTTAATGGTCGAATTAATTAAAAATCATGAAACCCTTGAATTTGGAATGAACATGAGCATGTTAGTCTCCGACATGATCATGTTGATGATCGCATAATGCTTTAAAACTTTAAGAACACTTATTTTTCATGAAATATGAACATGTTTATACACATGGGAATCAACACACATATATCGGTGCCTATATTAATCTCCATCAACTTTAAAACTTAGTTAAAACATATGCAAATCACCCTAAACTTGTCTCAATTCTTTCCTTTTGCTCCAAATAAGTGAATTACAAAATAAAAACATAATATGAACATATTACATATCACAGAAAATAAAAAATATCAAATAAAAAAGTAAAATACACTAAATATAAACCTTAAATATGAACAGTTAAACACTTATTAATGGTTGTGGACCTAGTAATTTTTCTAGGAATAGACACGACCTTTAGCAAATTTGTGTCTCCAAATCATAGATCACACTATTTTATTAGAGATGAATATATGACCTCTAGTATAGTTGTACCCCTCAAACTTCGAATCTCTTTATTTCTTAACATAGTCATGGCTCAAGTCATGTCACTTACTGCACTTGATCCTTCTAAAACACAAGCGGGCACATGGGCGTAGGCCAAATTGTCTTCCTTTAAGAATCATAAATTTCTTCATATTTTTACTTATAATTTCCTTTAATTATTAAATAATATCATTTCAATATATAATTTGTATAATAACCTAAAAAATAACAAAAACTAATTAAAAATAAAAATTAAATTAAATTAAAGCAAATTACTTATAAAATATGCACATAATTCATGCATATTATGCAACATTATCATAGTTATGAGCCTTAAAGGACTTGTGTTTAAGGAAAGTGTGACAAACATCCAACTTGAAGCCTTTTCTTATTAAGTATGTATCTTAATTACAAAAAGTTGTACCCAGTCAATTGATCTCCTCCTCTTAACCTTTGATTTAAGTAGATTATTAATTAAATTTTATAGAGCTTTGATTTCCATATACTACTGTTTCTTTATCTTTCCAATCAATAATTTTAACATTCCTTTTCTAAAAATCCTTTTAAGCCTAATCTAAGGAAGGAGTAATTTAGCCATTAAAACTTTAGGTACTCATGTTTATATATAAAAACATAAGATAAAACCTATAATGCAAAATATCATTTCTAATTTAAGAGAAAATGAGGGCAAACATATGTCATAATTAGACCATAATTCTTTGAAGTATAACGAGTTATGCCTAGCTCGATGTCATTAAGGTGTTTTTCTCCATTTGGAAACATAATTCCACCTAAGAAATGAGGTTAAGCACAAAGTTCACAAACTTGATAGAAAAAAAAGGATATTAAACCTAATCCATTAAGGGATCTTTGCCTTTCTCGTAATAAAGGGTGATAATTGCATATTATAGAAACTCTATAACATCAAGCTCATTGTGGACCACAGTCAATTTCATTACAAGGTAAGGCTCTAATATATGTAACCTTTTCATTCCTCAAGCCACCTTTGTTTGATATAGAAATTTCACTAGGCTTGTAAAAACATGCTCTCTTATAAGTATATTGCTTCCTAATACTTATAGGAAAAGGGATGAAGTACAATCTCATATCATCTAGGTGCACTCTAAACTTGAACTCATACTTTTCAACTTCAAAATATTCCAGAAGAACAAGTATACACTCAAAAGCAGTTGGTCATTCATTACCAGTACCAAGCTCCTTTTCCATGTACAACGATATTTTTATGTCTCACTAACTTTAAACAAACACTAAATCCACACTTATACCTAGCATTAGAACCCTCCTCACTCAATAAACCATTATGTTTAGACATTAAGTAAAGATAAGGTAACTTTATCAAGAGAAGATGGCAGGCTTGCACTAATAAAAGTTGACTAATCTATGTTGCTTAAACTCTCCAATCAGTAGTAAAACAAATAATAAAATAAGCACACAAATGCAAAAGAAGGGTTATCTACAAATAAAGTACGTACATAACTTAGATCCTCCGCATCAATCACTAGTAAAGAAGATAAAAAGTTGCATGCCTTGAGATAGCAAAGATAAAAAGTTGCATGCCTTGAGATAGCAACTCCTTTTTGGGCAGTTCCACTAGTGAGGTGAAAAGAAATTGCCTGAAGAATAGAGACACCACTGATGACGAAGAAGAAGAAACATATTTCAAGACAGAAATTTCCTTACCTTGGAAGATATCGCTAGAAAGGAGATGAAGAACACTTTCGACAAATCTACCCTAATTTGGAAGTTTTTGGAGTATCCTTTAAATGGTGGGAATAACTTTACCCTCTAAAGTAAAACCTTCATAAAGTTACTATTTATAATTGTTAGGTCTCTACGAGGTCATTTAATGAATAGCGTAGTTACGTGTTCCACAGTGTCATTTGGTTATCAATTTGGAGTTTATCTTGTTGTCAGTTTAGCTTTTCCTTGATACATGATAAGCTTTGAATTTGTATTTATCTCATTTATTTATTTCAATAAATTTTCAATTTTTTTAAAAAAAAGTATGTACATAATATAAGATTCCTTAATAGTATAGGACATAATTGCTATAAATTCTTAATGCATCTCTTTACACCCAAAGGTGTGTAAGCCCATCACATATTTATTCTTAGTAAATATGCATAGAAATTGACCACTTCAAGGTCTTTCACCATATGAAAGGCCTTCAACCTTATCTCATAATCCATATAAATCTAGCTTGTAAACATGTCATAAATAAATGACAATATAAGGTTGACAAACCAAGTAGCTAACATGTTTATAAGGTCAATAGGTAGCATACCTTCCTTTTCAAAAATAGAAGAAGCCTTAGCCTAAATATAGAGTCTACATTAAGAAGATAGGTTTGCAAAGTCTTCAAGATAATAGAACTTCCCCTTAAAAAATTAAAGAAGTCTCCATAAGCCTAAATCTAGTGTTTTTCATGAAGTAATAATTCTAATATTAGAATAACCCTATGTTTAAAGCTTGAGGGGTAAATGATACGGTGGATTCAAGGCCAAAGCTCAATAAACATCCCAATAAACTAACTTTTCTTTAAAATTGCATGGGATAAAGACAAGTTTCATAATCTTATGCACTTGCAATTAAAAGTAATCATTGTTCTTATGAATAAGGTCACTATACATGCTTTCTCTCTCTATTACCATTCCTATCTATAGCTTTACTAACTTGGTCATCTTAATTGAAACACCAACAAACACTTAAACACTTGGTTTTATTTTTCTATTGGGAAGATCCTGATTTTATTTTTCTATTGGGAGGATCCCTATAATACATACTTAGATAGCATTTCTAGCTCACACAAAGCCTAACTTTATAAATTTGATCTTAAACCTAGGATGCAATAATCTAAATACTCAGAAATTGGATTCAATTTGCAAATAAGAAGAAAAGCACACACACTTACATACAAGCACACATACACACATCTTTAAACTTCTTTAAACCTCTTAAAATAATGTGATAACCTATATAATATAATATTGAATTTTAGTAATTCAAGATGTTTAACTGCTTTCTTTACACTTTTTATTATAATAAAAATAAAGATCTACAAATGGTTCTTTAAATAGGAAGTAAGCAATGAATAGATTGTAACACCCCCTATACGGAACCTATAACCACCTACATACATGGCACCCAAATTCATGTACATACATTTATGACATACATTTATATTCATTCATAGGGATTGTCATCACCAAAAATACATATCTCAATCCCATATCTAACCTTATAATTCCAACTCTTCATGAGCAAAGCAAGAAAGATGAAGATAAAAAGAAAAACCACAAAATTTTACCTTGATTTTCACTTAGGATTAGCTTGATTCCTTATGCAAAATGATGTGATTAAGGAGATGGAATAGAGAGGAGATGAGAATGGAAAATTATGGAGTTAAAATCCTAGATACATGTCCCTCTCCCCTCTTTTATACTCCATTTTTCATGAAGATTCTAGTCTTAGACACATGTTTCAATCTCATTGGACCATATGTTGATTTTTGAAAAAATTGCACATGTGATCCTTCTTGTTCTTTTAGTTCCCACATTGGCATATAAAATCTTCAATTTATTTCATTTTATTCCATCTTTCACATATAATTATTCATGTCCATGCCTAAATGAAGAAATTACCAATTTGCCCTTATCTTTTAAATTAATAACCATTATGTTCCTTACTATACTTAGATACACTTAATTCTTTATGTTCAATTCTTAATACATCTTAGACATATTATAATGCTTCTACGGTATATATTGGGGCCTTACATAGATAAAATATAATAGGATAGTTGAATCAAATGGAGCATAACAAAATAAGGATTAATATTGACTCTTTCTCCATGTTTTTATTTAAATATTTTGACGAAAGTTTAAATCGATTAAAGAAACCATATTTAAAATTTAAAACTTCACTCAATTTTATAACACTAATTATAAATATAAAATATTAATTAAATTCTAAAATTTTCAATTTGTTGCAAGTAAGGATAACCCTTTTTATTAACGTTGCCAATATAAATGAAAATTTTAATGAATAAATTAATAAAAATATAAATCAATTATTCTTTCGTTCATTAATATCTAGTAAAACTCTAAAACTCTAAAATTTTAATTTATTAAATATTTTACTTACTAAAATTCTACACGTTGTCTCATGTGGAAGAGCTCAGCTTATGTTGACTGTTTATATCAATAAGATTAATTGCATAAGTTAATCTTTAATTATATTTTCAAAAAATAAAATTTTGATATTTAATTGATTTTTTTGTACTTCTACTAATATTATAAAATTAAATAAAAATTTAGTTTACCTAAAAAAATTTATATATAACCAAACTAAAGTTACATTCTCTAGGTATAAAAAGTGTTTTTAACACATTTTTAAGTAAACATTGAATTACGTCATAATAATTTGATTCATTATCATTAATAATAATGATGAGGGAGAGTCTTGAAGCAACTGGTAGAAGTTGCTCATTTGTGACCATAAGGACATAGGTTCGAATTTTGAAAACAGTCTCTTTGGAAAAATTACAAAGGGAAGGTTACATACATTAATGACCCTCCCTGACCCTCCCAAAGCAAGAAGCCTTGTTTATGGGGTACGTTGACCAAAGAGGGCGAGCCTTGAAGCAACTGGTAAAATTTTTCCTTTGTAACCATAGGGTCACATGTTCAAGTCACAGAAATAATCTTTTCGTAAAAATACAAAGGGAAGGTTGCATATATTATGACTCTCCCCAGACCCCCATAAAGCAGGGAGCCTTATGCCCTAGGCATGTTGAATTTTTTTGTTCCTAGAAATTTTAAGATGCCTAATATTGCTTGAAATAAACAATACATATAACTAAATAATTAATAACTTTTGTTAATTCTCATTACAACAACATTTAGACATTAAAGGGTTAAATTATATAAATTACTTGAAAAGGCATGAGTGAGAGTCTCCTCCCTCCCTTTAAAACTCCCTTCTTCTCTATTCAAAATCAACATAGGTTGCCCTCTTCCTTCTGAAGTTAATCTCCTAGTTTCCTTCTAAGTTACTTTATTCCCTTCCTCATGTTTCTTAGAGGTCAATCTCTAGTTTTCCTTTCTTTTATGTTCTATTCTCAAAACCTCTTCTCCTTTTCCTTCTTCTTCTTCTTCTTCTAGCTCTAGGTTTGGCTCCCTCGTAGTTCAGTGGTTCCTTTTTTATGCTAGTTTGTGCTTGGTAGTCTTTTTAGTGGCTCCTAATTTAGGGTAGCTTCTTCGAGCTTCCAAGTTTTTCCCGCATATTTTTCTTACCATTCTTAGAAATGCTTTTTTAACTTTTTGCTTAAGTTTGTCAGTTTTTTCCATTTCTAACATTATGTATTGCATTTACTAGAATATGGTCCTTCCTTACCATTGACCTTTTTAAATTTCCTCCCTTTTTCTTCTTTCCTCGTTCATCTCCTCATACTCTTATTACAATACTTTCTACCCTCATTCATTTTTTCCTCACTTTTTTTCTTCTTTTGGCACTTCCTTACCTCCATATAAATCTATCTTAAACCGCTTTTCTCTTCCCACTAATCATATAACCCCTTCTTGCCTTTAAATGGACTTAATATCCTAATTAATAACCCCCCTTCTCTCCTTACTCCCTTTTAACCTAACTTTACTACTTCTAATATAAACTCCAAACTCAATTTGAAATAAGTGGTTAGTGAGACTTCATGAGTTAAGCTTAACTTTTTCCCATTCCTCTTCTATTGGTATCTTAGTAATGGCACCTCCTTTGGATGCTTTTAAAGAAGTAAACAAATGATTTTTAACTCTTATTAGGTTTGCCCTTAGTAAACGTCTAACTTTACTATTAATCAACTTATGGGCCAAGCAATTTTCCTTTACAGATAATCTTTTTTCATTGCATATTATCTCTAAGTCCTTCG
Source organism: Erythroxylum echinodendron (assembly GCA_027575705.1). Classification (NCBI taxonomy): domain Eukaryota; kingdom Viridiplantae; phylum Streptophyta; class Magnoliopsida; order Malpighiales; family Erythroxylaceae; genus Erythroxylum; species Erythroxylum echinodendron. The sequence continues at coordinate 23,771,650 of JANZXR010000171.1, forward strand.
ACATCCTATTTACTTTCCTCGTAAAATATTTTTTACACATTGAAACCTTGAATGAGACCTTGAATGAACTTAGTTGATGTTGAATAAGGTGATTAAGGTGAGTAATAAGTATTAGGTATTTAAGAATGATTGGAAGTTGTTGTTAATTGTTTATAAGATGCGTATTAAGGAAATGTACCCGAGAATTTGTCATTGAACATGTATTATACATGACACATATATATGTGCTTATGATTGAGTATTCATATGAATGTGCAATAAATGTATGTATTTTTATGATATAAAGGAACATTTAGGGCTACAACTTCCAGACATTGTTAGAACTTCAAGGCAATAAGCTAATGGGAGCAAACTGTGAGTAATCTAAGATGGTCTCACCTTGAATGTTTGTTTGTTAAATTATGTACTGAATTATTGTGATATGTATGTACTGAATTTCGGACATCCAATGTCTGAGGTGTTTGATGCATGAATAAAATATTAGAAGTGATACTTAAATGTGAATTGGAGTGATTATATGATTCTCAACTTGTATGTTAAATGTTAGACCCAGGTCCGATGACAAATTAGAATGAAATTGTGAATGCAAATGTGCATGTGATTGATTAAGCATAAGATTGAAAACGTGTGGTACATTCCATTATATGAACTCATGAAAGATAAAGGCAGTTGTGATCGGAGTTGTCAATGAAAACGAGCTTAAAGTTCTGAATATGGTAAGAGCCTATGGCTCACCAAGCCTTGTATCCCCAACGAATAAGGGACAGTATTAATAAGCTCGGTATTCACAACGGATACGAGACAGTGAAAAAGATACCGGTTCACAATAACAAAATAAATGAATGTGAGTATCATGAGTATTGCATATACATATAAATTATAAGATTTGAATCATTGCAATTGGAATATGGAATTGAATTTAATGAAATTTGTGAATATATGTACTAAGTGTTTTATAATGTTACATGAGAAAGTAAATGTTGTGAGTTATATGATTGTATGTATTGATGTGATATGTATGATATGAGGGAACCATCGAGGATGGTTACTTAATTGAGTTCGCAAAACTTACCAAAATTGCAACGTTGACTTTTCAAATATGAGAGTGACGACTTAGATTCTAAGACCGCTTAGAAGAGATATAGTATAGCTTTTGGATAGAGGATATGGCTCAAAAGTCGGTTAGCTAGGATTGAAGGATTTAGTTGCTTTTTTGTCATTTCCTCATGTATGAAGCATATTTTGTAGACAGAGCTGTGAACTCTGATAGGTTGTCAGTGTATAAACATGGATGATGGATATAATACTACATTGTAAATTACAGTTTATGAAATGAAATGAGAAAATTTTGGGATTTTAGACATTGTGTTATTTATGGTTTTTTATTATGATGCCATGCGATGTAGTAAAAGTGAAAAGGTTAGCACATCATTTTTGTCGAGCATGTACTCATCTGTCCAAGAGGCGTACTGGATGGAAGTAGAGTGCCACAAAATTAGAGATAAGGTTAAAGATTGTTGTTGTTGTTTAGTTTAATTAAGTTTACTTATGGTTAATATTAAATTAAAGTTTATTAATATCAATTAGGATTTAATAAGACTAATTATAGTCAATTAGTATTAATTAAAATTTATTAAAAATAAGCATTAATTAAAGATAATTTACGTTTAAGTAAAATGACTAAGTTTGACAATATCATGTAGGATCATGTGACTCATATAAATAATAAAAACAAAAAAGATTAATATTAATGTGACATTTAATTAAAAAAACAAATTCTTCAAATATTTTTTCAAAAAGTACAGAAAATATACTAAATTAGGATACAAACAAAGTTAGATATGTAAATGCATAGCTCCCATGTAAACCGTTTAAAGCTTTTGTCAACTTAAAGTTAAATTTGAATAATTTTAAAATGTTAAACGCATTAAGTTGTTTTAGTGTAACTTAAAATATTAGAATTTAAATTAAATTTTAAGGATTAAAACCTTTTTGTTTCATTGATAATAATGTCAACAATAAATAAATGGCCAAGGGATAAATAAACAGTTATTTTGAAACTTTTTACTTTTTTTTTTCGTGGGAAAGCAATTTAAAATTGTTTTCTTTAAGTAATTCCACTTTTAATTTCTATACTAAATTGCCATTCATATTTAGTTATTGGACAAAGATGGAAATTGGGTGAAGTGTAAATATAGCTGCAAGAGCACTCAAAAGTCAAAATAGTTGTTTGTTTCTAGATCATCATCCATTTGGATGAGAAGCGTATGATAACTAAAAGAACAATTGCTGGACTCAAAGCAAGCCCTTTTTAGTGGCTTTTGAAGCCCACAAATGAAACAAATCGCCCTTCATTCTACACCGGCTCTTCGCAAGAGTCTCCAACTCCGAGTCGAGTCCCCGCAGTTCACCACCGGGGTACCCTTTTTCGTTCTCTCCCTCTCTTTGAGGTTAGTTGCTTCTCTTGTTTAACGGGTCTGATTTCTTGCAAACTGTTTGCTTATCAATTAGTTGTTTGCTTGCAAGCTACAAATATCATAATTTCTGAAAATTCTAAATTCTCTATGTTGGATAACCATGCCGATGGTTGTTTGAGAGTTGTATTCATTTTAATTGACTTCATTGTTATTCCAATTTATCATCTTTGGAGTAGTGAACAGTGATGACGATTACTAAGACTAAAATCAACATGTATCTCATCATTGCTTACCGTAGCTGGTAAAGGTTTTAGGGTACTTATTATCAAAAAGGAAAGAAGAAAAAACGTTGAAGTTTTTGGATGTTGTCTTATGTTTGCTATTTTTGCTAAATAACTTTTAAAAACTCATGGAACAGATCTTGTTCTAATCTTTCTATTGATAAATTGCCCCCTCTGATTGTGATGCAATGCATGGGATACCCATTCACTTTTGAATTGAAGATCAATAAACTGAGAAATATTTGCTATGACTAAATTCTTTTGGAGGCGGTTAAAAATCCATGCAAAAATGGAGGAGAAAGGGAAGGCGAGCAGTGAGGAAAGATGGAAAGGGGCCATATCCAATCTCACGGAGATGGCATCCAATGTGGACTCTCTCCAGAAACTGTTATTAAAGAAAGCTGTTTTTGTTGATGAAGAAACCTTCCTTAAAGCATCCCTCAGTTCTGAGCAAGCTCGTACCATCAAGGTTCACAATCTTGCGTCCTTTATTTCTTCCTTTGTGTTTGCTTAATCTTGTTCTGAGTGATTATGAGTGGTGAGGTGGTTATTTGTATATTCATCATATAAGTTTGATTTTTATGCTTGCTTTAATGAACAAAATATTTGGCAATTTGAGGGTGATTTATTTTTTATTTTTTTCTCCTTTTCTTGACTATATCTTTAGCTGTTAAACATGGTTTTTTTTGATTAGATGGTTTATAAATTTGTTTTTGAGTTCAGTGGTTGGAAACTTTTCTCTGTCCTCTATAATCTTAGTTGTTATTGACGCTTTGTTTTAGACGCTCCCTTTTCAAGCAACGCTGAAGCACATTCATTGTTTATGGAAACTTTGGCCTACTCTTTGTTTAATTGTGACCACAATTAAATTATGGTGCAGAAATTGTGACAAGTGTTATATTTATGATTTTCAAATTCTTGATGGTTGATGGAATAACATGTCATGAAAATTAAAAATATCATTACTTGTTGTATCCATGAGATAAAACCGTAATGGTTGATTCAATAGAATAATCTTGATTTCATCAACGAGATATCATTCATGTATGTACATGCTTGTTTTTGTTGTTTGTTTTTCTGGGTGAATTACTAAATGTTTGTGTGAGTGCACTGAGAAGTGATAATTTTTTATTAAAACATCGCTCATGAAAACATATGTTCCATGGTATTGAATGGAAGATTTAAATTATAAGTAACATAAACATGGGGCTATTTTCTAAGAGCTTGTAGTATATGATTGTTTTGCTTTTGATGTTTTTCTAGTTCCTAGCGTTAATTGAACCATGTTTCTCACCATAAATCATGCTTAATGGCCTTCCACTAAAAGTAATACTTTACTTACTCAAGTTAGGGTTTTCAATTACTTAAGTGAAATTCTTTCTCACCAAATGTTGGTAGAACTTCCTTGACTTGCTAAAAGTAGGAATTATATGCCAACATATCTTGTTTAATTCATTTTTAACTAAAATTAAAAAAATAATTGAGTAATACGTTGGAAATAAGATAGAGTCCCATTGTACATATGACTTTTCACAAAATTCTTTAAGATTGAGTATAGAATTTTTTTTACGCACTTGATTATCCGTTTCCCTCGTTTTCGTTTTAGGATTTGCAATGCTTGTATTTTACTCCTTATTTGGTTATTGCTAAACAGTTTTTGGATATTAGACAAACCTCTCTTGAAGGTAATTTTAATGTGTTTGATTTTTCCTCTTTTGCAATTTGTTTCTCACACCATCTGTCGCTTTAGCTAAATGTCCACCCTTTTCAAGTATGATTTCTATGCTATGTATGGTCATACCTAAGGCATATTAGTTGAAGTATTTTTTTATTTTTTAATCAATCAAAACTACTTCCCAAATTATACAACTTCTTCCAAAGCATACATCTTTTTGGGTATAGATGATGATATCTATATAGATTAGATTCATATAATGAAGCAAAGTACTACATGAGTGTATGTATAATCCAAATTTGCCAAGTCACTTATGTTATGCTCTACTACATCCAGGTTTTACCATTCTTCATCTAGTATTTAGACCGAATAACCCTGTGAAATTATGTCGCTACGTCCACACATTATGCGTAACGTAGAAGAAGATATCTCCATTTTTACTTTTTCCAAAGAGAATCTTCAAAATTTTCATTGCTTAACTTTCAGTTTGCCTTTGACCATCAGTTGAAATGTGAATAATCCATCCTCCTCCCGCAGAAACAAGGCTCAAATGGTTGTTAATCTTTTGTCCATTTTAAAGATTTTGTTTGGAGCTAATTTCTTGCATGGCAAGCTGGTGGTGTTGGCCCAAGATGTTGGTCTTCTAAGATTATAGATGGACTTTAGCTAAATGAAATAAACCACAAAACTTACTCATAGTCTATGGTCCACATTGCTTTGAATGCTTGAATTGGAATGTCTAGACAAATTGAGGGGTACAAAATTAGTAGTTGAACAGTCTTATCCTGCAGGAGTTGAATTTTGCTAATCCTATATATTAATGTTCTTCTTATACTTTTTATATTAAAGTCATCACTAAATGCCAAGTTGATGATGCTGATTCTAGTCCTTCCTATCTTATGGCATCGGACTGGTAGCAATGATCAAGGCAGCCTAGAGGGTCATAAATAATGAGTAGTACATGCTGTTTGTAGGTCCTTGAGCAAAGGGTAGAGACATTGGAAAAAGAACTTGATGCTGCTATCTCAGCCGCTGCCCGGGCTCGAGCAGAAAAGAGACAGGCTGAAGCGGCACAAAAAGCTACTGAGTTACGTGCTCATGAGATTACAAGAGAACTTGAGAACACCACAAGTATTGAACCAAGTCTTACTTAGTATCTCTCAAACCAAAAAAAGTTGTGGAAGTTGAAAATATGACATACTATCATCATCCTATAGAAGTTTCAACATTGATGCTGCAACTTTCTAGGTTTTATATTTAATAGTCATATTCATTAAACATAAAGGAATTGATTGATTTCCTCCACCGGCTAATGGTAGCAGATAATTGGATCTGTGACATGCCCCAAATGTTTAGGAGAAAGTTTAAGATGGTATCTGATGCTTTGAACTTTAGGACTCCATCTATATGCCATTAAAGCATATTGTAGTTTTTATCAAATTGTTGGAAAATGAAGTATTCCTGCTCTTTCTAGGGCCCTAAAGATTTCGAAATTGTAATGAGTCAAGATTTTATTACCTATTCTCTCTTCAGATTTTGGGTATGATTGGGATGATTCCGTGCTATCATTTTGTGAAGAATAAATTACGATGGTATAAAAGTAAGGATTAGCTTTATCCATTTAATTTAAGAAGATCATCATTACGTTCAACTTAAAAAAAGGAGTTGTGTTTTTGCAGAAGTTTTTGAATTGCACTTGGAAGAGTTGCGTGCAAAGCAAGAAGAAATCTCTAAGCGTGATAATGACATCAAACTTTTGGAGGCTATAATCCAGACACTTGGAGGAAAAGAGTCTCGCCCTACAGATGATTGACATACCAACAGCCATTGTTTCCCCACTCGTGTGTTTTTCTTTAAAAATACTCCGGTAAGATGGTAGAAAGATTGGAGTTGATGGATATATAAAATGTTACCTCAAATGAGTTTACCGTTGTAAAAATAATATTATATTGATGTCGCAAAACTCGATTTAACTTCTTGGACTTCTAGATTTTTATACACGAGTATCAATAACAGTTTTTAGTTTTAAAAAGCTCACATGTACATTGAATAATCAATTTTTGGTTGATAGTCTAAATTTGATCTAACTGTTTTTTTTTTTTTTTGGTTATTTGGGGTACTGAGTTAGATCTTAATGTTACTAAAATCCCATTGATTGTATCTAAAATTTTAATTCCATTAGCATTTTATTAAATTTGATTTGATTGCCCTAATCAATCTAATTTTATAAATGAACATATTAGACTTACTTATAAGTTGACCTTAACTTTTTTT
>JANZXR010000171.1:23783701-23808782 GCA_027575705.1 Erythroxylum echinodendron
GTAGTTATATTTTAATTAATAATAATATTTTATTTAAATATAATTAATTAATTAAGTAATAATAATAATTTAATTAATTATATTATAATTAATTAATTAATTACAATATTTTAATCAATTAATAATTATATTTTAATTAATTAATTAAAATATTTTAATTAATGAATAATAATATTTTAATTAATGAATAGTTATATTTTAATCAATAATAATATTTTAATTAAATATAATATAATATAATTAAATAGTAATAATATTCTAATTAATTATATTGTAATTAATTAATTAATTATAATATTTTAATTAATTAATAATTATATTTTAATTATTTAATTAATTATAGTGTAATTAATTATTTAATTGATTTCACCATCAATTTGATTGTTGAAATTAAAGCTTTACCTATGAAGCTATTTGGCTTATAACTATATCTTTTATCTATCCTTTATATATAAAAATTAAAAACATACTAATCACTCTCATTCCTCTCTTCCATTCCTTTAGATTATGAGAAGAATGGATGATTACCCAAAATCAAGGAATGAAACTATTAAGTCATCAATGATAAGTTCATACCAAACATCAATTTTCATTCCATACCCATACTCCTTTTTTTATACCCCAAACAAGCAGTCCTTAATAGTACGTAACTTTATCTCTAGTTCTAACTGACAAATATGCAAATATGATATAAAAATATTATAAAAAAGAAAACTAAAAATAAAAGATATATTAAAATAATTAAATTCCTTAAAAAAGTTTATAATAAAATAATAATATTAAAAAGGTCAAAAAATCGAAAATTTAAGGGAAAGAGCTAAACATAAGAAAAACAGTCAATAGAGCTGGACTGAGGGAAGAGACGGGCTAAAAAAGTGAGCAATCGAGAATAGCAAGAGGGAATCGGACAACGAACGCATACCTTGCGTGAAGGTCTGAGCGCAAAAAATCAGGTACAAAAATAAAAAATATCATAGCAAAATAGAAGTCTCAGTTACTACAAACAATTCATCGCATATAACAAAAGAAGGCAAATAAAGTTTGAAATTTTAGACCAAAACTAAAACATAAAGGCAACCTTATCATTTAGTGGGACTTTTATTAAATTATTGATGTATATATATATGTATATATATATTTCAAATGTTAATGTTAGTATGTTTAAATTAATGATTAAAAAACTTAATTCATTTATTTAAATTAAACCGTAAATTATTTAAATCGTTCAGTTTTTATTTTTTTGGTAAAATTTATTTTAATAATTTCTATTGTTAAAAAATTGTTCAATTTATTAATTAATTAGATAATTTTGTAAAGTAAATTAATTAATTTTTGTTTAATAATATTTTTTAAATTTAACTTTAATTTTTTTGATAATTTTACGTTACTGCATTGGTCTGATTTTTAAAATAGTTAAATTTTAGTGGAAATTAATAACTAAAAGGTAAGTTCGGTTGATCGGTTCGGCAAATCAGATGAACTTCAAAATGTAATTTTAAACAGCTTAGCCTATGACCCAAGTCTTACCCACCTTTGAAGGCCCGAGGACGCCGGAATTCTCTCGCAATGAATTTCTGGTCTTCGATTCTTCTACAACACCCCACGTTGTCCTTAGATATCGTTGACGTTGTCTTCTCGGTTTTATAATTATGCCGATTTGTTATACGCTTTCACGCCAGTAAAGAAAGAGAGAATTTGTTGGAGGAATAGAACATCACCAAAAAATGGCTGCTTTGTTGCTTCTTCGTCGAAAGCTCTCAACTTTTGCATTTTCTCGTGTTCTAGATGGTCAGAAATTTGAAGTTGTTTGTTCTTTATTTCTTGACTGATATATAGCGAATCATTTTTTATTTTACCGCTTTATTTGTTTTCTGGGTTTGAGTTTGTTCTTGTTTTTTGAGTATATGCAAATGTCTCCTTTATTGCTTTTGATTTCTGAACTCGATTATTTGGCATTTGTATTTGTGTATTTCTGGTGGAATGCGATTAGTTTTGGTGCGTTTTTTAAAGTAATGTGTATCTATGCGAATGTAATGGTAGAAAGGGGAACTGATAGAACTTAAGAGCTCACGTAAAGATCTTGCTTGTGCTTGATGGGACTTATTTTCGGTTGTACATATATATATATTGGGCTTGTTACTGAATCTATTGGATAGCTATTGTAATAAGAAAGTATAGCTAACATAAAATGGATTTCTAGTACTATTTTTATTCTAATCATGTTAAGTTTAACAATGTTGATTGCTCAATGCATTGCTGAAATTTATCAGTGTTTACACTTTTAATCTACTAAAGTAGATGCTTGCTTGAGTTCTTTATAATTTTAAAGGATCTATGCTAATATTTAATTTACTGCTCGGATCTTTCTCATACCATTCTCTCCTTTTTGTTTTTTTTAACAGATAATGTAGAAGGATTTCGGTTGCATGTGGAATTGAACATAAGAGCTTTAGTTGGTGCTTACAGTTTGTCGAGACAATATAGCAACCGAAGCAGTGCTAAAAAAATTGATTTTACGGACTTGACGTAAGAAATTTGCTATTTCTGTAGTAGAATTTAGTTTATTCCTGCACGAATCTTCACAAACTCTTCTTTTATTCAATCAAATCACTTCATTTCTGTAGTTTCTTAAGATGAAGCTACTTGACTCGGAGATATTTGAATGGATAAGTACGCTAGTTCTTTGTTCTCTTTTCCATTGTTTCTGGTAATTTTTTCTTTGTTTTTGCTTTTTTTTTTGGTTCTTTGATTCCATTTTGATTTTCATTTTTGCAGTATGTGTAACCTTCTGGGACAAATTGAGTTTACTTTTAATTGATGTTTCAACTATATTGTTATTGATAAATATCACATCTTAAGTTACAGAGTGTTGATTACCATATTGTTACACCTTATTAATTGGATTCTTGGAAACTCAGTTGTCCTCATACATGGTACCCAAATGCTCGAAGAAAGAACCGTAAGGTCATCCTGCATGTAGGCCCCACAAATAGTGGGAAAACTTACCAGGCTTTGAAACGGCTTGAGACAAGTCCTTCTGGTAAGTATGCTGTTGTTATTCACAAGATTCTTTGTGGATGTTACTAAATGTACTTGAAGAAACGGAAATGGGAATGTAAACAAGCACTTAATATATTGGCTGATTACTTACATTTGTCCATCACTTGTAGGCATATATTGTGGTCCTTTGAGGTTGTTGGCATGGGAGGTGGCAAAACGCTTGAACAAGGCAAAAGTTCCTTGTGATTTGATAACTGGACAAGAGAGAGATGAGGTTGATGGTGCAAAGCACAAGTCTGTGACTGTTGAAATGGCTGATGTGACCTTTGATTATAGTTGTGCTGTTGTTGATGAAATTCAGGTATATTGATATTTCAATTGTATGATCAACCAAATGAACTTGAAGTAATACATGCATATATGGTGTGATGGGTATTTGGTTTCTTAAATAACATATGTTGGTCCTTTTCTTTTGTTGCCATGTTCTCAATGGGACAGAAGATTATAAGATGTTAATCAGGCTCATGTTAGGGTTATAGTGTCTATCTTATCATATATGAGGCTAATTAAGGCGGTATTTAACATGATTTGTTGGGAAATGTTTTGTTGGTTTAATTTTAGGAAAGTTTGTAATTTTACCATTTTAATATCCTTTGATGGAAAATTGTGATTATGTCTTAGAGCAATGATTGCTCATTTAACATTGCTTTAGTTACGTGGTGGAATATAAACATATTTATGAATACAGTCTTTTCATTTTCATTTTCTTCAGATGCTGGGATGTAAGACGAGAGGATTCTCATTTACACGAGCTCTCTTGGGAATCTCAGCTAATGAGCTCCACCTTTGTGGGGATCCAGCTGCCGTTCCTCTCATTGAGGAAATATTAAAAGTGACTAGTGATGATGTTGAGGTAACATTGTTTTTGGTTCATGGCTTGATCAAACTTTCTGTTTTGCTTTCTCAAGATGATTTTGATATTTCTCATTTATGCTAACTATTATCTTAGAACATTCATCAATATCTATGTGTGTGTGTGTGTTATATGTCTGCATAGGAGTGTATCATCCGTATCCTATCATTACTTGATGATCAACAAGGTGACTTTGATAAAAGATGGAAAACTGCTGCAAACGACAGTTTATTGCAATCTTATTTTAATGATTTGAGTAACTTCTGATTTTCAACTTCTTTATTATCATTAGGGTAGTTTCATTGTCAAATTTGCTAAGTTCTTTCCAGAATAAAATTTAATACATATCAAAACCTTTCTGAAATATTTTATGTTAAGGGTGCTTCTCTTATTCTTTTTGTGCAATAATTTAGCTCCTGAGTTGGGTCTTCTGGCTTAGTTTCCCTTTGATGGATCTTATAGTTCCTTGAATATGTTTAATGATAGAAGATTTATCTTTGTAAGGGATTAATGTTGAATTTTGACTACTATTTTGACAGAGTATCAAAATTTTCCATCATAAATAGTGCAAAATGTTTTAAAATTGAATGTTTGTCGATGCAAAAGAGTTTAGAGTTTACAAAAGAAGCAAAATAAGGCAAATCATTTAATCACAAGCTTTAATTTGGTGGAAGGAAGAGTTGGAGTTAAGGTGATATCAAAGGTAATAGGTTGAGATTTACTTTATGCTCTACATTCCTTATTTGATAATAAGTAATAATAAGTTAGATATATTATCCTAGTTGTTTAAGACTTGAGTCTATTCAAGAATTAAAAAAATCATTATTATTATTTTGTATATTCTAGTTAAAATTTTCTTTATTACTAGAATAAGGGTTCTAAGAACTTATATATGTGTGTATGTGTGTGTGTACTCAGCCCTTCGATAAAGAAAGCTTGAATTTTCTCTATAAACCTGCGTTTTTAGTTAAAACGGGAATGCTTTATCTAAGAGTGATTCTTAGAATCTAGGAGTAACTAATAGTTTCCTACCTTCAATTGTTTATTTAATTCACTAAAAGTCCAACACTTTTCGCCTGAATTTCCGGCATCCAATACCCTAAAACTGTAGCCATTCATACCCAAAATTTCAGCCATATCAAACTTATAATTCCAGTCATATTAAACTTGAAATTGCAGTAACTAGATTGTGTAAGATTTGTGAGCAACAACTAGTTGATATCTAAACTACTCATCCTACATCAGTTGCATATTTTTTTTTGCAGAATACTAAACATTGTTGGATGGTATCAATTAAATTTTAGGGTTATCGCACACTTTAAGATACTTTTGATCCTTACTTGGAAACTATGTTGTATAGGTCTGTCATTACAACAGGCTTTCACCATTAATTCCATTGAAGAAACCGCTTGGATCATTTCACAATATACACAAAGGTGACTGTATAGTGACCTTTTCTCGTCAAAAGATATACAAGCTGAAGGTTAGCAACTATTGCAACTTTTTCTCCCACATTTTTCTTTCCTTTCATTTTATTCTTCTTTTCCTCTTTTAGTTCTGTTGTTGCTTACATGATCCTTTTTAAAAAAAAAAAATCAGAAATATAATGTTGCCTATTGAATATACATCATATGTAAGTGTATGCAATATACAACTGTTGGGTATCTGTTCATCCTTGATGCTCTAAATAAACATAATTAGAGCAAAATAAGTGATAGGTTGGTATTATTTTTATCAGACTGAAACTTGTTTTTAGTGATATTTAGATGATAATTGTATTATTTCATGAGACTAATCTCACAGGGTAATGTCTTAGTGACATTTGGATTATGTATCACACATATCTCTTCTTGAGCTTCCACATATGTTGCATCTTAGAATTGTTAATTAGGCTTGAAAATATATATATATATCGTATATTGATAAATCATTCACTTGGAAGAAGAACTAGGTTATGTAAATTTGCAGTTATGTGAGGTGGGTTTTCTAAACGAGGAAATTAACCAAGATTATAATGTTATTAAAATAGTTGAGTATGAATATTTTCCCAAAAATTTTGGGGGATTTACTTTAATTTTGCTAGATGTTTTCCTTAAGAATGTTACAAGAAGTACTCTTCTATAGTGCTAAAAAAGGGACATGGTTTTGAAATGCAAAACATCTGCCTTTGTATGAAATCTGTGTTTTTGCTAAATCTGAAAATACTACTTGTCTGGCCTACTAACTTTCTATGTAACTCTCCAACTTCTTTGCTGTTGCTAGAAAGAGATTGAAAATGGGGGAAAGCATCTATGCTCTGTAGTGTATGGTTCGTTGCCACCTGAAACTCGAACTAGACAGGTTTGTTTCCTTCTAACTTCAGAAAATGATTGCTTTTCACCATACGTTCAATTTCCTGGATTCCATTTTTTTTGAGAAAAAAATTCCCTACTTGATGATCTCAATTTGATACTTGTCACTTAGACTAATGTGTGCTTTTCTTCAAAGGGAAATCTTTCTATCTGTGCATTTTATATGGGCCAATTGATCTTCTCTGTGCAAATATCTAACTGCAGCATTTGGATTCATGCTCTTATACTTGTGGAACAGTTTGTAGTGCCTTTTGTTAAATATTGTTCTGATTGATGATATCATATTCTTAGGGGCTCAAAATATGAGTTTATTTTCTATCTCTTTAATTTAATATATGTTTCATTAGTGTGGCTGAATTGACTTGTTCTTTAGAATTGCAGGCAACAATGTTTAATGATTCAAGCAGTGAATTTGACGTTCTTGTGGCTAGTGATGCCATTGGGATGGGTCTTAATCTGAATATTTCCAGGATCATATTTTCAACCATGCAAAAGTTCGATGGTAATGAGATGAGGGATCTGAATATAGCAGAAGTCAAACAAATTGCTGGTACATGATTAAGCATGCAGCATAAAAGTTGTATTTTCACCCTCACTTGGCATTCCAGCTCTTTTTTATTCTTTTTAATTTTTTCCCTCATCTAACATTGGGCAGGGGTGGGGGGTGATTTCTCAATCGCAATGCCATCTTTTTAGCTAGGGATGAATGTTTTCTACTATATAAAAGTTGGAGATTGGTCATGCTTCATGGGATCAATTTTTTTTTTTGAGAAATATTTTTTTTAATGTTTTTCTTTGTGTGAGCATTTTGAATGTTTCTTGTATGCTTATGTTGCAGTTTTAAGTGCCTAAATTTCTCGTTATGCTATATATATAGGTATGAGAGTGAGTGTAATTGACAAAATCAATAGATGGATCATCAAGGCTAAACTTAAAGAAACTTATAGATATGTATCGTCGGTAATATCTTTGTATCCTCCGGGCCATTAGTTGGTTGCCTGCAGTCAACTATTTGTTAAGTTTAAGTAGTTATTCCTTTATCATTACGATATTTCTTTTGTTTGGTCCTGTTTGATTTATTCATTGTTTTATAATTTTTTTCTTAAAGAAATTGGTTTACTCTGAATGCTTCAAGTTTGACTTGACTCTTTGTCATGATTTACTATATAACTAAACACCTATGACTTGAAAAGGATTTGTTGTAATTTCCTGAAGTTGAAACCCTAGAGTATTTTCACGAAGCTGTGCTTTTAAATTGATAGAAATTTTAGTGCTCTTATGTGCATGCATCAATTCTATCAGCCTACCCAAGTCTTTGAATACTTGCAACTATTCATTTGCTTTGAGAGCTAGAAATGCACTCTTCAAGCTGAACAATTATGAAAACACTTCTTTAGATGCTTTTTTAAATAGACATGGCTATTGGACCCGACCCCGGCCCGAGTTGACTCGGCTTGACCCTGCCCGAGGCCCGACGGTCAATTGCAAAACAATGTTATTTTGAAAATTAAAAAAAAAAAAAAAGAGCCTGGGCCCTGCAGCAGCCCCAGGTACGGCCCTGCTTGGCCCATTGCCATCCCTATTTTTAACTGATCATGGAGTTCCTCAAAAGATTGGGCAATTGGTGGCCATATTATAGCTATTTATGTCATATTGTTGCTTTATCATTCATAATATCATCCAACAATGTGTTATCCATCTTATTTCCCTAATTTGTTACATCTTAATTCATCTGGGTTTGTTTTCTTTATATAACTAGTTTAGTGACTGTGTAGGAAGAGCTGGAAGGTACGGATCTAGATTCCCAGTTGGAGAAGTAACTTGTCTAGATGTAGATGATCTACCTTTGCTTCACACATCCTTGAATTCTCCATCTCCTATGTTAGAGGTGACTCAATCTGTGACTTTAGAATTGCGCAATCTTTGTTTTCATTATATTTTCAGTTTTTGTATTTCTTAAACCTTTTCACATGTATGCTGCAGCGTGCTGGATTATTTCCTACCTTTGACCTCATGTATATGTATTCACGTTTACACCCAAGAAAAGGCCTTTATCAGATATTGGTGGGTTGCTATAACGTGATTTCTTTATTGCTTATGTTTGTTTTATCTTTGAACAGATTCTAATGGCTCATTCAGTAACGGGAGTTACCTACACATTTCAAACATCTGCAATTAGGTTCTCTCATTGTCAGGAAGTTTTAGTCGATCAAAGAAACTTTTTTAAACAAAAGGTTTACTATAGTAAACTGACATAAATAACAACCAATTGTCTTTTTAATTAAAATTCTAATTTTAAACAAAGACGGATAGGTATCTCCTTCAGTCTGATTGTCATATAACCAGAAGCAAAAGAATTGGTGTCATTTCTCTTTTGACTGTTGGGGAGGGGGTATTTTACAATGTAGATTGAATAGACAAACACTATTCTTTTGTGTATAATTTTGCATTGAGTTATTCTGGTTTATCAAAGTGTTGAAAAATTATGATATTCTTGTAGTGTCTGTTGTTGAGACTTGTCAAACTTTTGCAAGGCCCTTGCACTTGGAAAATAGTGGTACATATTAGCACTTTTTCCTCTACTATCTCAAAATGACTTCTTTTTTTCCTTTTCTGGTAGGAATATTTTCTAGAGAATGTCAAACTGTCACAAAACTACTTTATTACAGATGGTGCGGAAATGTTGGTTCGTACTTTTAACATACTCTTCTTCTAACTCATAGGAAAGAGATGTAATTTTAGCAATATGGAATCTAATATTATCTTCGTTGTTTCAAACAATTTAATATTTTCTTTCTTACTTCATGCAATTTAATTTCCTTTGAACTTGGTTTATATTAATTGTTTTTATCAGAAAGTTGCTGCAGTTATTGACGAAATGCCACTTTCCTTGCATGATAAGTACCTCTTTTGTATCAGGTGAAGTCTGTAACTTACATCAACATTCCAATTGTTGATGGTTTTTCTTAAGTTCATCCTTTTAGATATTTTCTGGTATCTTGTATATTGTTTCTTGAGAAGTGTTCAATCAGAATTTAGGAGTAGCTCGGTCATATTGACGTAACCAACATTTTTGGTGTGCAGTCCGGTTGACATGGATGACGATATTTCATCTCAAGGTCTGACGCAGGTGAATACTATATCATTTATTGATATGTTTGTCAAAATAGTGTTGGGTTTTTCTTTTTCTTTTTCTTTTTGTTCTTTTTGGATTCAAGCGGTGTTGGATATACTAAAACTTTAATGTTTTTACCTATTAGTTTGCTCAAAGTTATGCAAAGAAAGGCATTGTTCGACTGAAAGAAATATTTACACCTGGGACACTTCGGGTTCCACAAACAGCAAATGCCCTGAAAGAGCTTGAATCCATTCATAAGGTTAGACTTATTCAAACCAATTTTTTGAATAATGAGGACATCTTTTATCCAAATTATAGTAGTTGAACTGTATGGTTATGGATAATTATGATTACAGAACCTTTGGCTGTTTAGTAAAGGAAGCACATGATATGGATTTTTACCCTAGCTGTTTCAGTTTTGTTGGTATGGTTTGTGAAATTGGATGTCACCTCTTTTGTATGGAAGAAATATCATGATTATTAATTATGTTGAAACTGTGGAACCATAAACTATTGCATTTGTATCATATCAAATGTATGTCATATGAAATGATTGTGATGTAGAACAAATAGAAGAAGTGCTAGTTAGTAGCTAAAACTCACAAAATTAGGTATTTGATCTTAGACTAGGATTTTGGGGTTTAATATCACTGAAATTTGGGTTAGAATTGCTGGAATTTAGTAACACAAAAATTGATGGTAGGAAACTAAGAATCACTCATAAGTTATAAGAATCACTTGTAGAAGAAAGCATCATGCCTTTTAGTTGAAAACTCAAGTTTGTAGAAAAATTTCAGAGCTGTTATTATAGAAAGGTTGAGTATATACATTTATTGAGTAGTTCTTAGAACCCTTGTTCGAGTAGGAAATGGTTGTTAATAAATTTAAATCCTATTCTAATAAAAATTTTATAAATGTAAGTCCTAAATAATTAAAATAATATAGCTAAAATAAAACAACATATTTAAGTAACTACTACTCCTTATAATAAGTAATCCTACATAATAATATAAATTTCAGCCTTATCTTTATTGTCAACTCAATTCTCATTCCTCATCCCACGAAATTAAAGCTTATAGTTGACTAATTTTCTTTTCTTATTTCGTCTATAGACTTTAAGCTTTTTTGCATTAATTCTCTTTTGCCTTGTTTGAAGTCTTCCTCGACGTAGAATGTGACAAATACTAATCATATAAGTCTAGATTCAACTTCTAAATTCCAAATTCTAAAAATTCAAGTACTTTTAGTTATAGGTCTTCCTTTCCACTTGACAAGACCTTGTTGATATCCTCCATCTATTGTGGCTACAATTTGTTCATCAAGAACATCTTTTATCTCCTTTTTGAGATGGGGAATGTGTGGAATTCTCACAACCAATATTAAAGATAGGACTAATTCCCATGTCACTTGGTAATTCCAAAACATAAGCATTATTACTTATTTTCTTGATGATTTTATAAGATCCAACATTCCTGAATGAAGTTGCTTATATTTCCCTTTTGAAAAATGCTCTAGACTAATCCTAGCCATCACCATATTCCCTTCACTTAATTCCATTGGTCGATGATGTTGATTAACATGTTCTATATAAGACAAGTTGTTGGTTATTATCTTTCATCATACTTCATCAAAGACGTCCCTCGTGTGTATCATGTGTTGTGTAGAACCTTTATTTTTTACACTAACTTGTGTTGTTTATGTTGAAGGAACTAGATCAATGGACTTCCTTGGTTGAACTCCTAAAACTTTCCCCAAAGTGCTCTTACTGATAGACCTATTTATAGACTATTGTATGCAAATTCTTGCATAGGAAGAATTGGTTTCCAATTTTTCACATATCTCTAACCAAACATCTTAAAAAGTTCCCCAAGTTTATATTCCCTATCTCCATTTGTCTATTGACTTGGGGATGGAAAAAATTTGAAAATTGATGCTTACTGTGCAATGTTTTTCATAAAATTCTCCAAAAATAAGTCGTAAACTTCACGTGACAAATATTCTCTTTGAAGAAGAGTTTATTAACATGGACAACATCATAAGTCTTCAAACATGTAATGCAATCACTCATCTTAGAAAACCTATCCACTATCACAAAAATAAAATCATAACCTCTTATAGTTTTAGTAATTTTTAAGATAAAATCTGTATTTATGTCCTGCCATAGTATGAGGCACGAGCAATGGTGTCTATAATCTAGAGTTTTGTTTCTTTCCTTAGCTAATTGACATGTTCGACATTACCATATTACCTTAGACAGGTCCTACTCTAACGAAGGCCAATAAAAGTGTTGATTATGTTTGATATAAATGTAGATTTACCATATTATAATCCCATAAATCTAGGGATTATAATTTCCTCGGAATTGTATATAAATGTTGTACAATCCTCTTGATAAAATATAGAAAACATATTTTCAAGACTCAATTTGGTATCGGAGCCATTTAAGGTTCTTGTTACGGTAGTCTAGGGTTTTAGCCGCGGCTGTGAGCGCTGACCCATCTTGCTTCGGTATTCTTGTGTCCAAAGCAACACCATCATTAGGTTCAGAGAGTGCCGATCTGCCAGCCACCAAAGCGTCGCCGTCATACGCCTTCCCACGCTCTGCTACTTTGTCTTTGCATCTTTGACATGTGAGAGCCACATGCCGCCTGTCAGGCCACTGCCGATAGCGCTGTTGTCACCGTTGTGTTCGTCGGCACCTCCTCTTTCTATTTTGACCCTTTTTGGTTCTAGACTCACTGTTGTGACGTTGCCCCTTGAGTTATTTTTCCATTGAGTACTGTTCACGTGTTTTCTTCTAACTTCATTGTTGCTTTTCTTGTTTCTCTGTCTTCTCCATTGCTGAATATGCCAAAGGTAAGCTTCCAAAGAAGAATTTGGTCTCCTTTGTCTTTTCCGGGTCTCCTACCATTACCTCAGAGAAGTTAAATGGAAAGAATTATTTAGATTGACGTAATGTTGTAGAAATTTGGTTTTTGGGCCAAGGATTATTTGATCACCTCTCTCAGAAGGTCTCTGACATTGCTGCATCAGAGAACAAAGAGTGGGAAAGGGCTGAATATTAGCTTGTATCTTTGTTATGGCAATCCATTGAGACTAGATTGATGGTCCAGTTCTGCCCTTACAACACATGTTATGATATTTAGAAGAAGGCAGAAACTATCTATGCTAATGACATATAAAGGCTTTATGAGATGGCTCGTAGTTTATCATTACTTCAGATGACAGACACTGACCTGCCTTCTTATTCGAACAAGGTGCAGTATCTTTGTGATGAAATCAAACTAATGATGACGAGTGATTATGCAGAAAAGATGTCAACAAAGGTAGATAATATGCTCATGGTGTTTATTCTCCATGGTCTTCATAAAGACTATGAATCCATTCGAAATCAAACCCTGACGAATCCTAATATTCCTACAGTGGAGGAACTCATTGATCATTTAATTCGAGTTCCCTCTCTAGAGATTGATTCTTAAGCGGCTTTTGAGTCTTTCGTTTTGGTCTCTAATTCATCTAGCCGAGGAAGTTGAGGTCGTGGTCATAAAGGTGGTGGTCCCAGTAGAGGAGGTAGACGCAACTTCCATTGTTCCTATTGTGACCAAGATGGACACTCACAGGATCGTTGTTACTTCTTACATGGATTTCCAAACAAAACAGCCAATGTCTCTTTGTCTTTGGTAGATGTTGAACAAAATATTGGGTCTGAGGAAGATCATCGGCTTTCTGCCAATGAATATAAGGAATTCCTTCAACTTAAGGCAACTCAACAGGCTTCTTCTTTGGCCACTGTATCGCATACGAGTAATTCTGCCATTTGCCTCTCCCATTTTGTTGGATCATGTATTTTAGACTCTAGTGCTTCTGATCACTTGTCTGGTAATCCCTCTCTTTTCACTAAATTGTCACTACCTAAAACACCCATAGTGTTACTCTTGTTGATGGATCTAAGAAATAAGCCACTGGCATTGGACAAGCTTTGCCTATTCCAACTTTATATTTAAATTCCATTTTATTTGTACCTGGTTGTCCCTTCAATTTAATCTTTATCAGTCAACTTACTTGTAGTCTAAATTGTTCCATAACCTGCAATTCTAATTCTTTTCTTATACAAGATCCGAGTACAGGGAACACGATTGGAGTTGGATCTGAATCACGAGGTTTCTACTACCTACAACCTCATTCATCTACCATATGTGTTGTTTCAGAGTCTCTTGATCTTCTTCATTGTCGTCTAGGTCATCCAAGTCTAGAAAAATTAAAGCAAATGGTTCCGAAGCTTTCTCGTTTGAAGTCCTTGAAGTGTGAGTCATGTCAACTTGGAAAACATGTCAGGGTATCCTTTCCAGGTAGTGTGATTAGTCAAACTATGTCTCCTTTTGATCTCGTTCATTCTGATGTTTGGAGGTCTTAGTCGTTTTACGTCTATTTTAGGATATAGGTATTATGTTACCTTCATTGATGACTTTTGAAGATGTACTTGGTTATTTTTAATGAAAGATCGTTCTGAGTTATTTGATGCCTTCAAGACTTTTTGTTCAGAAATCAAGAACCAATTTGGAAAGACAATTCGGGTTTTGCATAGTGATAATGCCAAAGAATACTTTTCCGTGTCATTCACGTCATTCCTGGCATCTCATGGCATTATACATCATTCCAGTTCTCCTCATACACCCCAAGAGTGGCCGAACGTAAACATTGCCATCTTATTGATAGAGTTCCCACTTTATTAATGAATGCTAAAGTGCCTTTAAAATCTTGGGAGTGATGCGGTACTTACCGCATGTTACTTAATCAATCGCATGCCATCTGCTATTATGGGTAATAAGGTTCCTCATACTATCTTGTTTCCTAGGGGTCCTCTTTATGTTTTCCCCCCATGTCTGTTTGGTTTTACCTGCTTTATTCATAATCTCTCTCCTGGATGTGACAAGTTGTTTGCTCCTGCTATTAAATGTATCTTTCTTGGGCATTCTCGGATTTAGAAAGGGTATCGGTGTTATTCCCCCACTACAAACCGTTTCTATATGACTGAGATGTTACCTTCTTTGAGGATACACCATTCTTCACGTCATCGACTAAATCTGACACAACTTCACAGCTATTACCTGTGGCTCTTCTTGACTCATCTTTGGATATGCAGTTATAGGCTGATCCTTCCTCACGTCGATTTGGTATTACTTATGAGCGATGACGACCAGACACATTAGAGCTTCCTCTTTCAGTTGATACTCTTGATTTAGTTCCAGCGCTAAACTCTTCTCCTGCTACGGTCCTACTTGATACATTTGATGACCAAACTGTTGCACTTTGTAAAGGTACATGCTCTACTCATAACCCTCATCGCATTTATCACTTTCTGAG
This sequence comes from Erythroxylum echinodendron, assembly GCA_027575705.1. Taxonomy (NCBI): domain Eukaryota; kingdom Viridiplantae; phylum Streptophyta; class Magnoliopsida; order Malpighiales; family Erythroxylaceae; genus Erythroxylum; species Erythroxylum echinodendron. The sequence continues at coordinate 23,798,448 of JANZXR010000171.1, forward strand.
TTACCACCGATTATCTCCTTGACACTATGCCTTTGTTTCTACTTTATCATCTATTACCATTCCTAAGACTGTTCAGGAAGCACTATCTTATCTCGAATGGAGACAGGCTATGATTGATGCGATGATAGCCTTGGTGTCCAATCATACATGGAAACTTGTTTCACTTCCACCTGGCAAATCTACAGTCAAATTTCAATGGGTTTTTACTGTTAAAGTTGGTCCTGATGGACAGGTCGACCGATTGAAAGCTCGCCTAGTTGCAAAAGGATATACTCAGATCTATGGTTTGGGTTACGATGATACCTTCTCTCTTGTTGCTAAGATGGCATTTGTTCGTTTGTTCTTATCTACGGCTACCATCAAACATTGGCCCTTATATCAACTTGATATTAAGAATGCCTTCTTACATGGTGATTTGGAGGAGAAGATTTATATGGAGTAACCACTTGGGTTTGTTGCTCAGGGGGAGTTAGGCCGGGTCTGCAAGTTAAAAAAATCCTTATATGGTTTAAAATCGTCACCTCGAGTATGGTTTGGGAAGTTTAGCAAAGTCATACGTAGAAAATACTGAATGGTTTTATTTCTGTATATCTCTGATCAATACATGGGTACAAGTATATAGAGAACTAGAGAGAGCTAATTTAGGAAACTAATATCTATACATAATATCCTAATATCTGTACATAATATCTGATCTGATACATAATATTAGATCAGATTTGCTGACTCTTTAGGAGTCAATAATATTTAGGAAATATCCAGCTGTATATTTCCCAACCTTCCCCTCAAGTTGGCTTATATATGTCATCCATAGCCAACTTGGTTACCAGTACATTGAACTGCCTCTTGTGTAATCCCTTTGTGAGAATATCAGCTACTTGTTGTGATGTTGGAATATAGGGAACACAAATTAATCCTTCTTCAATCTTCTCCTTGATGAAATGCTTGTCAACCTCAACTTGTTTTGTTCTATCATGAAGAACAGGGTTGTGAGTAATTGAAATTGCAGCTTTGTTGTCACAATACACTTTCATAGGAATTGAAATAGGAATTTGTAGTTCCTCAAGTACCCTTTTAATCATAAAACTTCACAAATTCCATGTGCCATTGAATGAAACTCGGCTTTCGCACGACTTCTTGCAACAACACTTTGTTTCTTTCTCCTCCAAGTTACCAAATTACCACCGACAAATATGCAATAACCTGAAATTGATCTTCTATCAGTTGCACTCCCTGCCTAATCAGCATCAGTATAAACTTCCACTTGTAGGTTGTTCTGCTTTCGAAACATTAAGCCTTGTTCGAGAGTTCCTTTTAGATATCTTAGTATTCTGTGGACAGCATCCAGATGCTCTTGGCCTGGAGAATGCATAAGTTGACTCACTAAACTCACGACAAAAGCTATATCAGGTCTGGTATGGGATAGATATATTAATCTCCCAAGTAGTTGCTGATATCTCTCTTTGTTAATGATGTTTTCAGGTTGAACTGGTCTAAAAATTACACCAGTCTCAACTGGAGTATCAGATGCCTTGCGTCCTAGTAACCCAGTGTCATTCAATAGGTCCAGAATATATTTTCTTTGGTTTACAAATATTCCTTCCTTAGATCTAGCAAACTCCATTTCAAGGAAGTATTTGAGGGGTCTGAGGTCTTTGATTTCAATTTTTTTGGCTAATCTCTTCTTCAACTCGTGTATTTCGGATACATCATCTCCAATTATGATAATGTCATCTACATAAACAATAAGGATAGATAGCATACCTGCCTTGGATCACTTGTATAACAATGTATGATCAGCCTGACTTTGACAATAGCCGTAGCCCTTTATTGCCCTTCCAAATCTATCAAACCATGCTCTAGGGGACTGTTTTAGGCCATATAATGACTTCTTTTGCTTGCACACCTTATTTCTCCCATAGGTATCCTCAAATCCTGGAGGTAAGCTCATAAAGACTTCTTCTTCTAAGTCTCCATTAAGAAATGCATTTTTTACATCTAGTTGATGTAAAATCCACTCAAAATTCACAGCCAAGGATAGCAATACCTGAATTGTCTTTATCTTTGCAATAGGAGCAAATGTCTCTTGGTAGTCAATACCATATGTCTGAGTGAACCCCTTAGCAACTAATCTTGCATTCAGCCTTTCCACACTACCATCAGCCTTAGACTTAATAGTAAATAGCCATTTGCAACCTACTAGCTTTTTATCTCTAGGCCAGTTCCCAAGTTCCCAAGTTTTATTCTTCTCAAGTGCATTTACTTCCTCCATGATAGTTGATCTCCAATCTGGATCTTGAAGTGCTTCCTGAATGTTTCTTGGCACAAACAGATTAGTGATTTTAGGGATAAATGATTTATGTGTTTGTGATAGTTTCCCATAAGAGAGGTACTTTGGTATAGGATGATTGGTGCAAGCCCGTTTCCCTTTTCTAAATGCTATGGGTAGGTAATTATCAGCCAAGAGTTCAGTAGAAAAATCACTTGTAAGTTGTGGGTCGGTAGGTATAGATTGATCATTACTAGGTACAATAAGGGGTAAAAGAGCGGGTTACCTACATTGTTTCCAGGTTCATTCTCCGAGGGATTTGAGAGGCCATGCATTATAGACTGTCCTCTACTTCTCAATTGATTCTTCCTCTTAGTATAAACATGAAGCTCAGTATTCCGTTCCTTAGGAACAGACAGTAATATTTCTCCCCTTGTGGTTGAACCGGAATTTCCTGGCATGGACAGACTAGAAGTAGTATCTTGGGCTCTATTAGTAGGAATTGTATTATGATCAATAATGACTGTGGGTAGGGGTTTAGGAGTATTGAACCAAAAAGTTTCTGCTTCATTAGAGTTCTCCCCCTGAAGGAAAATTTTTTTCTGGTCTAGGAAAGTGACATCCATGGAGACAACAATTTTCCTAGTGAAAGGATTGTAGCACTTAAAATCTCATTGACTAGAAGCATACCCAATAAAAACAACTTTTTCAGCTCTTGGATCTAGTTTGGAGTTTCCTTTAGTAGAATTGTGAACATATACAGTACACCCAAAGACCCGAAGAGGAAGGGTAGAGTAAAATCTATTTTCAGGTAAACATTGTTTAAACATATCTAAGGGTGTAGCATAATTCAAAACACGACTAGGCATTTGATTAATTAAGTATGATGCAGTCAAAACAGCCTCACTCTAAGGTATTGTCGCTCATTCATGGTAAACATAATGGATCGAGAGACTTCTAGTAAATGTTTATTTTTTCTCTCGGCAATACCATTTTGTTGAGGAGTGTTAACACACGTAGATTGGTGAACAATGCCTTTAGACTTGAGAAAATTTCCAAGGACTTCATTAAAATATTCAGTACCATTGTCAGAGTAAAATATACCAATGAATGTGTGAAATTGAGTTTCAATCATGGTATAGAAATTTTGAAAGATTTGAGCAAGTTCAGATTTTTCACGTATCAAATAGACCTAGCATAACTGATTATGATCATCAATAAAAATTACAAACCATTTTTCCTCAGAAAGAGTTTTAACAAGGGATGGACCCCAAACATCACTATGAATTAAGTAAAATGGGTTAGAGGATTGATATGGTTTTGTGGGGTAAGAAATATAATGACTTTTGGATAAAATGCACTGCTCACAATGAAGTTTTGAACAATCATCTTTTGAGATGGGAGAAATTAGGATGTCCCAATCTATTATGCCAAAGTAAAATCTGTTCTTTGGCAGGGGTAGAACAAATACTACTTAAGCCATGAGCTTCTTTATTCTTCAATTTGTCATCAACGAAGTAGTAGAGACATCTATCAACTTAGCACTGCCAATTATCTTCCTTGAAGTTAGTTCCTAGAAGACACAATACGAATAAAAAAAGGTAATGGTACAATTAGAGTCACGGGCTAGTTTACTCACAGATAGCAGATTACACGTTAGTTTTCAAACATATAGGACAGATTTAAGGCAGATATTTGAGCATAGAGTTACTGAACCTTTACCAGCTACGGCAGAAAATGATCCATCTGCTATACGAATTTTTTCATGACCAGAACAAGGGTCATAAGTATGAAATAAATTAGATGAACTGCTCACGTGGTCAGATGCTCCTGAATCAAATGATCCAAGGAGTGAAATTGTATGGAAAGAAACATGATAAGGCATTAAAAACACCACCAATTTGTGCCACAGAAGCATTAGGAGCACTTGAGGATTCTGATTTGGGTTTCAGTAGCTTTAGAATGTAGTTAATATGCTCTTGAGAGATCTGTCCATCATCCACCTCATGCTGATGGGATTTTTCGTGATTCATAGTGAGTTGAAGAACTTTCCTTCACCTTATTAAATTTTCCTTCATGTGATCCCTTCCAATTTGCAGGCTTTCCATGTAGTTTCCAACATGTTTCACGAGTATTTTGTGCTTTATTGCAATAGTCACACCACACTCATGACGTTTCCTCAATCTTCTTATTATGACCATTAGTATTCCCAGCAACTAATGCTTTGGTTTCAATAGTACGTGTGGAATTTTGTTTGCCAAGCATCACAAACTGTCTACTCTCTTCACGTCGGACTTCTGCAAAGACTTCTCCTATGGTAGGAAATAGTGGTCTTCCTATAATCTTGCCTTTAACCTCATCAAACTCAACATTAAGTCCAATTAAGAACTTAAAAATTCCGTTATCCTCTACTATTTTTTGAAAATAGTTACATTCATCAGGAGATTTTTACTCATAGTCATTAAACAAATCTAAGTCTTGCCACAAACGTTTCAGAGAATTAAAGTACTTAGTAATACTATCCTCACCTTGGTGAATCTCACCCAATTTGAGGGTCAGTTCATACATTTGGGACTGGTTTCCCAAATCAGAATACATCTAATTCACGTTGTCCCATAGCTCTTTAGCTGTGTGGTAGCACATATAATTGGAGCTAATATCCTCCCCCATAGAGTTTACTAGCAATGTCATCACCATATAATTTTCAGCATCCCATATTCTGTGTGTAGGATCATCAGCTGTAGGTTCCTTTTTTTCACCAGTCAAATATCCGATCTTCCCTTTACCTCGGATGTACATTCTAACTGATTGAGACCAGCGCAGAAAATTCTCTCCATTCAGTCGTATAGTAGTGATTTAAATGGAATGAGAATCTGAGGTAGTATTATGAGTAGGAGGTGTTTGCCGAGATGGGTGATTAGAAGATTCACCAACGTCGGACATGGTTGACATAGATATGTAGGATTAGATACAGTAGGTGGCGGCTAAGGTTTAGGACTATAAATTAGGGACAGTAGGTGGTGGCTAGGGTTTAGGACTGTTTAGGTATAACTCTAATACCATGTGGAAAATACTGAATGGTTTTATTTCTGTATATCTTTGATCAATACATAGGTACAAGTATATATAGAACTAGAGAGAGCTAATTTAGGAAACTAGTATCTATACATAATATCCTAGTATTTGTACACAATATCTGATCTGATACATAATATCAAATCAGATTTGTTGACTCTTTAGGAGTCAATAATATTTAGGAAATATCCAGCTGTATCTTTCATCAAATCCAATTTTTCATGAGAGGACCAAGCATATAGAAGTTGATTGTCATTTCATCATAGAGAAAATCCTTTCAAGCATCATTAAGATTTCTTATGTGAACTCTAGGGATCAACTAGCAGACATGTTCACTAAGTCCTTATAGGGTCCTAAGATAATATATATATGTAACAAGCTGGATGCATCTGATATATATGCTCCAGCTTGAGGGGGAGTGTTGATTCTGTTTGATATGAATGTAGATTTACCATACTATAATCCCTTAAATCTAGGGATTATAATTTCCTCATAATTGTATATAACTATTGTACAATCCTCTTGATAAAATATAGGAAACATATTTTCAAGACTCAATTAAAAGCGATCTTCAACTATTTCTATGGTTTTATATCTTCCAAAATGTCCCGCTATCCATCCTCCATGTAATTGCCAAATCACATACTCCCTTATAGAAGTATTGAGTAGGCACAGTCAATTTCCTTTGAAAAGGTAATCTTGTATTATAAATGGAAAGTGATGGTCTCTTTGCCCAGCTGCAATTTCTAAATAGATTATTCCAAAATCTCGACCTGAAACATATTCTCTTTGTATTTTATCAAACCCCATAACTTTTACTGCCAAAGTATTAAGCAAATGACTCTTTCTACTCAATGCATTTGTTGCCTTATTCTCAACTCTTGTCTGATGTTTAATAACAAAGTTAAATTGCTCCAAAAATTCACTGCATCAATGATAAGCTTGCATACTTTTCTCCACATATGACGCGAGTAAAGAAAATAGTAGTATGAAGCCATTCTTCTTGTTCCTCTGCTTTGGGGTTGTAAGTATGTGTTTCACTACATTAAGATTTGCAGGACTAGTTAGTTCATCATTTAGAGTCTCCTTCCAACTCCTCTCGAACTTCATGTTTACACACATATTCTTCAGATTCTTGTTCATCTTCTTCTTCTATCACTTGCAAGCCTCTATTAGTACATTCACAAGCAAAGGAGCTCCTCCCATTGCTTCGAAAGTATTTCTTGTCACTGTTGCTTCCTTTGTCCCAGTCTCAACTTCGGCTTTGCCTTTGCTCTTTGAAAAGTTTTGTAGTTGTTTGTGGTGCAAATTTTGATGTATTAGGTGCTGGACTAAAATTTTGCACCATCGTAATTCTCTTCATGCCGAACTCCTCGACTTAACTTCAAAAACTTTTTAGTTACTTGTTTGTCCCAAGTATTGTTTCGCTCTTAAAGCGAAGTGATATGAATCTTTAAGGCTGTAAATCCTTTGCATTAGCTGCTCTTTGCAAATTTCTACCGTTAAGCCACTTTTCTAATGAGATATAAGTTATTGTTTCAACTCCATCCCTTCACATCAGATAGAAAGTTGATCAAATGTTTCCGTGTAAGTTACGCACATAATCCCTTGTTTAAGGGTTTTGAGTTGATCTTGTGAATGGTAATTATTTTTCTTTAACTTTAGCTTCATCCCTTTCCAATCAGCAACTGGTGGTTGGACTGTTTTTTGAAGTTTTATCATCTATTGATCTCTACCAGATTTTATCATATCCAACTAGCTTCTTCTTGGCTAATTGAACTTTTTGATCTTATGATATGTGTTACTAGTCAAAGAAATCTTTTATTGTTGCTGTCTAGTTTAAGAACAGGTGTGGATGCATCTTTCCTACAATATCAGGGGCTTCAACATGCACTTTCTAAGTCATATGAGTACGTTGCATATTTAAACTGTAACTTGCATTATCCATGTGCTGCTGGGTAGTTTCTTTGTCTTGGATCTCTTGCTAGGCGTCGATTTCCTAACCCTACTCGCTGTTGATTAGTTTTAGCCTTTTCATCTTGGATTTCTCTTTCTCCACTCTCGACATCCAGTATAGTTGGATGTCGATGCTTGGAGTACCTTGTGATTGAGGGTCATTAATGTCTGATCTTTTCATAATTCTAAAAAATATTTCATCTCATTCTTGGTTGATGAGTGTTCTTCTATAAACTCTTCCGTTGCGTGACGCCATTGTGAATCAATGCTCTAGTACCGAATTGATGTAGGACAAATACATTAAGTACTATTATCTAAAAAGCTAAAACTCACAAAATTAAAAAATATATCTAATATTAGACTAGAATTTCAGGATTTAATATAACTGGAATTTAGGTTAAAATTGTTGGAATTTACTGAATAATACAAAAAATGGAAGGTAGGAAACTAAGAATCACTCTTATGGTCTACGAATCACTCTTAGAATAAAGCATTATACCTTTTAGTTGAAAATTTAAGTCTGTAAAAAAATTTCAGGATTGTTATTATAAAAGGGCCGAGCATACACCTACTCTTATGGAGAAATTCTTAGAACCCCTAATCTAGTAGAAAATAGTTCTTCACAAATTTAATTCCTATTTTAAGAAAAGTTTTATAAATTTAAATCATATACAACTAGTTGAACATATCTAAAATAAAATTAAATATTTAACTCACTACTACTTATCTAATAAGGTTAATCCTCATCCCATCAAATTAAAGTTGTGGTTGACTAATTTTTCCTCTTCTATTTCGTCTATAGATTATAAACTCTTTTGTATCAGATTGTATTACTGTTGGGTGAGACATATAAATGCAACACTTTTGGCAAAGAGCAGCAGCCCTATATGACAAACCTAGCTTTTGTCAAGTCTTGGCTGATACAAGCTGGTTTTGATTTGACTTGTTTACTGTAATTTGTCTTGAATAGTCGGAGGAGGCTTCCCTCGGGCTTAATGAGGGTGTGTATGTCGATTATTGTTTACTTTTCTCAATGTGCTCACTCATTGTCTTCTTCTCCCTTTCTCTTGTGAGTTGTAGGATGAGGGTAATGAGTTGTCTGTTAATTTTCTGCAACTACACGGCATCACTATTTTACTTGCATATTTTGACAAGTTCGCTCCAAGTTTAGATAAACGGGGAAAGGCTTTCTCAAACTTTAATTTTCTCTTATAAAGAACGCGGTGAACTGCATTGTCAATTACTAATTTCTTATTGAGCTTGCTGATTTTATTTTCCTCTTATGAATAAAAGGTCTTGGATCTGTATGTCTGGTTGAGTTTCCGACTGGAGGAGTCTTTTCCTGATCGTGAGCTGGCAGCTTCCCAGAAAGCAATATGCAGCATGTAGGTTCCGTTGTTAAGTGTTTCATTCATATCATATGTTTATCCATTTACATACACCATGCCTGTAGGTTGATTGAGGAGTTCCTTCAAGGCCTAGGGTGGCAGAAGCCGATTGCAAATAAGCCATCAAGTTCTAAATTAAGCACTCTGCTGTCCAAAGATACCATGCAGTATCTATAAGAGATTTCCCATCTTATTTTTCAAAATTTTTTTGTCACTTTGGTTTCCATTTCCAACTATCTCGTGGTACACTCAATGTTCCCACTTAAAGTAGTAGTCTCATTTCTTTTGTACAGGCTTCTAGCTTCACTTCTAACTCGTCTCCAAAGTCCAAATGAATGTGATGAAGATTTGTTATCTTCCATTCCAACTTTGTCTGTTAACATTAGTTTGGCCACTGTTTATTCAATAAGCATTCGAGGGACTCCTAACCAGAGAAACTATGGTAAAGAATAAAATGATAAATGTATTCAGTTTGCTGTTTTTGATTTTTCCTTCACAGATCCTTGCCTAATTGATTTAATTTTAGATTGGATTTAGCCATTTTTATAAATTTGACGAATTTTTGGAACATAGCAAGAGTCAATTTAAGACGATCAAATGTACAAGCTAAATAATCGGCCGTTAAGACCAACTGAAGTATCTTATTTTGGAAACATTGCGAAGGGTTCATGGTAAAACAAACTGATAGAAGAAGCCATGGTAGCAACGAAGATTAAGTGTCACATGCCAAGACAAGCTTACTCTGCTAATCAGGTCTATTATAAGGCAACGTATAGCAAGGCTTAAACAAGCATTTCAAGGGTTTGTTCAAAGTGACATTACATCTCACTTTGATAATAAGGCCGAACCATTAATGGAGAATTCAAGTGGAATAGTCAACCTTGTGATTTTTCTAGAGTGGGCGTGTGGAGGAGCTAATATTTAGCTAAATTTTAAGATAAAGTTTAATTATTCTTATGGGCTTAATTTAATACATTGGGTTTGTTATTTATTCTCTATTTATTAGGGTCAAATGATTTATTATGGACTGGGTATTCATTTGTAAGTTTGCCTTAGTTTATTTTAGGCCTTCATTAGGCCCATTCCTTTCCGTTAGGTTTATTTAAGTTATTTTGGACTTATCTTAGTTAATTTAGCCCAATCCTAAGTGAATTAGGATCATATTTCATTATTGGGCTATAACTCTTAAACTAGTTAGTATTATGCTTGTTTTTTAGAATTAAATGGGTTTGTAACCTATTCCTTTTAGAGTTAGGACGTGAGCAAGGGTGTAAGACCTTATTTTATCCTTGTAAACTTCAGATTAGTTGATTAATAAAATTCAGAGATATTCTCTTCAAGAAAGACGTGTTCTTGTTGTTACTTCAAGGATTGCATCACTTATCAAGATAATCGCTTTTGGCGTGTTCAATTCTTTTGTTTTCTTTGAGTTTGGGTCTCAATTTCATATAATTAGGGTTTGAACTAGCATATTCTTAGAATAGAAGGATTGGGCATTTGGTTCAATAGAATTAGGGGGTTTCAAAAATCATGTTTTCTTAGGATTTCCGTATCAGTTGGTATCAAAGCTTTGGCTTAATTCTATTGAACTCATACGTATCTTTTTATGCTTTCTTGTTAGTTTCTTTGAAAATTTCGTTTCTTTTT
>JANZXR010000171.1:23828747-23839313 GCA_027575705.1 Erythroxylum echinodendron
GATAAAATATGTTGAGTGTGTAACCATTTGATTCATCCACTAAAGGTACTTGCAAACCATGCCTCAGTGGGAGGTCAAATTTGCTACCAATGAGTAGACTTATCCTTTAGGAGACCCAAACCATGCAAGATCTAAGATTCATGTTCTCCAGTGGGGAGTAACACTTCGCCATATACAAATGGGCCATCCTATAAAGACCGTTGACTCTCACATGAGCATCCTCTCCCACTCAATCTTTTTTGGTCTTTAAGTTTTTAATAAATACCATCTTGTCTAGATGTAATTTATTATCCATCCTTTATTATTTAATTATATATCTCATACATAATGAATACATGGCAAAGACTAGGGTTGCTAATTTTCTAAATGGCATACAATCATATAATATCCCATACTATTTGCATCCATTTATCCATTCATCTCAGGAACTAATATTCCACATTGATTGTCCATCCTATAACATAAATGAAAATACAAGGCTTTTAGGCCTAAAAAAACTTCTTAGACTTGGATCTTTCGCTTCGAACTCTTCATCCACATGATCCAGCCCATTCGGTAAAAATGTAAAATGACATTTTCATAAAATCGAATTTTTGTCACTTTGAAAACAAATAAAAAACTAAACAAAACGACAAAAACAAACAACATTTGTTTTCACCAAAACTGAAACCTTGGCAATATGAAAACAAAAATTCCAGCACTTGTTTTTAGTAAATCTGACACTCAAAAAACATTCCAGCACTTGTATTTGACCAAACCGAAACTTTGTTAAAACAAAAATTCTAGCACCTTGGTTTTCACAAAACCAAAACTTTGTTAAAACAAAATTCCAGTACTTTGGTTTTCATAAAATTGAAACTTTGCCAATACACCAAAGGATACACCGAAACCATTACTATGCTTCTCTTCGATCCATGGTTACTCCATCTTCAATATTCAGAATTTTGATTATTACAAAATCAAAGAAAACAGAAAAAAGAAAAAAGAAATCAAGGAGGAAATGCAACGATGATAGGCCACCCTCCTTCTTACAAACCAAATGAAGATAAACTTACGAGGTAAAACTATATTCTATGGACAACCAAAAGAGCAAAACATACATATTTATATTTCTATCACATAAAAATATGCAACATACAACATTTAATTTCCAACCCATGCATCACATGTAGGAACTGAAATCATGCATAAGAAAATGGATTTGATACCAATTGTTGGATCGAAAACAAAAGCATGCAAGATTTGATTAAATAGTAGATTTCAAAACTTTTTCGAAATCAAAACGCAACAGAAATAATATAACCAAATCAATATTTTGTAGCTATATATGATACGATATAAGGAAAATAATTTTCATAAGAATAAGGTGGTAGAAATATATCGACTCCTTACTACAATTTTGACTCCTCGTTTTTGTATCCTTTCCTTTGTCAATGTATCCTCTCCTTATTGTTGTATCCCCGACCAATATGATCTAGCACTTGTTCTTCTTGGACAACTTGGTTAACAAGATCCTTTAGTGGGAAAGGAGAAGAAAAATTTTTTAGGAGATTTTTCTTAGAAGAAAGAAGCCAAAAAATGAGACTCTTCTCATTCAAGTTTCGGCCATACATGTATGAGAGGAAAGAGTGAGACAAAACCAAATGCAAAAACAATTCTTCCTCTCCTTACCAATTTCGGTTATCATGAAAAGAAAGATGTGATGTGCATCCAATGCATCACTTCATTCTTTAATCAATCATAAAGAATCCAATAAATGAGACTCTTCCCATTTGTTTGAGATGGTTATATGAAAAGACCAATAACCTAAATGAGACCTTCTCATTTTCAGTTATGGATGAAAGATGGAAGAGAGAATACATCAAATGCACCTTTTCCTTTCTTTAATGAAAATGAATGCTAAAAGGTTACATTACATGCCATCATTAAAAGACCATTAAACCATTTAATGATAAGATCATTACTCCATTTAATGATGATAAAGCATGATAAAAACCGTCTTTAATTTAGCAATTCAATGGTAAATGTTCATCTGCACATTTAGGTATAAAAGACCAAAATATTCCCTCCTTCTTTCTTTTAATTTAATTAATCTGGTTAATCAAATCAAACCAAAGTCAAGCCAATATTAAATGTTCATTTGGGCTTCTAATTAAAGTAAGCCCAACATTCAATCAAGGGCTTTAAAACCTCTATTTATATTTCTTACTTTGCTTGATAACCTTCTTAGAAGCCAAATGGAGAATCTAATTGGACTTATATAATTCAAGCTCCAATAAGCCTGGAATTAATTTAATCTCGTTAGAATTAGTTCCAGCTTATTAACCAAGTGTCATTCCACTAAAGACAATTGGTTGAACTCTTAAATTACTAAATATTATGAGAATACATGTTTCAAATAAGCTGTCTAATTGCAAACTTTATTATGAACTGTATTATAGTCATCCACTCAATATAGGGTACAATTACAGTTTTGCCCTTATGTTGGTTTTTCCTTCTAGATCTCCCATTTTACTCTATATGTTGATTAACACACAAGATCTCATCTTGGTGCTAAGACTTGATGGGAAACTAGTCCATCAAACTACTGGCGCCAGTTTAATCACCAAACTTCGCTAAAACATCTAAAAGTGATGATATCACTATAAACTCTTTATTTGAGTGAATGTCCCCTGATACATGTTTCAATCAATAATTCTAACATACAAGCACTGGATTGATACTCTGTACAAATCCATTCTGATCATATCAAGAATTATAATGAAACACATATGACTTCATGACTCATCAAGATTGTAGTTTGTAATAACAGAATGCTAAGGTGTATGTTTTAAGATTAAAGTAACATCCCAATTTATTCTTTCAAAATATACTTGATTCCATATTCATTTAATAGTGTCATTATCGATAGTCAACTATTACCATGATATGAAACTCGTCATTCCCTAAAAGTAAACTCTTTTACTTACACGGAGATAAATCGCAATCATACAGTATAAACCATAATCAAGTGACCAACTTGATTATTCAACTGTGAATCAACTAATTTAGATTCTAATAATATACGTGCTTCCCATACATCTCCATGTATATGTATATTACTTACAAAAGAATCTTGGTACCTTATGACTAGATATATAATGCTCATACAAATAAAACAAAACTTTTTTGTTTTATTAATAATAAATATTTTCATTACAAAAGTAACTGGAAGAAAATTAAGTTATATGGAAATATACTTGCTTTCCAGGGCACTATATTTACATAACTTCCATAGGAAGCTTCAAGCTCTTCTCTGTGTTTCTCTTCCTTTGTCTCCTTCCTCAATCTCTTCATTTCCCTCTGGGTTTTATCTAAAAAATGGCTGAATCAATGCTCTCTTGCACGAATCTCTTGGCTCTCTAAAGACTGCTACATTTGTCTTGTAATGTTCTATTTATACTTTTGAGGCTCTAAGTCAAAGTTGGGGTCGAAACAATACAAAAGATCTTGTGAAATTTTGAGTTTTCTGTCAGCCCGATGCAGGCCACAATCGTGGCCCTACTTACCATGATCGTGGCCCGAGTCTTAACCTTTTTGTCATGATTATGGCCTAATATGCGCAATCGTGGCGTAACTTCGAAGCTTTCTGTCACGATCGTGCCCCTTGTGCATAATCATGGCCTAGCTACTAGTGACTTGTCCTTCTCTGTCATAATCATGGCCTGCTGTGCTACGATCGTGGGATATGTCTTTGGCCCAAAACTCTTCGAATCTTCTCCGTTCTTCATCGTGTACCCAAAACACTAACAAACGCTTCACGGTACCTCAAAAATATAACATTTAAGCTCAAACACTTAATTTAACCCATAAAACACAGTCAATCTAACATAATTAAACCCCTAAATGCATACTCAATACTTAAATTCCCACTAAATACATAACAAATTAAATCCTAAAACATCATGTAATTGACAACTATCATGTGAAAGTGATGGGAGTGAATGAATTTGATGTTAAGGTCTCGATTAGTATGTATAGTTTAAAATGCTTAGTCACATATTGAATAAGTTAATAAATTAGAGTATCTTGAAGGGTTGTGTTTAAAGTTAAATTAGTTTCATGAAGTTCTATGTCATTGTATCATCATTACATATGTGTGCTTATATGTGTTATGGTTGTTTTTGTTTTTGTTTGTGTTTTGTTTTATTTTAGTTTTGCTTGAGGCCAAGCAAAACTGCAAGTGTGGTCATGTTGATAGTTATAGTTTACATTATGTTTTAATGGGTATTTTAGTGTGTTTTAAATTTTTGATTAGATGATTTGTGCATGTTTATGTTTATAATTTTGTCCATATTATTATGTGTTTGTGTTTTTAAGTGTTTTACAATTTAGAGCATATTATTGGACTTTAATTTTATGCCTTTAAGGTGTTTTGATGTATTTGTTAGGGATGAACTCAGATGAGGAAGATCGAAGGAAGTTAGAGAAAGCATGGATAAAAGGAACAAGGTTATGATTGTGACATGTCTGTCACGATTGTGACAAAAGGTCTACTCAGGGTCATAATTATGACACCCTTTCTATGATCATGATAAAAGGGAACAACATCGGGTCACGATCATGACACCCTTGCCATAATTATGATAGAAGCCAAATTTCAATGGTCACAATCATGACATCCTTTGCCACTATTGTGATAGATGCACGACAGACATCAGGATCTCCTTCTGTTCTCATTTTAAAAGGGTTTTTTTGGGCCTTTTGGGTTGGTAAAACTTGGTTTTTACCCTAAAGGCCCTAGGATTATATAAGATCAGAAGATGACCCTAATCAAGGAGTGAGAAAGAACACAAGGAAGAGGGAGAGAAGGAGAGAAAAGAAGGGGAGGTTCAGCCAACTATTATCTAGCCACTCTAACCCAACTATCTCAAGTTACTTTCTATTTCTTCTTGTTATTCATCTCATCTTGATGTATTCTTTGGGCTTGAGGATGTTGAATATGTTTATAATGATGTTCTAAACTCTTTTAGGGATTTGTTCTTGAATTAATATTAATTTGATTGCTTTTGATGTTAATGTATTGGGTATTATGATTGTTTGTCGTATTTGCATGATTCGGTAATAAATGGAGAGAGTGAACCGATAGAAAAATGATTAGGTTGGGTAATAAGAGTTAAACAATCTAATAGATCACACAAACAATCAAATTGATAATTTATATAGAGAGAGATCTCTTGTAAGGACTCAATTGTTTATTATATTGCTTAAGATCTAACTAGGTTGTAGGTTGTTTTTATTAATTAAAAGATTGCAATTTTAGTAATTCAATTCAATTAGGGTTTGTGATTTAAGGTTAATGGTTATAACTCGAGAGAGAGGAATTCTCCCTTCGAAATTCTAAAATTGATACTAAATTAACTCTAAAGTGATCGAGTTAACATTAGATGATAGGATAAATCCCCCTTTCTCGTAATTGGTCTTCCTAGTGTGATTTTTAAATTGTTAATTGGTTTTGAATTCTTTTGTTAATTTTACAATTTCACTTTCAATCTATCCATATTCAATTGTTTAATTTTTGGCTAATTTTTATTTTCATTTTAATTACACTTTTAGGCCTTACACAAGTTAGGAGTCAATTAGTTAGCTAATTCTTTGTGTGATCGACACCTTTAATATTACAAATTTATGATTCTTATACTTGCAGATACTAGGGGTTTTATTAGAAGTAAAACTTGCTCAACATAACTAGAACCACTCCATAGAAAATCTTTTAATTTCCTATCTATTATTGTTAAAACTCATTTTAGAAGGACCAGTTGGGAGCACCAATAGATAAAAAATTGGTGAGAATGGAAACAACCAACTGTACTTTACCTTCACAGCTCAGGTGTCTGTTAACCAAATATTAATTCTTTTATTAATCGCTTCATGTAAAGGAACACAATCCAATTGAGTAAGCTTCCTATCAGTTATTAGGACTCCTATATATTTAAAGTGGCGTGTAGCATAGTTGAAGTCCAAGAATTTCATTGTATTGGTGAGGATGGGATAAACTCCATATGAAAGATAAAATGAGCCTTTATTTAGATTACATTTCAATCCTAAGTGTACTTTGAAGGAGCCTAGATTAGAGATTAAAATGTTAAAGGAAGTGGCATTAGCACCAGATAGGAGTAGCAAGTCATTAGGAAAAGCTAGTTGGAAGATTTTCAATTCTGAGCATTTATAATAATAAGTGAAGCTTAGTTCTTTAGAAATGCCTATGGAGAGCATTCTGGTAAACATTTACATGCTAATAGAAAACAAGTAAAAGAGATAGATTGTTCTCCTATTTCAAGCCCTTAACAACTTTAAAAGCCATTGATGGTTCCCTATTTATTAAGATGGAGTATTAAACATATGAGATGCAAGCTTGAATCTATAAAACAAATTGATGTGGAAACTCCATAGTGGGCAAAATGTATAAGATGAAGATCCATCTAAACAAGTCAAAGACCATGGCAAAATCAATTTTTAAAAGATCAACTTCTGATTAATATGTTGGAGTTATAGCCTCTAAAGAGCTCTTAAGTAATGAAGATATTATCACTTATTTTCCTTCCATGCATAAAAGAATTCTTAATAGGATCAATAATCTCCTCTAATAGCTTCTCCATCCTATCCATAAGAGCTTTTGCATTGATTTTTTAAATAACATTGCGACAGGATATAGGGAAAAAGTCATTAAGAGTTATGGGTTTGGAAGGTTTGGGAATTAGACAAACATATTTCTAGTTCATTTTAGGGAGCATTCTATTACTTAGGAAGAATTTATTGATAGCCCTAGTTACCAAACCTCCATTTATGTCTTATATTTACTTTAGGAATCCGACATTAAATAAAGAGAGCAAGGTAACTTTAATGTCCTTACTAGTGACCTCCTTTAACAGATCAATATATGCATCTGTATCACAATATCCATTAAGGCTATTGCTAATCTCCTCATATAGGGGAATTATAGCAGATTTAGATCCCAAAAAGTTTTTATAGTGATTATAAGCTAAACACTTTAATTCATCTTAAGTTTAAGAAGTTATCCCTTTATTTTCCTAGACTTCGAGGATCTTGTTGTTATTCCTCCTAGCTTGGATACAATTATAGTAGAATTTGGTGTTTTTATCACTCTCTTTTAGCCAAAATATTATATATTTTTGCCATAGCTAGGAGTTAATAGTTCTTAGTTACTCATTGTACTCATGTAACAAGTTTGGTTCAAGTTGCTTAAGCTTACGGTCACCATGGTTAGTTATAAGCTTTTCTTGAAAGGATATTAGAGATTCTAAAGATTTGATTTTGATTGCTTACATAGGGTCAATTTGACCATCTTGCAATTTAATCAATTTAGCCTTGATGAATTTAAGACTTTACATATATTGAAAGGCTTGAGATCCCCTGTGAGTGATTGCAAGGCCCCTCAAAATTACTTATCAAAACCTTGTAATATTAAAAATAGAATTGAATATTCTGAAAGGCAATTTTCTCTTATTAGAATAATTGTCCCCCAAAATAGTAATAGGAGAATGATCTGAGATAAGTTAGTTCCTAAAACAAGCATAACTATAGGAGAAAGTGATTAACCAGTTGGAATTCACTAAACCTAGGTCCAATTTGTTTTGTAAACACGAATCTCCTCCTTGCTTATTACATTAGGTAAAGGTATTGCTAATATATTTGAGGTCTGCCAGTCTTAAATCTTGAGTAAATCTTTGAAGTTCAATAAAATTAGTTCTAGTGATTCTATTGTTGTCTCTAATTTCCTTAAGGGATAGAACACAATTGAAGTCCCCAGCTATAGCCTATAAGTTAGATATCTTGGCATCTAAGGCCCTCAATTCTCTTCATAAGTACTGTCTCTTAAATTCCTAGTTGGAAATATAAACAGTAATTATGGATAGAAGGTATGTATATCTAATAGCTCACAATTTAAGAGTTGATCAATACAAAACCAAGTGACAAGTTGGTGTGTAATAGGGTCAAAGGATACTATATGATGCATCCATAGAAATGGTGGGTGTGGTTACTCATTGTTATCTAATTCATCTTAAGGAACTGTAAACATTTAGAAACCCACTCCTCCTTTATTTTATACTTGATAAAACTAAAAAATTTTATCTTCTCAGGATTGATAAAGTCCCTAAGAGCTAACTATTTATTTTGGCTATTTAAGCCTCTTACATTCCAAAATAAAAAGTCTATGAAATTGAATTACTTGGGAAAATTCTTCCTGGAATCTAGTTTTTGCTTGGACCTAAATCAGCTAGGATAGTGGATTTTGATATAGTAGCATCCATAATATCTTCTTAGGTCACTCCATTAGTAAATCCAACTCAACTTGAGAGGAAGAGGATATTAGTTTAGAATACATTATCTTTTTCGTTTTGCCCATATTTGATGGTGATTTGCACTTGGAGAGGGTTCTGAGGATTGTATATTTTCCTTCTTGGCCACAATATATGAAGTGCTCTAATCTATTAGAGAGGGTTTTGAGGCATGTAAAGTTTCTTTCCTAGTTTCAGTCTGTGGAGTGTTCTCAATTAGTGGAGAGATCAGTGGAGGTTCACTAAAATTCACTAGGAGGAACTTTGTTTTGGGGATCCAGGTAGTTTTTATTCCTCCTTTTTGGTATACTTCCAAATGTGTGTAATTTTAATGTGATCTTCAACCAAGATTCCATGATGATTTAGCTTTAGGATTTTGATCACTTCAAGTAGGGCTTTAATAGGGTCAGCTTCTATATAGATGCAGGCAAAGTCAAGCTTTCTTAGCTTGGCAATGTTTTCATTTACGCTGATTGGCCTTCCTATTTTGCTTGCTATAAGAAACATTCCTTTAGAAGTCTAGTATTATAGTGGAACTCTATATTAGTTAGCCCCCATGGTGATGGATTTCAGCAATTCTCTTATTTAAAGTCATTCCTAGGCACCATTTCTTAATAAAGATATGTTTTCCCTATATATGACAAGGACTAGAATCTATGACTTTTTAAGCCTATTAATTA
Source organism: Erythroxylum echinodendron (assembly GCA_027575705.1). NCBI lineage: Eukaryota > Viridiplantae > Streptophyta > Magnoliopsida > Malpighiales > Erythroxylaceae > Erythroxylum > Erythroxylum echinodendron. The sequence goes on from JANZXR010000171.1 coordinate 23,837,767, forward strand.
GTTGAGAATTTAAATATGAAGAAGTCATCCTTACTTACCATGATATTATCCAGCCCGGTATACTTCCAATTAAGGTTTGACCATTTGTGCACTAATGGAAATGCCAATCTTTTCTTAAGGAAGTGTCCAACTATAGATGGCCTCCATTTTCTAACTCCTTTCCACAGGATTTCTAATAGAGGTGTGATAGAATCCTCTAAGTTACTAAGTATGTTTCGTAGCATTCTAAAGGTTATAAGGTCTCTAACTACAATGCTCCATATAGTTTTCTTGAGATTTACCACATTGTTCTCCTTATAAGTAAGGGTGTTGTGCTCCTTAGTATGATTTGGGGTACTCAAGTTACCTTTGAAGGTAGGAAGTTGATTGAATTCCATATCAAGGTTGGGGAAGTTGTTTCTAGGTTAGTAAGGGACTTCTAGAGAGTTTCCATTATTTCATCTAATGGTTAAAATACTATCAAAGTAAAATAGGCAGGAGTTTGAAACCAAGGGCAGGCCACCAAACTAGTAAAGAGAGAGGAGAGAGACTGAAACAAGACCTTAAACAAAATATAAGTCATTTTAGGTATCAAATCTAAAAGAATAGGCCAAAACACAAGTATAATGCTCTCCAAAACCGTGCTAAAAATATAGTGCAATTTTCATTTATCAAAATTTCCTACATTTAATTATTTGTTCGTCCTTAAGCAAATCAATTTCATAACTAAAAAATCAAGTAGGAGAAAATCTTAGGAAAGCATTTAACAAATCAAATATATTAATCAAGATTCCCTGCCACTTATTTAATTAAAAAGTTTATTAAATTTTTAAAAATTGAGCTATTTGTTTCAAGTCATAAATCAATTCACTGTACTACACGATCCTTCAAAGTTCAACTTAATTAACAAAATTCAACTTGATATATAAAACAAACATGCACGATAAAAACGTTTTTTAAATTTAACATCCTTATAGCCCTTATTAAATGACAAGTAAACTAATAAATTTAAATAAACACAAAAACATTTAGAGCTTGGTTGAAAAGTCACTTAACCTTTCATCTATAAAATAAGCAATTTGTTATGGATAATTCTGGTTGCTCAATTAGGTCACTATTTTAAATAGCTACTAGAACCACTCTTTAACTTTAATCTTTCTATTTAGTTTGAAGCAACTGGAATAAATGTATATTATTATCATTTATTCACACTTTTTTTTAATCATTGGACACTACAAATGCTAAAAAGAATTCACATTTAACTTAAAGTATATCTAATTATACAACTAGTATCATCATGTAAATCAAATATCCTTTCTAAAAATTTATAAAGCAAACTAAAACCAACTAAATCATTAATGATCATAACTAATTGCTTATCAAGTTTATAGTGTACATTTTGGGCCTTGAATTTTTTGTTTATTTTAGTAAACATAATTTGAATGAATTTTGGTATTGTTAGATAAATTATTTTTGATTGAGATTAACTACTATGTCAAGTTTAGGAGGATTTAATTCATAGATTGATGGAATTAAAGTGTTGATGTTGTAAGATGCATAAGGGCATT
>JANZXR010000171.1:23839413-23867361 GCA_027575705.1 Erythroxylum echinodendron
CTAATTTCTCTGATTTACCTCACTTGGACCCGTTTCTCTGGTCCGACCCGTTCTATGGAAACGGGATGTTACACAAAAACTTTCTCTGCTTTTGCTAGAGGTACACTTCAGACAATATACTTTTTCTTATAAACATTCAGGAAGTCCTTCCAGGCCAACATAATGGCTTCATCTGACTTCCCGAGACACTCTCCGACTAATGCAGAGCATCCCCTTGTAACAAACTTGCAGCATATTCAACCTTCTTGTCATCTTCACAATTCATCTGCTCCAATATCTGTTTTGTCTTTCTCAGCCATGTCTCAGCTTCCTCGGGATCAGTGGTCCCGTAAAATTCCACTGCTTATACTTCCTCAAACTTGTCAAATTGCTTCCCCTATTTAACTGGGGTCGGAGCAGAAGATTGCGACATCTGTTCTATAGCTTGGAAAAATGCCTGAGTGAAGGCTTGGAACATCCTCAGATCCAAGGTAGGAACTTGTTCTAATGGAACAGGCGACTCCCTCGTCTGTGAGCGAGAGGGCCCACTACTGTGCCCTACAGAAGCCTCAGCATCTCCTGGGGCTCTAGACTCATCCGTGCTACAACCGATCTTTGCAATATTTCTTGTGTCCTCCTACAAGGTGGCATTTCACTCCTTCAATGGAAACACTAGCAATTAGCTTACATTTTAGTCCTACATGTATGATATGCATGTCATTTAATATAATAAATCAATTTAACAATGCAAACAATTAATTACATAGCATAACAATTCATCCTACTATGCATTCTAAGCCTAGGAAAAACCTAAGTTTTGATACCACCACTATGTTGGACCCTGTTACTGGAGCCAAACTATCGTTCTGAAGTCGAAAAGTGTGAGCGGGTTTCGTTATAGGGTTATTCTAATGGACCCTCACTTTGCCGTCATCACCCAAGGGTGGGTTGTCAACAATAGCCAACACCGACATCACAATTTGACTTCTTCAAGACAATTGTAGCTCTATGTCTCTAGTTTATCTTGAAATAATAACCATCTCATTTGGCGCTCTATAGCTCAAGATATACTAAAAAAAACATACAAAGTATGTTCATAATCTAATTATGTCCTTCCAACCGATCCCTCATTTTCCTTCAGTCAATCTTCTTCGAATCATCACAAAAGGATACAAATTTTTGTGGAAAGGTAGAAAAATGTGTCAGGAATTTATCGCTTCAAGAATCACTTATTTTGGAGGTCAGTTTATGAAGTTATAGACAAAAGAATCAACCATGCTCATGTCCTCAATCATGTTGTACCTATCTCGGAACAATTAGCATAACTTTCACTAGGGATATCGGATTAAGGTACTCTTTGGATGGTTTTGACGAGAACGTTTGGATCCACAACTTTTGTGAAGAACGTAAAATGAGATTTTTTCATTTTGAGGGTTAAAACATAGGCCGTGTGAAATAACACGGGCAGACCGTGTAACTTTCAGGTCTGGAAATTTTTCTGCGTCAGGAATACACATCCAGTGTGAATATACACGGCCTGACCGTGTAACCTTCGGGTGTAATGAAAAGTTTTACACTCTAAAACCCCTCCAATGAATCCCAACTCCATTCTAACATCCCTTTTACTTATAGTCTCCTCAAATCCACCTCTTCTAGTGCCATATCACTTCAATCTCCATAGTTGTTCCGTATATACATCCTTTGTGACATCCTAGCTTGTAATGGTCATAACCCTCAACTCTGATATCCACAAATTGCGTACTTTATACCGTTGGAAAGCTAAAATGTTAAGCTACAACTTTCATGCAGACAACTTGGGCTAAATGTACCTAGATCAATGCAGTTGTTCCTTTGAGTTCAGAACACAATCTCTCCACCTATGGAAGCTTGCAAAATCTCTTTATATCAATCCAACTACTAAGTACTTTTAAATCTCAGCTCAATGATTTATCACATGCAATCCTTCCAACTCTAACATGCTATTCTAATACTAACAACAATTTGTAATCTCAACAAAGAAGAATATGCATATACACATTCCATTATACTCAACTTTTAAAATAACATAATCATACATAAAAGGGAACTTCTCAATTTCTCATTCTCATTTCTAAACAAAGTGAATGTTTGAACAAGCTTTACTTACATATCAACATAAACATCAACTTAATACAAAATACAAAGGATGCTCATGTTTAATATGCCTATAAAGCTATCAAAAAAAATAGTCACTAGCTTAGTACAAAAGATTTCTAGCTATCTTGGAGTTCCGAATGCCTTGGAAGGATAACTAATCTTCTCGTTCTGCACCTCAGGAGGGAAAATTGTGGGTTGAGCTATACAGCTCAGTGGCTAATATATTTATAGTCATTGGCAACGGGCCACACAATCAAACATATATATATGAACATTCATACAGGCATACACTTCTTATCTTAATCTAGAAATGACAATTCGACACTTACAAGTCCAATTCACATTTCATAATTCAATACATCAATGCATAGGACATATTGGATGTAATTTAACATTAAAGCATAACACTCAAATTTCATCATAACATATGAAAATGCAAATGCGCAAACAAATGGCTCGAGGGTTCCGTTGAACAAAATAGAGAAACTGAAGTTTACTTCGTAAACAAAATGAGTCCACTTTTTGGATCTCGTGTGCCATATGCGGGCAGCCGGGAAAAGGCTTTATGTCGACGTGCACGTGACTACGAAACTGTTCCTTTCTTGCCCAAACACAATCAAATCTCATGCTCAATTCAATCAATCACAAGTTCATAATCTCATGCTTTTTCTTCTTTCCCTTTCATCAAAATGCCATTGTACAATTCCAAGGCATAGCATAATTATACTCACAATTCAATTTTTATCACATGTCATACATCGTAATGCAATTTCCACATCACAATATTTCAAAGCAAATCATTTTAACACACAACACACACACAAAAATTTGCTCATTACACAATAACTATAATAAATTACCTACCTTATAACTCTTGAAAATCCAAACTCAATTGTGCCCTTCTTCTTGCTCTTAGGTAGGTTGCTCTTGATTTTCTAACACAACCAAAAAATTCTCCTTCAATTCCAATTCAAATGGAAATCACCCAAAATTTCATAATCACAACAAAATGAAATTAACACAAATTAAGCTCAAACTTAACCTACCCATAGTCCATCTAGGTTAGAAACCCAAAACCTAGCTTAGAAATCCAAAATAAAATTGGTTTCATCTTCCTCTTCTTTCTTCCTTCATTCCTAACACAAACCCTAGTCTCTATTTAATGCCTTTCTAAACTAGAAAGAAGAAAGATGAAAAATTACCTCTAACAAGTTGATTTCCTCTTCTTTTCTTCTTCCTTCTATGTTTCCCACAATTTTCCTCCTTTTCCTAGCTTCTCTCATGACTCTTTCTCACTTCTCTCTCCTTATTTCGTTTCTCGCTTCTTTCTTTCCTTAAATTTTTGTTTTTGCTTCTTCTAATAACCAAGACAACACTTCCTTTATCCATTTTACCCTTAATGAGAGTTAAAAGTCTAACTTACCCTTCCTTCAATGCATCTTGACTTTCTTAAACATATTGACATGCCAAATTGCCCTTATTCCTTCTTAAAATATTAATTTCACTAACTAGTGAAATAAAATCCTACTAACATTGAAATAAATAATTAAAGTCCAATAAATAATTCTATTATGACCTCATAATTCATGCTAAGGCAAAAATTCAAATTCCATGCTTATTCCATAAACTATCATGCTTAATTCAATAAAAAATTTTCAGGGGCCAACAGATTTTTATTTTTTACTATATTGCAATTAGTTTTTAATTATATTGCTATAAATTATATATGATAATTAATATAATGTTATATGAATGTATAGATAATAATTTTAACTAGTATAATGATTTTTATATAATTTCTAAAAATATAAAGTCTAATATATAGGAATAGGGTTTGGCAACAAATTACAAAACTAGTCGCAAAAGTTTCACATTTTTTGTGACTATTTTTATATTCATTACCAAAGGTGAAGCCAAAACCACGTTATTTTATGAAATTGAAAACCTAATTACCCAAACAGAGGGCATAAATTGAAAACCTCCCTTGTCGCGAGAGTCTTTGGATGCTTCCTAATTAAGGTCAAACCATTAAAGGCGATCTTCATATCTGAGTTGGTTAAGTTGCCACATATGGTTTCCTCTATCTTGCTTCTCACCTTTTCTTTCTCATTTTACCTTTGGTCGTTGTTTTGCAATAGGTAGCCATAGAAGGAGTTACTTTTCACTCCCATCCTAGGTGAAAGCTAATCTCAAGGTATGAAATAACTTGATTCTTTTGTACTAACTCAATTTCTTCTTGCTTAATCTAGCTTTCCAACTAGTAGTTAGAGATTATAAGGTCTTGTTTTGAAGAGATAGCTTCGATCCCCAATATTCATTAAACTCTTCAGGTAACTCTCCTTCTTTGTAAATTTATGCATAACTGCTCTAAAGTTGATCTGTTCATCTGTTTGGATTTCTTGCATCCATTTTTTGTGTGATTGCTAGATCTTAATTGATTACCTAAGGTTGGCCTTACTATTTATATACTTCATTTTGTTTTGAATTCCATTATAGTAGCTCTCTCCATATTTGATGAGGGGCTCGAGTGACCCAACTATTTTATCAAAATAGTGACTTTAGAGGAAAGCACACGTAATTATGCATTCCCTAAACTTAGTACATATACAGTTAACATATGAAGTAGTCTCAGTTAATAGGTCAGAAAATTAACATTGCTAAAATTTTGGAACATTCGAATAAGAAGTTTTCTATTCTTAAAGATGTCAGATCACTTATTAATCTGTGACATCTACTTTAGTTTTTATTTATCTTTAAGGGTTAGTGGCAAACATATAATGTGCTTGTGCAGGGGACTTTTGGCCGGTTAAAAAATTAAGTTCCGATGACATTGCTTCTTCTGTGAATATTTTGTTAATTGCATATAACTTCATATAATTGTTTGTTTCTCTATTAAATTGTACACTCTGCTTCTATATTGATTATAGCTATGAATTATTTTTGTTTCTATTGACTTTTTAGAATAAAATTATTAACACGAATTCATCGTAAAATGTCAACATGGTAGATAGTTTTTGGTGGCAGCAATGAACATCAATGGGAGGAATGTGGTAGAATTCTTCCTGATGAAGAACAAATCGATGCACTACAAATCTTATCATTAAAGTCTAATCATTGCTTGCCTTCCATTGCTGATCTTCTTCTTCAAAGTTTTTTGTATCATCCAAATTACCTCTCTATCTTTATTATCTATATCTAATTTTTCTATTAGGAAACTATTAGATGAACGTGTATTTGTATATATTGTGTATTTTGTAAAGCTTCCTTAAATCTTTAAGAGAAAACAGATGAAAATGGAGGTGGTGGCAATGTCCCAATACTCTATATAGGATTAGGGAAATCGGTTATTTTGGAACAGTTGTCGATTGCAAAAATATATCTCTTCATTGTGAATATGATGGAGTCATTTAATTGAGTATCCATTGTTCAAATTTGGGTTCCTTATACTGCTTAATTTAGCTATTTAAGTTTTATACTGTTTGTTCCTTAGATGAAACACATGGTACGTGTGGTTCATCTAATTTAGTGATCCATACTGAATCTGGGAAATCTTTCATTGTATCTTCTGCTAGTTTATTTAAAGTCAATAATTAAAAGATGGTGTCAATAAACCAACACCTGGTAGAAGATCTTTGATTGTTTTAATTAATACGTTTGAATGGATAAGGAGCCTCTTGGGAATCCAGACATATGAAACTCCTTTACTTTATCTACTGAGTCGCATGTCACTTAAAATCCAAAAAAATAATTATTTCTTTTCCTTTTCGATGGAATAGGCATGAAACTTTATTTATTATTTTGTTTATAAGAATTGTTAAACTTCTAATTAAAATTTTGAAGTACTTACCATATATCATTATATTATATTACTTACCATATATCAATATTTATTGTTTTTTCTGTAAGAATCATATATCATTATATTACAAACTTTATGTTAAAACTATTTGAAAATTTTGTGACACCATATAAAATTGTCAAGTCATATAATTTAAAAGATAAAAATAAAAAGTATAAATCTATATAATATTAAATAATTTTGAGTTTATAGTTTCATAATTATTAAAATGATTTGATATTTTTAGCAAGTAAATTTATTTTTACGCTTAGAATCATTGTCAATAATACTAAATTTGATTTTTGTCAACTATGTTGTTTAGTCACAAAATGATCAAGTCAAAGTTAGCAAGTTCATAATTATAAATAAGAGAGTGATTTTGTTGTTTAAGCTTTTGGCAACGATTTAAAAAATTCATCGCCAAAAGTCCTACTTTTTGTGATGATTTCCAAAGTCCTTGTTAAAGGTTTAACCTTTATCAATTAAATTACTAAACCGTTATAAAAGGATGAGTCCATTTTGTAGATTTGCAGAAAGCGTCATCAAAGACTTACATTTAGAGATGATTTTGTAAAACGTTGCGAAACGATAAGCTTTTGACAATGTTATTCAAAATCGTTGCCAAAAGCAGACTTTTAGCAACGATTTTGAAATCATCACCAAATAAAGCGTAGCCAAAGGTCAACGTTATTGTAGTGTGGCTAACCATGTCCACACCATTAATGGAGGGTTTAACAGTGGATCATTCTTCTAAAAACTTGAAAGTTAAAGAATTTTAGTGCCACTTTTAAAGTTCGAATTAGTATTATAAAATAAAGTAAAGTTTTATCTTTTATAATTTACTCATTTAACTTTGATTATTTTATTAACAGACTTATTACATGTTCATCTGACATTTGAATAGGAATAAATCACTTCTGTAATTTATTTTGAGAATTGGTTCATCATCTTTTTTTTTTCAAAATAAGTAATAATGAAACTTCTATAATATAAGTTGTCAATTGTATAAAAGAATGATTTTGGAATTTAAGACTTGTCAGTAATGTTATTTTTGATAGTTTACCTTTTATGAGAATTTATTTAAATTTTATTTTCTTTATTTTCTAATTTTCTCTCGAGTTTATCATCCAATCAAACATTATATGTGATTAAGTTTTATTTTTAGTTTATATTTTACAAAATTTTGTTCTTTCTTTTAAAAACAAATTATACTCTTTAAAAACTAATGATTAAAAAACTCTACTGATTCGGCCAGCTTAACTGTAAAAACCTTAAACTGTCTAACTTTTTCGTTTAGTTTTTAACTTTTTAGTTCGATTTACTTCAATAACTTTTTTTGTTAAAAATTGATCAATTTGTTAATCGATCGGTCAATTTTCGTAAGTTAATAAGTTCTTATAAATCAAAATAAATCAATTAATTTTTATTTAGAAATTTCTTTTTTCAATTAAACTTCAAAATTTTCAATAAGTAAAGGCAATCTCTTTCAATAATATTTCAAATTCTTTAATTTTATTTAATGTTTAGCAGGGTTATTATGGTCTAATACCGGTTGAACCTTTTAAATCTTAAATTGTCTTACCAGTTTAACTTCTGATCCAGTTTTTAAAATATTGTCAAAAGCATAACATCATTTAATACTTTGGCAGAAATTAAAAAAAAAGCAAATACTATATTAAAAGAATCAATTTTAACTATAGTTGACAATGACTCCTCTTTCTTATTGTTGCTTTTTCTTCTTTTTCGAGTCATTTCTATCTTCTACTTTTCTACTATCTTCTCTAAATATTTATTCTTGTCAAGAAGAAAGGGGAGAAGCTTAGTAAAAGAGAAAGAAAATAGTTGTTACCCAAATTTAAGGGAAAAAACCACCCTTTAGCTTCATATTCAAGCCCATTTCTGTACAAAGTTTCCATTTTAAGCCTAGTGCCAACAATTTTGGCTCTCGCACCTTTTTGCTTGTTTTTTGTTTTTTTTCATCAATTGTAGAAATGGTTTCCACCTCTAACCAACCATATTTATTAACTTTTCCTTCTTGGACCACTTAACCTACTCTAAGACCTGTGTCCTCCTATCTCTCCTTGCCTAATGACTTTCTAATGTCTCATAGTTCTATTTTTAGGAAAAATATTGTTAATCCTACTTAAAGCAAAGTTATGATTGACTATTAAACCTTTGGAAGGATTAAATTTATTCTCCCCTCTTCCAGTTCTAACATCTTATTGTGGCCTTTGGAATTCCTGAATATAGGCATTAATAAGTGGCAAATTGCCCTTGTTGGCTTCTTTATGGAGAAAAGGCTTTCCTTTCCCCAAGTCCGAAGTTGGGCCAATGTCATTTAGAAAAAAGTAGGGAATGGAGAATGTGTTGATCAATGAAGATGATTTTTTTATCTTCAAGTTCTCCTCTAAGCACAAAGCAACTAAGATTTTAGAGGTCATCTTCAACATATCCAAAGAAGACCCTTGCTAGGGAGCAAGAACTTGTAAGAACCACCGATGAAACTCCAATGTTGGAGTAGCTAAAAGTAACTAGACAAATGATGCCAAATTGGAAAATTTAGATTCTTAAAGGACATATCATGTCATGCTTCTTAGTATATTAACTCAAGAGAATCATGAAACTAAAAAGGTATAGACGCTAATGAAAAGCTGGGAGATTTAGGTATGGAAATAGTACCCAATGCAAACTATAGGGAACCCCAAGATGTTATCTTAGAAACTCCATATCGATAAGAAGGGTTCCTAGAACCATTTACTCATTCCCAAGATCTAGATCCATCAACATATAAGGTTAGTGAAGTGAAAATCCAAATAATGATAAGAGTATGGATATTGGTATAAATAGAAAAGCCACATAGAGGAAAGCTAAGAAAAAAAACATGGTTCCCATCATTTAAAATGAATTTTGTTATATGGAATATCATATGTTTAAATGACTATATTAAATAGTAGGCTTTTAAAGATTTCCGTATCTATAAGGACCCTCATTTTGTTAGTTTGTTTAAAATAATATTAAAAAATGATCTCTTCAACAAAGTCTATATTTTTTTTTTTAACAAAACTTGGACTAAGTTGAGCAATCATGATCTATATCATAATGAATAATCAGTTTCTCCTTTAATCCAGAAGTTTTTAAGCTATAAACATGGAATTGATTAAATCAATTTCTTCAATATGAGGTATGATGTGCTTATTAAAAAACTTACAATTCCATTTTTACCATCTATGCATCCCATTTTGAATTTAAGAGAAAAAAGTTATGGGATGACCTAGCTACTTTGGGAAACATCATCTAAACTCCATGGATTACAGGGATTTCAATTATACCATTAACTCTTATAAATTTGATGGACACAACTCTTACTTTACGCTAAAGAATGCTAATCTTGCTAATCTAACTAGGAATTTAGGCTTAGTTGACATAAGGCATATTGACAATCTATTTACTTAAAATAGTAAGGTAGGAGGTATTCCCTATAAAGGAGGATTGATCGATGCCTAGCCAACTTAGAATGGCTCTCTACTTTTCCCCTTAGCTACTCAGAATTTTGCAACCGCCTAACATCTAATCACATCCTAATGGTTACCCACTTAAAATTTTTGGACAAGAAAAGAAAATATCCATTCAAATTCTATAATGATCTCTTTTAGTATCCTGGATTTATTGAGTCACTTCATAGGGTAATGATTAAGGTGGTGAATGGTTCTGAAGCTTAAGATGCTAAGAAATTCTAAAGGCCATCAAGTTGGAACTAATCTCTCTGAGATAATTCCAACTTTACTATATAAGTCTAACTCTTACAATACAATAATGGATCTTTAAGATCATTTGGTTTCAGATATGATAAACATAACATTGAGGTTTCTAGAGGTTATAACTCTAAAGGAATACTTGTCTGGTCTTAATTTTTATTTTTCCTAGCTTAAGCAGAAGTTGAGAATTAACAAGCTAAAGGATGGTGATCATAATTCTATTTTTTTATCATGCCATCTAAGCAAGGAGGAATATGAACGATATTGTCTCTCCATTGAATTTTGAGGGCAAAGAGATCATTAATCAAGAAAGCTTAAAATAACTAGCCTTTAGGCATTTCAAAATTATTTGTCGTACTGATTAAAAAGGATAACCTCTTTTTACTTCACTTAAAGATTAACTGGTCAATTAATTTCATAAGCAATATAAAGTTGATTTGATAGAGGAGGTTACCCCTATAGGAAATTAAAAATATCTTATTTATTCTTCATCCAAATAAGGGCCTAGGCTTTGATGACTTCAATGCAATAATCTTTCAAATAATATGAGATTTAATAGGACATATGGTGATCATTTCAAAATTGGAGTTTTTCAATAGTCCTTATGTATTAACTAAGATAAGAAAGAGCTACATGACCTTCATTCCTAAGATCCTTAATCCCAAGTCCCTATAAGAGTATTGATAAATGGTTAATATTTTTAGTAATAAGTTTACCGCATTTTGTTTTTGATTTTTAGTAATTTTGTTCAATAATGGTATTTAATTTATTCTTATTATGTTTCTAGGTTGTAGTTTCTTTCATAGACCGAAAGGAGTGGAAATCTAGCATAATAAACACACAAAAAACTAAAAAATTGAAGCTATTTATAAAATGCAAGCTCATTTTATTTTTAGAAACTACTATCTTGGTGATCATGTAAGTCTTTATAACCATGTACAGAATGAAAAATTTATTTCTACACAACTATTAAGTATTGAAGTGAGATTGAGGGATGCGCCCATGTTTGGCCCAATGAAAAATCATAATTTTTGAAATATAAAAGGTAGATATAAAGGGAAATTGAGGTAGTTTGAGTTTTTACACAATTTTAGCATAGCAGGGATGAAAATTGAGTTTTAGAGATTTGAATAAAGAGCATATTCCTACCAAATTTTCATTGGAGTTTATTAGAGAGAAGGGGATATCATGAATTCTCTTATTTTTGGTTCTTCTTCAGGATTCTTGCTTATATTTTTTTTATTTTTATGATCTAAATTTGTTTAATGCCTAAGTGGGATGAACCTTGGAATGGATTTTATACTTAGATTATATATTTAATGCAATCTGATTTTTGACTCATTGAATTCAATTATGTGTTGTAATTATTTATTGAATTGATAGTTTTGACATATTAATTCATGTGTGATTTCATGCAATTGAGATTGAAAAATACTTTATATGAATATATTTATCATAATTAGCATAACAGAAGGGAGTTGCATGTGATCTTGAGATACGACAATATATATCTTCCAGATTAGGGTCAAACTAAAAATGAAAATCATAAATCAATTAAAGAAAATTTAGGAGTTTTAACTAGAAAGAGATTTTAGTGAATCAACCTAGAATTGGGTGTTAACAATTATGACAAAGATATTAACATAAAATGGGTATTTCCATGAGCTAATGATCTTTAATTGAATTATATGATAAAGGGTTTTATTCCCTAATGGCACTCAAGAGGAGGGGTGAATTAGGTGAATTCAAGATTTTAACTAAAGAATGCTAACTTATAAAAACAAACCTATAAATTATCATAAATTCAAGAACGAAATAAAAGTAAAGGAATTTAACTATGCTTGTAAATAATAAAGTAAAGAATAAGGAAAGAGAAATGCAAATCAATTTATAGTGATTTGGCAAACAATCATTACCTACGTCCACTCCCAAGAATCTTCTAAGATTTTCACTACATTATTCTTTCAAGATGAAGAATAACATTTGTACAATCTAATAAAGCAAACACATGCAAGGGGGGAGAGGGGTGAATTATGTGTATAAAAAATTTTTGCAAGTTATTTCAGTTCAAAAGGAAATGACAGGAGCCTGTCCAAAATTAAAACAGTAAGAGCCTATTGTGCGATAGGATCCTGTATAAATGAAAGAAGCCTATTAAACGATGAAACCTTTCAAACCACGGGAGCCGGCTAAACTAAAAATCTTTTTAAAAACAATTTAAAACGGAAGGCACCTGTTGAAATGAACCTCTTCCAAGTTGAAAACAGAAGGAGCCTATTATAAAGTGAAGGAGCCTTTTGGTGAAATAAACACAAACACAATATAATGCAAAAATATAAAAGTTAAGAGAAGAGAGAGAAGGACGCTGTCAATTTATACTGGTTCGGCTTACAACCCAAGTCTACATCTAGTCCCCAACTACCCAACTTAAGTGTTTTACTATAAAAACTAAGTACTAAATTTGACGACCCTTTCCAAGCTCACAAGCACTTATTTTTTAAGGTTCTCTAACCTTTCACATTTGAAGTGTATAACAAGCTTCTAAAAAGCTCACAGAAAAACAAAATAACAATTTCTTTCTTGATAGAGTGATTTTAATTTCTAAAGCACAATAGTAATAACATAATTCTCAAGAGTATAGATGCTGCCAAAAATGGTTCGATAGTCTGAATATGTTCGTTGTGTTTATAATTGTTGTCGCTCTTCTTTAAATAGTCAACTTCTTTAACTAATCGTTGCTTCACCTGTATCTTTAGTTAAATAGATGGATTTAACTCTGAATAACTTTGATGTCATCTTTTCCAAAAATCTTCTAGTAATCACAGAGCTAATATATAACCTTAATAATAAGTAGGATCCTTTTAGATAAACTATTTCTAATAAGGTAAGTTCATAAGAAGGTTTCTGGAAGAGCAAACATATTTATTATGGTTTTGTTTCCTTTTGAGAATAAGATTGTTAATTGTATAAGGAAATAAATTCAATTTGAATTTTGAAATATTATACAGTTATCAATAAAATTGTTAAATATAAACCCTGAGCTAACCTAATCTTTTATTTTGGAAAAGAGGAAACTCCTTTTCAATCTTTCTTAAAAGTAAAGAGGAAACTTAAACCACTACAATAATCACAAACCCCAAAAATAGCTTACAATTCAAACTTGCTCACTTGAATATTTTGACAACCACAAAAAAGCTCACACACCCAAAATGAGAAAATGAATATTCAAACGATTGCAAAATACTTAGAATTGTCTGTAAAAGGCACTTAACTTCTTCTTGATGCTAAAAAATGAGAAATTACCTATTTAAGTGTCTTGGGATCCTTACTAGCCATTGAAGCCAAAAACTAACAATTATAATGGCTACTAGTAGAACACTAGTCTAGCAGTATAGCATATTGGTCAACCAGTATGGCACATTAACTATTTCATTAAGCAATGTTACAATAAACTTATGATACATCATATTTAATAACCTTAACCTATATTGGTCAACTACTAACCTATATAGATCGACTAATCACCTTATAAGCATGATTTTAACACCTTCAAATGCTGAAACTCAATTTTATTAATGAAATTATGAATTAAACTTCACAAAAATGTTCCCCAAACTTTATTTGAAAGATTGAGGCTTTATATTAAAAATAAAAGTTTCAATTCCATTTTGTGAATGGAAAGACTCATATAACCAAGTGAAGTGAAAATTTTATACATATTGAACCTTTTAGACTGTATAGAAAAGAGCTTATAACAAGTAACACATAAAATATGGAAGATTGCAAACTTCATCTTTTCTTTCATAATACTTCGATATGATGATATCTTATTCTCATATTCCTTCTCATCAACATTGAAATCATTAGTAGTACTTATATTTTTTTTATCATCAACTATTAATTGAAGCCTTCCTTAGTCCAATAAGGGTTAATAGTCTAAAAAGTTTTTAAGAGAATCATTACATAGGTACTGTTTATTTGACTTGGTTATTTTTTATATGATTTACATTCTTGGTCATTAATTGTGTTGGACTTTAGCTTAGTGTTATTGTTTTAATTAAACCATCACCTTATTTTGTAGATTAAATAATAGGAAAGAGGTGACTATTAGTACTTATGATCCCTATAATCAACATTTAATACTTACTACTACTATATTACAGTTCAGTAGGTGTACTTTTGTAGATCTATAGGATAGGATTCTACATATCATGTATATACTTATTGCTTATTGTAATGTAATCTAGAAGGATATTTCTATGATCCTTGCTAATAAAGTAAAAAAGTTTTTAATTAGCACTTACCAAATAGCTTATATATATATATATATATATATGAAAGACATATTGATAACATCATGTTTGTGTGGGAATTTTTAAGGGTACCATTTCAAGAAATCAATTAAGAGTTATGCACTCAAGATTAAAAAAGGTTTTAATTTTCTCAATTGGAGTTTTCTAATCAAGTTAACAAAGATAATAAGATTTCCTTACAAGTACATTACCTATATCACTTAGTGCATCACTTCAACTTCTTTTTCCATACTGATCAATGGTGAACCATTAAGAGTATTTAAGGCAGCTAGAGGTCTCAGACAAGGTGACCTATTACCATCCTATTTATTTGCTATAAGTACGAAAATGTTATCCATATTGACAAGGTTAAATATAAAAACCAAGCCTAAATTCAGATTTCAAAATAAATATGGTAAGCTTAGCATCTTCAACCTTTCATTTTTTGATGACGTATTTTATATAGTGCTAATCCATATTTATCAATCTTTTGTTAAATTATTTGGAAACCTTTAATTCAATATCAAGTCTAGTCGTTAATCGAAACAAAAGCTTTATGTTCCTATTCGTAGGTGTAAGCTAGAATATAGTTTCTCTTGCCTCTAAAATTGGTCTTTCAATTTAACATCTTCCCCTTAAATATCTAGGGGTTCCAATTTCCACTAAAAAGCTCACCTTCTAGGATTGTTCCACTCTTCTTCATTCCATACACAAGAGGCTTAATAGCTAGACTAATCAAACTCTTTCTCATGGCAATAGAGTGGAGCTAATCATTTCCAATTTATCCAGTTTTCATAATTATCGTTTTCACTTCTATCTCTACTAAAGGAGATCCTTAAAACTATAGACAAACTTCTTAGGGACTTCCTTTAGAGTAGTTTGAATAGTTTTTCTAAAGTTCCAAAAGTGAAATGGTCAAATGCTTTCCTTCCTAAAGATTGTGGGGGTTTAGATATTTGCTCAATCAAGATGACAAGCAAGGTCCAATTAACTAAAAGATCGGGAAAATTTGTATAGACGAGAAGCTCTTTAAAGAAGGTGGTTGCATCACTACTTATTAAAGAAGAAAAAAATCTAGAGCACGCAAGCCAAAGATAATGTCTCTTAGATATTGAGATAAATCCTGGTCATAAGAGACTCTATTTTGTTCTCCATTAAGCATAAAGTAAATTGAAAAACTTATCATGAATAATGCATGGACTTAGTCATTCTAGTAGAGGATCCTCGATGCTTATAGCAAACTTGCCTACTACTCACCTAACTCCTCAATTTAGGACTCAATTCTTTGGTTGCTTAGAAATTGGTACTCTCTACCAAGTCTTATAAAGCACTCTTTAAGTGGCCTCTCATTAGAAGTTACTAAAGTAAGTTTGTTTGGGATACTGTGATCCCCTCTGATTTATTTACCATATGGTTAGCTAATATAGGAAGGTTAGGTACCAAAGACTACCTTGAATTCTCTATACATGATAAGAGTTGTTCATTATGCTCACATTCTCTAGAAGACTTAGACCAACTTTACTTAAACTTCTGCTTTCGTTTAAACATTTGCAACAAAACTCAGCTTATTTGGCCTACATATTCTCCTTAGTAAGTGGTATGATATTATCTTATAAGCTTCCAACATACAAGAATGCATAAAATGTGACGATAAGCTATTTAAGCTAGCTTGGGGGCATTCTTGTGCAAGATATATTGAATGAGAGAAACAAAAGATTATTTGCTAATTAGTCCTCAAACCTAATGGAACTTTTAGGAACAATGGTACTTATAATCATAATGACATCACTTGCAAAAGGTTTAACTAATCACCAAAGTTCTTAAGCCAAGCAAGTGTGCTCCTTTTAACTCATCCTTAGGTTATTTGTGTTGTGTTGCTAATCTCACATGTTTTTTTCTAGCTCTTAACTTATTTTAACTTATGGATTATAACTTATAGCTTAGGGTGTTCTATTATGGTCAATGGAGATTCAGACATCAATTTTGTAATCTTAAGTCTCATTTATAAAATTATCTCGACTTTTTTTTTGATAAAATTCCATTAGATTTTAGTAATTAATCTAATGGAAGAAAGGGTTCAATAAGAGAAAATAGAAAAAAAAGAATTGAGAGAAAATACTAAATAGTACCCAATTACCTTAAATCTGCAATTGTTCTCCAAAATTTCATAATCTTTGAATAAGATAAGATCTTAAACTTTCTAATTTCCCCTTTTCTTCAACAGATTGAGAAGACAAAAGATTGAATGCATGAAAAATAGCAAAAGCAAACCGTTCACCAAAGTCAGAGGGAGCACCTATCACCAATGCCAAATTTCTTATATTTTTGGAAAAGAAACAAAGAAATAAAGAAACAAAGAACCAAAGGTTTGCGGTTAAAGATTGATCAAATTAACTTCGAGTTAATTACAAACTAATAATTATCAAATTTTGAATTAGACACAAAAATGTAAATTTAATTTATAAATCAATTAAATTAAATTAAAACTATTAATTAGACTCAGAAATTTATACTCAATTTAATTATTCTATTAACTTCTAATACAATTGTAAATTTAATTTATAAATCAATTAAATTAAATTAAAACTATTAATTAGACTCAGAAATTTATACTGAATTTAATTATTCCTATTAACTTCTAATACAATTCAGATCTGACTATTATTGCGTTCCAAATTTTTAACCTTTATCAAATTCAGATCTCGCTGCAATGCACTGTTGATTTAAAGATTTTCATTTAGCATCCATCCTGATACAGGTATAGAACTTGCATCTGAGAAAACTGAAAAGCCGACGCCGATAATGGCTGCAGCAGCTCTTCATCTGGCTAGCTTCTCTATGGCTTCAACCAACCAACATGAATCTCATCCCATGGACAAAGACCTCCCTTCCTCATCTGGCTATTTCAAGGACTGCAAAACATTGCCACAACTAAAGCAGTTGCACTGTCTGAATACCAAGAAAGGCGTAAATGGCAATTCCTCTTTTGTCAACAGCCTAGTCTCGACATGCTCTGAAATGGGCACCTCTGAAAGCTTAGGATACGCTCAAAAGGCGTTGGAACTCTTCATTGAAGACAACGGGATAATGGGAAATCCTTATATGTTCAATTCTTTGATTAGAGGCTACTCTTCTTGCGGAAATTATGATAAGGCCATTTGGGTTTTTCATCAAATGGAGTCTGTAGGTGTTAAGCCTGACAAGTTTACGTTTCCGTTTCTGTTAAGCGCATGCACCAAGAGTGCGGCTTGGAGTGAGGGCGTTCAGGTTCATGGGTCGATTGTTAAGATGGGTTTTGGGAAGGATTTATTTGTGGAAAATTCTCTCATACATTTATATGGTGAGTGTGGAGATATTGATTGCATGAGGAATGTGTTTGATAAAATGTGTCAGAGAAATGCCGTCTCATGGACTAGCCTAATTGGTGGTTATGCTAGAAAGGACTGCCCTAAAGAGGCAATTTCTTTGTTCTTTGAGATGGTAGAGCTTGGTGTTAGACCTACTCCGGTTACGATGGTATTGGTGCTTTCTGCTTGTGCAAAGTTGCAGGATCTTGAGTTGGGAGAGAAGGTGTGTGGTTATATATACGATTTAGGGGTGGAAATTAATACACAAGTAGTTAACGCACTTGTTGACCTTTATATGAAATGTGGAGCTATTGATACGGCCAAGCAGCTTTTTAGAGAAGGCTTTGAAAAAAATTTAGTCCTATGCAATACGACAATGTCAAATTATGTACGCAATGGGCTGCCTACAGAAGCTCTTCATGTACTGGATGATATGAACCAACGTGGTTTAAGACCTGATAGGGTCACAATGCTATCAGTAGCCTCAGCATGTTCACAAATGGGTCATTTTTCCCTTGGAAAATGTTGCCACGGTTATGTTTTGAGGAATGGACTAGATGGCTGGGACAGTATTTGTAATGCCCTCATAGACATGTATATGAAGTTAGGCAAACAAGCAATGGCTTCTAAAATTTTTGGTCTAATGCCAAACAAGACCGTAGTTACATGGAATTCATTGATAGCTGGTTTTGTTAGAAACAGGGATGTGAATTTGGCTTGGAAATACTTTAATGAAATGCCTGAAAGTGATCTCGTCTCTTGGAACACCATGCTCGGAGCTTTGGTACAAGAAAGCATGTTCATGGAAGCAATTGAATTTTTCCATGTGATGCAGAGTGAGGGAATGGAACCAGACACGGTGTCGATGGTGGGTATTGCTTCTGCTTGCGGATATCTAGGATCTCTGGACCTTGCGAAATGGGTTCACACATACATTAAAAAGAAGGAAATACACTGCGACATGCGGCTTGGAACAGCATTGGTGGAAATGTTTTCCCGGTGTGGTGACCCGCAAAGTGCGATGCAAGTTTTCCGTAAGATGGTAAAAAGAGATGTATCAGCCTGGACTGCAGCCATTGGGGTAATGACTATGCAAGGAAATGGAGGTGGAGCTATAAAGCTTTTCAATGAGATGCTGAGGCAAGGAGTTAGACCAGATGGAGTGTTATTTGTTAGACTACTAACATCACTGAGTCATAGTGGGCTGGTGAAACAGGGCTGGAAAGTTTTTAGGTCAATGAAAGATACCTATGGAATAACTCCACAGGTTGTTCACTACGGATGCATGGTTGATTTGCTAGGCCGAGCTGGGCTTGTGAGGGAAGCTCTAAATCTCATCCAGAGCATGCCCATGGAACCAAATGAGGTGATTTGGGGTTCCCTTTTGGCGTCTTGCCGCAAACACAAAAATGTTAAAATTGCAGCATATGCAGCTGATAAGATAATCAAGTTGGATCCTGACAGGACTGGGACCTATGTGCTCCTGTCAAACATATATGCATCTGCTGGAAAATGGACTGATGTTGCAAAAGTCAGACTACAGCTAAAGGAACAAGGGGTCAGCAAGGTGCCTGGATCGAGCTCCATTGATGTCAATGGCAAGATTTATGAGTTCACCTCCAATGACGAATACCACTCGGACATGATCCATATTAAACCTATGTTGGAAGAATTGAACAGAAGACTCGGTGAGGCGGGTCATGTTCCTGATCTTACCAATGTTTTACTAAATGTTGAAGAGTACGAGAAAGAGCACTTGCTCAGTCAGCATAGTGAGAAGTTAGCTATAGCTTTTGCACTCGTCAGTACACGTCCTGGAACGACAATCCGAGTTGTAAACAATCTCCGGATATGCTCCGATTGTCACTCATTTGCTAAGTTAGTGTCACAAATATATAATCGGGATATCATAATTCAAGATAACAACCGATTTCATTTTTTTAGGCAAGGAGTTTGTTCTTGTAAAGATTTTTGGTAATTAAATAAACTTGTGAAAATTTAAACTATTTGTTGCAAAGTTAAACAGACTTATAATGCATTTTACATGACTTCAAGTTAAATTTGATTAAGCTGCTTTCAGTACCAACTCTTCTAATGAATCTTCTATCCTTCTCAATTGGAATTACCGATACAAGACAAGTAATAAATACTAAAAGAAAACGCATTTTGCAATTAAAAAATGAAAGAAAGAAGAACGAAAGGATTCAAATATAAATACCAAAAGTGTGAGCTTTTACTGCACTCTTGCTTCTTTTAAGTTCCATCCAAAAAACTAAAATAGATCCTACCGAATTAGCTCACCAGTGAACAACTATCCCTGCCCTATGCAGTTCATAACTGGGGGAAGATAGAATCGACATAAGCATGATACATAGGATTTGAGAGCCAAAGTTTAGCTACATGACTAGGTGATGTAGTACGTCTGTGAATTTCTTCAACAAGCCAAATGCTGGCTTCAGCTTTACATGGATGAATCATAAAATCCATAGACAAATGCTCATCATTACTACCAACTCTCATTTCATCCCACTGTTTGAGAAGCATGTTTGTAAGGTAATGCAATGGCTGTCCATACAATTGCTTAATAGATTTGCCTAATCCCACCCATGAGGAAAATGGAATGACAGAACCACGTTGTGTTGGAACCGGGATTGATTTCATATATTCTTGATACATTTCTGCCCTTCTGATTAGCAAATCTGAAAATTAAAACACTTTTATATGCATAAGGAGAACAAAAACAGGAAATAGTTGCATATATCTCAGCCAAATGCAGAAACAGTATATTCTCCATACATCTGATTAGCAAATCTGCAAAGTAAAGTACAATTATATGCATAAGAAAAACAAAAATAGGCAAAACAGCCCACATTTCTCAGACAAATGCAGAAAACAAGTTCATGTTTCTGCCTACCTAGGTAAACAAGAACTATTTTCGGAAAAATCTGACAAGATAATATAACAAAATTCTAAATGCTCCAATAAGAAAAACGCTGTTTTTCAGAGATAACAGATCTGAACATTTATTGGATTAACTAGAGCAGGAGCTAGTACCCTTCGGTGTCAACTCGTTGGCGGGGCCAATTTTGGAAGACAGCCTGCTTTCAACTTTTTCTACCTCTACACCAGCATCAGAGGAACATGATTCATCTGAAGAAATAACATCAACTGGCCCATCCCACGGAGCTTTCCTCTTCATGAAGTTACATACATGTGAGGTCACCCTACAGAAAGCAAATCACTCTGACTCTTACAGGAGGATCACAGAAACTACATGCCAAAGGTTCGATGCAACAGAGACATTGGAATAAAAAAAACAACGAAAACTGAAAATGAACGACCCATCTAGTCTACATTCCTTCAATAATAACTAAAATAATTTAGCAACCTCCACTGAGCTTTGGAAAGACGTTGAACTTCTATACATGCAAGGACATGGCCTGGTGTCTAAAATAAACAAAACGTTTCCATTCAATCCCAAATTCACAATCAGATCTATTTACATTCACTTCCCCACTAAATTTCTCAACTGCCCATCGAAGAAAACGTATCTACCAACCGGAAAGGGCCGCCAAAACCATAATCCATAAAACTCAATACTCGAACCATCGAAAAGTACAGTCTACCTTAAAGAAAACCCATTCGCAAACAACTACAAGATGAAACAACAGAAGAGCAAACGCAGATTTCGGGTCATACAGTGATTGAAGCAAGAGGAAAAAGTTGCTGGGATGGCGGTCTATACCAGATTCTTGTTTTGCTTCTTTGTTACAGTGATGGATTGCAAGATTTATGTATACGTACAGCTGTGAAAGCAAGGGAGAGAAAGAATAGCGTTTGGGTCGCTAAATTGGCGATTATGGAAGATCAAATTTAGGTCGCTAATTTGTTTATTTAAATGTTATCAGCATCTTACAGGGTCATGAGTTCATTACGGTTGTTAATACCAATTAATGTTTTGGATTTTTTAATTATAAAATAATTTATTAATATATTGTGATAAATAATTTTTAATTTTATATTAAATTTATCTCAAAAACTCATAATAATAAGAAATTAAAATTTTAATTATCACTTTATTTTTATTAATATTATTTTTTATATTTCACTCGTAAATAATAATCAAAATTAATTTAAAAAGATATTTAATTAATATACATATATAAAACTACAAATTGGTCATATATTAGGAATAATATAGGTTTATGACTCTATAAGCATTACAACAAGAATTGGTGCCAAAGAGCACAACAAAGTAGAATTAAAAATTGAAACAAGCACACTTACAATTAAAAGTTTTGTATTTATATTGCATGTATAAAATTTAACATATAAATCAAATATAAGTGAATTAAAAAAAAGAAAAATAAAAAATTTGGTACTTCATTTAATAGAATATCAGCCTAAATCATACTAACCTCAATTTTTATTTGGTACAAAATCTCATCATTAAAGGGAGTCCTATTATCACTATCATTTGATTTTATTCCACCAAATAATATGTTAATATTTTTCGGTCCAAATTATCTTCCAAATTAGTCACATATATGAAACTTGGTTCTTCAAAAATCTATCATCTAAAAGATCAATATGATCAAGACAAATTAGATTTATAAACCTATGACAAAAGTGTTACTTTTAACCCTAATTTTTACACCAACCGATAAGCATGACCTAAACATTCGGACGTTAACAATTCTAGCCTTAACATTTTAAAAACATTCAATTGTAACCCAATCCTAACAGAAAATTCAAAACGCTTTGTTAAGTGTCAGGTCAGCGCTGACCTGGCACCTAATAATTATTATTCTCATCAAATTGTTGGCTCTCTGTCGCCATGTTAATGCTGACGAGGCAACTAAGACCTACTTTTTAATTAAATTTAATTAATATTTTATTTTATTATTAAGAGTGTGGGACCCACATTTAATTAAACGTTAATCATATCCTTAACGTTAACCCACCATTTTTGTTAAGCAGAAGGATTAAGAAACTGATAAACAAAACGATGAAACCTTCGCTATTTTGTTTACGCATCGTGTAGTTTACAGTCTCTATCTAACCCTCATTATTTTGCTGATTATCCTCATTTCATTCTCTGTATGGAATCTGTCACCATCTATTTAGGAGAGAATTTGTCGAAAGCATCGTCGTTTATAGGTGAGTGCCTGTGTGGGTTCTGTTGTGTTCACCGTCTTGATCTTCCTTTTGGTGGGTTGTGCTAGAAGTTCGGTAGAAATAATTGGTTGTTTAGTTTTATAATCTTTTATGGTTTAGCATCTTTTATTACCATTTGCATTTCATGTTAGAGAATTAACAGGCGCGAACCTTAACTAGTTTGGTAATATTTCAAGAAAATGTTTGACCATCTTTTTAGACCCTGATATTTGGTGACTTTTATCTAACCTTGTTTATTTGCTTGATATTTTGCATCAAGAGGACCCAAAAATTCTTTCTTTCTTGAGGTTTGCTTATTGATACCTTTCCTTTATGAGCCTTCACTCTTGTTCCAAGGGACTTGATTAAATTAGTTATTCTTTTTGTTTGATTATTCTCTGTTAGCTTTTTGCTTACTACTGTCCTATAACCAGCTTCACAATGTTCACCAATAATATTCTATCAGATCACTTAACTATCATCACTGATATGCTTTTGGTAAGTCCCAAAATCCCTTTCATATTCAACAGTTTCCTAAGTGACTCAGAAGATTTTGATGAGGCAATCTGAAATGGTATTAATACAAGAATTAAGGGATCTAAATAGTTCATCTATGTAAGAAAGATCCAAATCATTAAGTATGAGATGAAAGTCTTATTGATGAAGAATGTATGGAACACCCATCACCTTCTAAACACAGTAAGGAAAGATCTTGAAAAAGTTTAACTGCAACTTTAAAGCAACCCTTTTTCTCAGCACCTACACGAGATGGAAACGATAACTATGTAGAATTTCACCAAAGCTCTAACCTATGACTTCTCTTTTATGAAAGAAATATTTCGTGTAAAATGGCTAAAAAATTGAGATAGGAACTTTTCTTTCTATCACGAGGGTGTATTAACTAAGAGAAATGATTACAAAGTCATTTCTTTAGTGAATGATGCTCATAAGATGGACTCTCAACATCAACCATTAGATAGGGCTTTTAATCACTTTTCTAGCATTATGAATATGCTAATGCTCACTCTTCTATCTCTCTTATTAAAGATATCATTAAAGAGTGCTTGACCTTTTAAGAATTCGAAATCTTAAGCATGAGATTAAGGATGTATTAAAATACTTGAACCTTTACAAGGATGGCTTAAATCTGAATTTCTTCCTCGAAATATAGACTTTGACTAAGAAAATGGTGTCCTTGAATTCTTCAACAAAGGATCCGTACTAAATGAAAATAACAAAACCTTCATCACTCTCATCCCCAAAGGTGGTGAGTAGAAATACTTTTTAGATTTTTTTGACCTATTGCCTGCTACAATTCCATCTATAGAATCATTGCAAAAATTATAGCTTATAGGTTAAAGAATTTGCTTTAGGATCACATTTATTTAACATAAGGTGCCTACATCCCTGGAAGATTCATTATGGATAACATCTTGTTACTATATGAATTGTTAAGGAACTATTCTAAGAGAAGAGGGAGCAAGAACTGCTTACTCAAAATTGATATGAAGAGAGCATATGATAGTGTGGAACGGGAGTTCATCATTAATACCCTCATTGTAATGGAATTTCTAGAACCTTTCGCTTAATGGATCAAACAATGCATAACCACTCCTGTTTATAATATACTAGTTAATGGACAACCCATTAGATCCTTCAAAAGTTGTACCGAGATTTGTTAGGGTGATCCCACATCACCATAATTATTTGATTTAGTGATGAAAGTTTCTAACAGGATCCTGAAAAGAGAAGTTAAAAGAATTAGGAATATCAAATTCCACTCCGGATGTTAGAGAATGAGAATCACAACTATGAACTTTCCTAATGATTTGATGCCTCTTTTTAAAGTTGATTTTAGATTAGTCCCAGCTTCCATAACTCTAAAAATTTTTAATAGACTGTCAGGACTAGAGGTCAACTGCACTAAAAGTGGAATCTACTTATCCAAAAGTGCTATGAGTCAAGAACAAAATATGAGGAATATTACTAGATTCAGTCTTTATCACTTTTCTATGCTTATCTTGACGTTCCAGTGTTAGTTTCCAAAATGACTATAATAGACTATAGTATGGTAATTGATATGATTAATGCCATAATATCTACCTGGGGCATTAGGAAATTGTCCTTATCTGTTAAAATTAAGCTTATTGCTTCAGTTTTAAGCTTCATTAATGCGTACTGGTAGCCCATGTTGCCTTTCTTGCTTTTTTTATAAAATTATCAACATAATTTTCAGCAAATTCCTTTGGTTTGGCCGTAAGGAAACTACAAACAAAGCCAAAATGAAATGGAATGATGTACGTGTTCTAAAGGATAAAAGAGGTTTAAGCATAATTCTGCTCAAGACATTAAACATGGTCATGCTCATAAAGAGAATTTAGAGATTGCTAAAGGATAAATAAGCCTTATACTACAAATGGATTTATGAATTCTATATTAAAGGAAAATTCATATTGAATATCCACCTCAATGCCACTACTTCAGCTACAATGAAAGCCATTGTGAGAATTATAGAGAAGGTCAGGTCATAATTTTTATACCTATTTGGAAATGGGAAATTGACAAAGTTTTGGCATCATAATTGGTTCTCAATAGGACCACTGGCTAACGTATGTTCTATAACAACTCTCAAACCTTTGATACATCCAGAGGAGATAGTAGTTACAGCTCTCCTTAATAAGGAAATCTTCATGCAGACAAATATTCCTAACTCTATTAGCTTAGAAATCATTTAAACTAGCATCTAAGATGAACAAGATATCATAATATGAAAGTATATCAGCAATGAAAACTTTACCAATTGCACTTATAGAAGATTTTTCTAAGATAACTTGACTAAATCCCCTAGACCAAGATTGTTTGGTTCAAACATCTACTACCACGAGCATCCGCTACCTTATGGTTGGCTATGAAATGCAAATTGCCAATGGTTGACAGGCTATCGAAGTTCATGACCCTTACCAATTGGTACATATTGTGCAAAAAAGCATAAGAAAGCATCAACATTTTATTTTCTTAGTGTGATTTTGGTAAAGAGAGATGAAGAATGATGCTAAACAAATGTTATATCTATGAAGCTCCAAGGGAATAGAGTGAGATAATTAAATGGTGTTCAATCATCAAGCATCTAAATGACACAGTGAAATAGTGCTTCTGTCTTTCACTTTCTTATCATGTCACAACTATATGAGATAAAAGAAGTACATGAATTTCACTTGATACTTGACAATAAGGAGAAATTTGATAGGAACCTTATGTAAAGAACCAAACTTCACGTCAATTTTTCTTACACAAAATTGAGAACCTTAACTATCTTAGCAATGTCTGGAGTCTACAATTTCTTAATGCTTATGGAAATGGGATATATGCGATAACTATGTCATGAGACATTTAGTACATATATTATATAAGCTACCTTAATGGAGTCACTTGGCTTAGAAGTTGATAATTATCTTGTACACCTTATGGCTTCCTTTTAAGGCTTAATTCATTTCTTGTTTCTTAAAAATAAAAAATATCTCAAACTATCCAAAATTTATGTAGGATACTAAAGATATTATTCACATCATTAAAGACTCCTCTCTCTTAACAAAATATTGGAAGGCTTTTATTCCTAACACCTATAGAGTAATTTTTTTACAAAATCTAGAACGCTAGTCGATGAATAATATCTTTTCTAATTTCATATACACAAATGGAATTCCCTAGATCCAAAAGTTTGTAGAAACTTTAAAAGCTTCTGGCTTTAGAGAAACAAATTTGTTCATAAAGATGAGTATATTTAGGCCTTAAATGGTATTACCTCCATCAATAAGTGTTAATTAAAAATCTTAGAAATGCTGATAAAAAATAAAAGAGTGTATAAAAATTTAAACAATAGCTTGAAAAATCCAATTAAAACTCAAATTAAACTAAATTTAGCAACTTACATCTCTGATTAAAGGATGTGAGGATATGAGCATCTTCTACGACTTCAAATGAAACTATATTCAACAATTTGGGATGTTACTTTACTCAAACTCAGTTGTAGTTACATTAATTAAAGTACAATTGAAGGATTTCACTTTGCTTTGAAGCTTAAATACCACTCTATTAAAGAGGAAACAAATTTCACTTTAGTTATGGAACTAATTTCAAATATAGCAAGGAGAATTTCAAAGTCATTCTTTACATTCTTCCATTAACTCATAAAACTTCATTTTTTTAGTGATTAGAACTATAATACCCAAAATATTATAGAGGAACTTAATAAATATTGCAAGTGTATTGCTAAAATTAGATTTCAATTCCCATTTAGAAACTATTTATTGTTATCCACTATATACAACTTCTTATTTTTTAGAGATTAGAACTATAATATCCAAAATATTATATAGGAACTCAATAAATATTATAAGTGTATTGCTAAAATTAGATTTCAATTCCCAATTGGAAACTATTTATTATTATCCCCTATATACAACCTTATATTGTTTAAAGATTAGAACTATAACATCCGAAAATATTATAGAGGAACTGAATAATTATTGCAACTGTATTGCCAAATTAGATTTCAATTCCCATTGGAAACTATTTATTGTCATACCCCATAAAAAATATATTCCTTTTGTTTTGCACTATATGATCGAGGATAACCATTCTTGTACATTCTTTACATATCTTGGTTGTGTTTTGAATATATACATACGTTTTATTCTAAAAAAAAACAAAGATCTGATAAGACAAAAAATAATGAATAAAACTTGTTATAACTTGTTAATTTATTCAAAACTTTAAATTAAAAATTACAAAAAATTAATTAATTAGTTATAACATTATATTTTTATAGGTTGATGTACTTCTGAATAAATGGATTTGTGTTATTGTTTATTCATATTTTAAATTTTATTAAAATTTTTCTTTAATTTCTAGTTCCAATGTTTTTTTAAGAAAATAAAGATTAAATTAAATAGAAAATGGCTCAAATAAAAGTTACAATTTTGAGACAAGGATAAAGATTTTAAGCTTATTTTGGATACACCATTTGCAAGGAATTACAAGTTTATTAATGGGATTCTTCCTAATTACAAAACTCAACTAATTACAAAGATTATATGAATCACTTAATTTTATCTACAATACTCAAGCTTATCCTAATTACACAATATGTAACAATTTTGGTGTAAGAGTTGTAAGCTTACAACTGTTGGTCCCCGTTTCCGGAATCCAACTCCTACTTGCTCTGTTATCACAAATGTTAGACCTCATTTTTAGAATCTAACTATCAATACATAAATCATAATCGTTCACTCAAATTCATCCATACATAAATCAGAAGTCATTACCATCAAATATAAGAGTTGTCACCAAGCCATAAAGGCATTTCACACCACAATACATCCATATCTCATAATCCCAAGATACATAAGATACTTAATCTAAAAATACTTAAAATGAATCTAAAA
>JANZXR010000171.1:23867461-23888770 GCA_027575705.1 Erythroxylum echinodendron
AAGAAAAGTATGAGAATATGAATTTGTGATTGATTGAATTGAGCATGAAAATTGATTGTGTTTGGGCAAGAGTGGAACCGTTTAGTAGTCACGTGCACGTTGACATAAACACTTCTCCCGGCTGCCCACTTGTGGCACACGAGATCAGAAAAGTGGACTCCTTTCATTCATAGTGTAAGCTTCGGTTTCTCTGTTTTGTTCCACGGAACCCTCGAGCTATTTTGTTGTGCATTGCATCCTAAATTGTTAGATATGGAAAATACTTGAATGATATTTTGTGATGATTGAGTGAAAAATATGTGTTGGATTATGTGTTGATATGTTCAAATATGTATGAAAGTCTTAAATTTTAAATATGATTGTTAAGTTTAGTAAGTGATATATATATTTGCAAAACTTCGGCAGACTCCAAGGATTTTACTCATTTGTAACTTATCTAGGTAGTTCATAAATTATTGTTGTTTAGATTCATTTCAAGCATAAGCATCCATGATGGTGTTTTAAATTTTGTTATTTATGTGGTTTTTAGGATTTGTAATATGAAGGGGTGCAGAAACTCTGTTATGACAGTTGAAAGAAGAGTTGCAGAAACTTTCATATGATTGTGTAAAATATTATGTTTTGTCAAATGTTAATGTAGTTTGTGTGATGGTTTTTGGAATGGATTATCTTTATGTAATAGAAGTGGTATGTATGAAATTAAAAGTTGGATTTCGAGTTCTTATGTTGAAGTTACTAGTTTTGTATATATGTATATCTATATACATGTTGTTAGCAGATGAACGATTATGGGTTAAAAATATAGTCAGAAACTTTGAAGAATAAACTACACTGTTCTAGTCGAAATTTGACAAAAGTGTTTTCATGAAAGTTGTAGATTGTTTTCTTAGCTTTCCAACAACAAAAAGTTTGAAATTTTTGAATTTGTGGTTTGAAAGTTATAGTAGTTTGAAGTGAGGGTGCGCGACTTTTGTAGAGCTGAAATTTCTTAATTTTCATGGGCGTGTGAATTTTCTCTCATGCTCACGTGTTAAATGGTTTGAATCTCATAGGTTTACTATTGCTATTGCTATCAAGCTTTGTTTATTAGTTAAAGGTTTCACCATGAATTGTATCAATTTTATTTTGTTCTGAAAGTTATTATTAAAATTTTATGTCCGAATTGAGACCCGGGTTCAACATTTAGTGTGAATTTTAAATATATTTGTTAAAATCAAAGATTGTGAATCCGGTTATTAAAATTTTTTCAAATTTCTTTTTATTTATTTCTTAAGTTTAGTTTTAATTGACTAATGTTAAATATCGTAACTATACAAGATTTATAATGTACACTCAAAAGATGATGATTACAAGTTTTCTTATTATAAAAACTTCAATTTATTAATAAAAAAGATATTTAAAAAATTTAGTTGTCCTTTTACTTAAATTTAAAATAAATTAAAAGGACTCATTCTACAGTGATAAATTATATTTTTATAAAATATAATTGAATTTCAGGAAAAAAAAATTGGTGAGTTATAAATAAGAAAATTGGAATTTCATTAACAAATCACCTCCTTTTGCCTCTCGTAAATCCATAGAATAGGAGGGGGCATATATCACCTCCACAAAATGGTCGTAGATGAACCAAATGCTCCAACACCTATCTAAATTACTAGACTTTTACTTGTGAATCAAATTCTCCATCAACTGAAGTTGCTTTGCCTGTAGGTAGCATAAAGTTACATGCTTCCACAGCCTCTCCCACTGTAAGATATATCCATTGCTGACCAATCGTTTCAATGAATTTCGACTTGTCTAGCTTATTAATCACCTCACTTTGCGGGTTCACCAATACCAGCTATGCCAAAAAATGCAGCACCTCAATGACATAGATAAACCAATTTCAAGAAAATCTGAATCTTTGAAAATATCAGAAATTCATCTATACGTACCTTAAGACCTCTTTTATCGATTTCCTCTTTCACTTCTTCCAACATGCTGATACCACTTGTATCTATGCTGCCAACAGCTGCGAGACCAATTCAATGAAATATTAGAATGGAAGTTATGGAAGAATGACGAGTCTTTATAACACTCATCGGCTATTGACACATACCGCTCATATCCAGTATCACATACTGTAAGGTGGATTCCCCTGTAGATTTCAGCTTCTCTTCCTCTTCGTTGATCCATCGTGAGATCCTATATTTGCACAACATCAAATAGCCATGACCATTAAGGACCCGCCTGAACGTGATTAATGATTTATCGTTAATTTGCATGTAGATACCTTTCTCTGAGGTAGTTGGTGTTAGCGAAGAAGATAGGTGCTTCAATCTGCAGAATGAGAAGCCCAGGAACTTTGTTTGCATGTGAGTAATGATCTACATTTCTATAGAACATAGAGTTTGGTAGGTTGCCTAGATAAAACGTCCTTGGTCTTGCTACAAATATGAGAATCCTTAGAAGGGAGAGGGCTACTTGCATATTATTAGCAATTGATATCAATATCAGTAACATCAGCTAGTAGTGGACTATATACTTTTCAAGATGAATATTAGCTGGTCTGGTACTACTTACAGCGAGGACTAGACCGAGCTCGACACTGCCGAATACCACTCCAAGATATGCACTAATGCAGATGAGAAAATCGAACTTGTCTACTTTCCAGAGGTGAATTGCAGCTCCATAGTCAATAAGGCCAAGCATGGCAGCCATAATAATGGCGGACAAAACGACTTGGGGAGTGTAATAGAATAGCGGAGTTAGAAATAACAATGTTATCATCACAGCAGTTGACATGACAATGTTGGAGATTGCTGTCTTGCATCCTGCATTGTAATTCACTGCAGTCCTTGAAAAAGGTCCTGCAATAAGCGTAAAAATATAGGTCATGCAACTAAGGAAGTATTAATCTTCTTCCACAAGGTTCAACGATATCTGAGCCTCAAATACCCGTGGTTAAATAGCAAGAAGTGCAAGAGCCTGCAATGTTCATCATCCCAAAAGCAATCATCTCTTTGTTTCCATCAATGTGATAGTTCTTGAACATAGCGAAGCTTCTTCCAACAGCTACTCCTTCCTGTAAATAGTCAGTGGAATTCCTAGGTCATCAGGATCAGAAAAATTGTAGCTTATGCGTTATATGATTCACTTCTTTTATGGTTGCATGAAAAAAAAAAACTTGGAATATTCTATGAACTATGGTAAGAGACTCACAGCAAGCGCTATGATACCGACTATTGCTCCAGTTTTGACAGTTGTCGTCAGATATGGAGGCCCAAGACCCAACTCGGACACTGACAGTGGATTCAAACCCTTCTTCAGGCGCCCAATCTGGACAAAACAAGTCAATCATGAAAAGTTGGCTCTGACTCGAAGAAAACAAAACATACTATTGGTTAAAAGACAACATTTGGAGTGTATATAAATTTTGGGATAATTACTATGTGACATCATCAAATATATATTTTGTAGCAATGGTTTGCAGGACTCATACTAGCCAGCTTTCAGGAAAGTAAGAATATTGGGATATATTTGTAAAATTCCAGAGAAGAACTCACCACTTCAACACCGTGTTTGTCAGCTCGGGTGAGAAAAACAAGAACGCTTCCAAGAATTACGGACGTCAGAGGAGCCATGGCATTTATCCAAAAGAAGTATCCTTTTCTCTTGCTCTACCAACGTAATAATGAAAAATAAATAACAAAATGAGTATCATCTTTTAGTTCTCAATGTCCCTTAACTTTTCTTTATGCCGTCTATTACATATTAATTATTGATGTTAGCAGTCTTGGTAATTTCATTTTTAACTTTTGATGGAAAGATGTGAGTAGATTACTTTAAAGGTTATCATAGCACAAAATGGCTTACGAAGTATCTTGTGAGGAGGAGGAAGAAAAGAAAACACAAGCCCAGTACAGCGCTTTCCCATCTCCACTGCACCGAACATAACCATATTATAGACGGAACGAATAAAATACGCAAGTATTCGGAAAAATAAAATAAGAGATATGAAACTCAAGTAATTAATAGTTAATAATTGAAGACCTATGCATATACCTGATGAACTTGGCTAAAGACTGAGCGCATAACCGATTGAAGATCTGTTGCGCGGGAGAAATGGACTAACCCAAGAATCCCTTTGAGTTGTTGAAGGCAAACAACTGTTGCTGCTCCACCCATGAACCCCACTATTGTTGAATGGGACAAAAAGTCCACTATAATTCCAAGTCTGCAACGCATTTTGATGCCAAGTCATATTTTAAATCTTTAAAAGATTGTCGATAGACATAAATTAAAGGATTTGAAATAATTTCAACACCTTAGAATGCCGAGAGCAGCCTGGAAAACTCCGGCAAAAAAAGTGGTAGTTAAAACTAGCTGAAGGTAGAGCTTAGGGTTGTCAAGAGGGTTAACTTCTTTCTCTAATATGGAACCTATGAGTAGCGAGGGCACAGCAACAGTACCTACTGCCAAATCTTTTGAACTCCCCAAAATTGCATACACCAAAGGTGGAACAAAGCTTGAATCTTTTAGTCACCAGTACCGCAAACAGAATTATATATCAGTACGTATGCTTTTCCATCAAATATTCGGTAAATGATTGAACATAACTACTTACATAGACCAACAATTGGTGGGAGGCGAGACAAGTTAGCATAACTTATGCCTTGAGGTACTGCAAGACTAGCAATTGTAATTCCGGCTATAAGATCGGCTTTGAAGAACTGAAAGGTGTAGCGAGGAGCCCATTCAAGGATTGGTATAAAGTACTGCAGTCCCAGAATGCATTTCCTGGAAGCTGGTTGCTTCTTAATTTGCCTGAAAGGGTCATCGGGGAAAAGGGTCTCCTTAAGAGACGATTTTAGAGATTGAATGAATGGCTTCTGAGGAGGAATCACAACACGATGCATACTCATGTGTTAAGGATTTTGGTTGTGCTTGCTTAAAAAAAAAAAAAAGTATGTAAAGCTTGGAAATGCTTAAATCTGCAAATAGAAAGAAAATGGTGTTTTTTTATGTCTTATTTTATCTGTTGGATAATTATGTAGCTATTTTACCAAGTTTGATGACATATATATAGGAAGCTTTATGATTTATATACAGAGATGTTGGGAAAGAGAGGCAGGAATTGGAAGTATATATAGTCTTTTAAGATAGATAGGTAGTCTATAGCTGGCTGGTTTTGCAAAGGGCTTTTGCTGTAGACAATTGGTATTTAAAGAGCTGAGATAGCTGAGGCAGTCTGGTTGGTGGTACCCCATAAGCGGACCGACTTACGGAATGCTATCCTAACATTGACACTACTATGCCGGATGACCTCGATCTCATCTTAATCTGACAACTCTATCTCTCCCTAAAGTTGTTCTTGTTCGTCATTTAGGTTCTTAATGCGTAAATCTTACGCACAGTGAAACAAAAAATTGCATTTACTAGTTTTTTCTTGTATATTTTCTTAAGAGGGTGAAAGCAAGACTCTTTGCACTTAAGCAAATTGCGTAACCTTACCAATACAATTATGAATTATTTCAATCACTATTTTAAACATATAACATCATTTAACCAAATTTTTTTTTTCTGTAAAAGCTAAGATTATTACATGTTCTATCGATTTATATTGACTACATCTGTAATTTTAAAATTATAACATATACCATTTAATTATAGTGGCTTTTTATTTTTTAATAACATTAAAGATTGGCTGAAAATAAATTGAAATATTCCCCTCCGGTTGCATGCATAGGAAATTGAACATCATCCTAGAGAAAAGGAAATGAAACGCAAATCATATCAAATAAATTTATTTTAGTCAAAATTGTAATTATTAAGAAAATACCTTATTTTACATGATGTATATATTTTAATGAATTGGCGTATCACCATGTAAGATGTATACCGTCTTGTCTTTCTTTGCATGTAGATTTCAAATAATGGCATGAAAGTGTCTTTATGTATCTGTTTACTAGAAGTATCAAAACCTGCTAAAAGAGTAAGAGCTGGACATGAATGATGCTGTTTATGTTTTACACACGGTTATCTCCAGTTGGCCGATCACGATATGGAGCATCACGCAGGGCTTTCTAATTTTGGCAATAAATTGTAATATGCTAAATTTCGCATTTATTTTTTGCAGGTGAACTACATTTGATCAATAAATTAGTTGAATGACAGACTAAAATGGTAAATTGGACAAGAAGTGAGAAAAATGGTTCTTGGGGTTAGGAAGGACATTTGAAGAAAGGAAAGTTAATTAAGCCAGATTGTAGAGCGGCATAAAGCCACAAACAGGAAGTCCAAACAATTTATTGGACAACTAACATCTTGGTTCTTATTCCATTGGCTGTCATCCACATAACTTAGTTAGTCTCCCTTTACCTTTTATTCTTTTCCTTTTGCAATCCTCCATCGGACCAATATTGTTACATCCAATCAATGAGGAGAAAAGTGTTCGACGAAGAATATGTTTAATGACGAATAACTTCAAAACTTAAGCTCCGATGCATGTTTGACGGTGATATTAATGTTGTGAGACTTATAGAGCTAACATTATTGGCATGGCTCTTATTTTTCTTGGTTTCGTAAGGAATATGGATCTTCATTCGAGTGTTATATACATGCCCTGGCTCCTTAAATGGACAACGATTCCGTTATGTTTGTAATCCAAAGAAATCAAGGTTGAAAGGCAAATAGAAATTACCATCTTTTAGCCTTCACTTTGACATTCCAACATCTTTTAGTCTTTCCCCAAAAGCTCAAACTCAGGAAATAGTTAATAATTATCACAATAAGAGATTAAAACTTACTTAGAAGTAATATACACAAGGCTAAGAAGGTATTATTGCATTGTGACTATGCTTGGGTTCAAGTCGGCCCATAACAAGTTTTGAATAACTTAATTATTAACCACCAACAAAACAAACTTACGGTAGGATTACTGGTAAATAACAAAATATAATTAATCTAAGAATCAAATCTATTCAAACTCATTCGGAACTTTTAACACTAATTTTATGTCACTAAAAGATACTCTTAAAAGAGAGACAATTATCATCTAACAACGAAATATCTAATTACATTTCTAGCTTCTTTCAAAATATCTTAATCCAAGGTAGAAAAGTTGGACTTATTAAAATCTGCATCAATAGTCGGGGTGGTGTAACCCTTAGCCGCATTGGATTTGAAATCAAATCTCCTTTAGATATTTAATTTTGGCTTGTATTTTTGTCCATTAAATTATAAAAAGGAATTAACCTTTATTATTTTAAGACTTTTTAATTTATAGTTTAAATCTTTACATTTTTTCCCTCAATTCATGCTTAGTGTAGAGAAAACTTCAAATGAGATCTGCTTTGTATCTTTCGACACTATCACTAACCTTTCATTTTATTTTAAGAACCTATTTTTTCCCAATAGCTTTGCACCCACTAGGGAGATCAACCAAGTCCTGTACTTGATTTAACCTTAAAGAAGTCATCCCTTCCTTTATTCCTCTAATCATGAGATCTGCTTTGTATCTTCCGACACTGTCACTAACCTTTCATTTTATTTTAAGAACCTATTTTTTCCCAATAGCTTTGCACCCACTAGGGAGATCAACCAAGTCCTATACTTGATTTAACCTTAAAGAAGTCATCCCTTCCTTTATTAGTTTAATCCATTCTTCTTAAGTAGAACCAATAGGAGCATTATGTACATTCCTTATGTCATACTCTTGTTATGGGATAAACATGTGAATTTCTCCTCCTATTTTAAAATGACATTGGGAAATTATCCCGTGAATATTTCAATGTAGTTAAGGTTATTAAGAAACAGATTTATGAATGTCTTGATTACTCTCATTCAGATCAGATAGATAGGTAAGCTTCTAGTATGACCTTGAATTAATTCTTCAAGTTATAAATTACTCCCACTTGAATGAAGTCCCCCTTTATAAATCTTTGTAATGAAATCATTGAGATCAATAATCTTATATAATAATAGATCTTTTCCTTTTTCACCTTGCTTTGGAAAGTTATTTTCTAAAAAAGTGACATATTATTATTTAAATTCAGTTACTCCTTCATTACCGTGTTCACTTATCAATACATATTCCTTTGATTTTTCATAGTATCTAATAAAGACACTTTCTTCCCTATTATGCCTAATTTTCTATAATTGTGAGTGAGGTTGTATACGTAACTAACACACCCCTATGTTGTTATAATTTTCTTGTAAGATCATCTACCTATCCATAAATTATATGGAGTGTTTGTAATTGATTTTGTGGGCACTCAGCTAAGCATATAACTAATTATGACCAATGCACCACCTTAATTGTAACATCCCCTCACCTATGGGAAGGGTAAAATGGTAATTTAGAACGGGTTAGGAATGTTTAAAATTGTTTTGCCATGTTCATACATTCATATATGCACATCAATAGTGAATAGTAAATTTTGCACATGTAAACGACTGTACATGCATTCATGACATTTCCCGGTATTAGTGTGAGTATTCTTCCTATTATATGTAGTCTCTTGTACTAGGTTTTTGTACAGATATGTACAGATAGTACAGTATGATGATGTATAAACTTTTGATTTTGATCAATGAAATGAGGAAGAGTTTGATTTTAAAAAATATTGTGGTTTACAATAAATGTTTTATTATTCAGTTTGATGTAATGCCATGTGGAGTAACTGTAGTGTTTGCACGTAGCGCTCCCTTATCATAGGATATGTACCGGAATGACCTACGGGCGTCCCGGTGCGTACCCTACGGTAAGGGGGTGTTACATTAATAGGTAATTGGTTCCATCATAGACCTAATCATTTCTAGTAATGCTCTATTTCATCTTCCTACAATACCATCTTGTTGTGGAGTTTGAGGAATAGTAAACTATCTTTCTATTTCTTTTTCATTACATATGATCTTGAACTTATTAAAAATTATTCTTATCCTCTATCAGTTCTTAACGCTTTTATTTTCTTCTATACCAAATTTATATACTTTATGAAATAATTTAGTGGTTTTGATTTGTAAGAAATCAAAGAGGCATACTCATAAGAAGTATATTCATCTATACAAGTAATGAAATATATGACCACACATCTTGTCCTTATATTCAGTAGACCACATATGTTAGAATGAATTAAATATAATCGATAAAAACCTCGTCTTCCCTTTTTAAAGGGGTTTTTTTTTTACCATTTATCAACTAGATAATATTTAAAATAGTTAAATCTAATTTATGTGCATTATGTAAGAGGCTTTCTTTTTCTAATTTATTTATTAATTTTAATAAATGTGATATGGTGTAGCATATTATAAAATTATTTATTCATTAGAATTACTAATTGTGCAAAAAAGGAATAAATTATATTACTATTTGAATAAACAACACCTAAAACTATAAAACCATCCAATTTATAACCATAATAACTAGATCCAAGATATAAATCCATGCCACCACTATGGAGGTTTACATTAAATCTAAGGTAGGTCAACACCAACATATAAATAAGTTTCCATTGAATCTTTGGAGAAAATAAAGCTTGTTAAGGATTAGGTATTAATTTATATATTCCAATCCTTTATACAATAATTCTTGAGTTATCTTCTATATAAATCCATCGTAATCATTACAGATAACATAACTTAGGTTGAATAACGCAAGTGTATGTGGTCATTGTTTAGATTAATTGGTTTTCCTAACTCATAATGCGACTACCCAATTGAATCTAGAGATTATATCCTAGGTAGGTTTAATTAATGATTGTGTCTTAATTAAACATGACCTAAGGAAAAATTTGAGTTAATAGAACTTATTATTAAACTACAATTAATAGTTCGGGGAGAGGTAAGCAACAATTTAATGAAATATGTTTAAATAGCGTATAGGTTGAGATTGAACCAAAGAATTGAACTCCTAAAGAATTCACCACTTTCATCATTTTTGCATGCTTTCCTTAACTTGCTTTTGTTAGTTAGTTTTGTCTTATTTTCTATTTTAAACCAAACCCAACACTCTCCCCTAAACCTAAATACCAATTAATTTGATTTCAAAAGCTAATCGAACACTCTCTATCGGAGCGATCTAGACTCACCACTACTATAGTAGTAGGTTTAGTTTATTTTGCATAGCATTACGACACACTAGCATTAGTTTCATATAGGATTTTCTAAAGTTCTACTCAGGCATTCTTATCCTTCGTTATGTGGTTAATTGCTCCTGAGTTTGCTATCAAAAAAGGATGTGGTTTGGTTAGAAAAAATAATAAGACCTTCACAAAACAAATGTGCATACTATAATATTATGCTTTTTTAGGCTCATTACATTCATAAGAAAAGGGGCCTTTATTGCCACAACTAAAACATTTAAATCTTTTCATGTTTTGATTTTGTAAAGGATGTTTTCCTTTTTCATTTTGGTTATACTTTTCCTTCTTAGAATCATAAGTATTATGGTTATTTTTCTTAACCTTTTTTCCATTTGGGTCCACCATACTTGTTGCTCATAACTTCAAGTGAGTTAGAACCAATTGTATATACATCAGAGGTCATCTTTGAAGTTTCAAGACATTCTTTTTTATAGCACAAGATACGCTATTCTATCCTCTATTGTCTTGATTCTCTCTTATAAGTCATATGTATTTTTATATGATCCCAACTCTGAGGTAGAGAATTAACTTGAACTTTTTGCTCATCTGATAACTTATGAATAACAACTCACAGCTGACTTATCATGTTTGCTATGCCTTAAATGCTTTTGCATTTTATGATCCATTCACCTCCTATATATGTCAACATTTATAGTGATTGACCTTAATTTGGTCCCTAAAGTACCAATAAAACATTTAATCAAAGCAGACCAATGTCCTTGGCAGTTTTATATTTTCTAAACTTACAAATAATATCATTGTAATGTGCGCTAATAAATTATCCTTTTTCATATTTGATATACATCATAATCTCTTTTGTGTTAGATCATATTAACTTTCTCATGAACATCTGAAGTTATTTTTAGTGGTTCTAAAGGCTCCTATTTCTTTGGCACACAGTGGATTTTTCTAATTTTATAATTATCACAATGTTTGTTAATGCAGAAGCCATAAACATTAAGTTTTTACAATAAGGAAGAAATAGTCTACATACACGTTAACAAAATATAATGCATACTTAGATTGAATATCATATTTCAATTGTCTATAAAATTATAAGTTCTTATTCATCATTCATATCAAAATTAAATGCGAATCATCACACTTAAATGGAAATTCATGCATAATACATATAAGAAAGATACTAAGCTAATTAAAATATCAAGCATGTGCATACATAAATGAGAATAATACATATAGTTTAATACAACATAGTTCAACAAAAAGTGATCATTTGACATATATATAGCCTAAATGTAATGAATCCTATATGGAATGAAGTTAATTAGTTCATGTGATAAATCTCTTGAAGTTCGGTATGCAATAGCTTTAATTAGTTCGATTTAGAAACCTATAAGGTATAAAGTCTTATTCAACTCCTTTCTTTTATTTTATCTAACAAACATCATCACCAACCAACAATACGTTTTTTATTAGGCAGATCCAAATTTTAGAGCATGTTTAACAATTTACCTTCTAGTGATAGAAATGTTGAGAATAAATTCATATACTTTACCTTA
The DNA here is from genome assembly GCA_027575705.1 of Erythroxylum echinodendron. Classification (NCBI taxonomy): domain Eukaryota; kingdom Viridiplantae; phylum Streptophyta; class Magnoliopsida; order Malpighiales; family Erythroxylaceae; genus Erythroxylum; species Erythroxylum echinodendron. The sequence continues at coordinate 23,879,106 of JANZXR010000171.1, forward strand.
ATATTTATGAAAGTCAAACAACCTTTAAAGTATAAGTTTTGTATTAAGTTATTAACAGTAATAACATACTGTGTTAGTTCACTTTCAGGAAAGAATTGCATCTAGAATAATTGCCTAACATAATGATGACGCATCTTACATTTTCCATAGTTCACAGAAATTTAGGTGTACTCATTATAATGAATGTTCTTCTGAAAACAAATTTTCAAGAATTAGGGGCTTGTTAATTTCTAGCAAAACCAAGATATCGTAAAATAAACAAATTATTTGAATAACATAATAATGAACTCATTCAAAATCTAAGGAAATTATAATTATTGTATTTTACTCAAAATTCCATTGAACTAATAAAATTAATATATTATAATTATTTATATTTAACTAGAAACTCATTTATAGTTATTATTAACGTAATCAAATCAATAATAATACTTATTTTATTTTAATTAAAAATCATTTCTAATTATTATTTTTAATAATTACAATTATTTTAATTTAATTAAAAACTCATTTCTAAATATTATTGAACTAAACAAATTAATAATTATAATTATTTTAATTGGAAACTTATTTATAATTAGTATTGAACTAATAAATTTAATAACTATAATTATATTAATTAGAAAACTATAACTGTTTTTGGGATACAATTGAACTAATCTAATTAATTCCTAAAGCCAATTAAGCATATTTTGTGTTTGGGTTGGAATGTCTTAAGCTAAAATAGCGCAAATCTAGATTCAGTATAACTTATGCTAACTTCCAAACAAAGGATTGTCTTCAACCTCTTAATATCCTTTTAATTTTCTTCCAAGACATTATCTCTTTCCCTCTCACTTGACTAGGCCCTCTCATTAGTGGTGATTGTGTTAGTGAGTGAACCGGTAAGATGGAGACTATAAAATGGTAGACATAGCAGTGATTTTGCTTACTGGCCACTATTGTTTACCACCCACTTACTACGACACACCTAAGATTTTAGGGTTTTGGTTTCCTATAAAATTGATATTTTGAGTTTCCTTATCTTAGGGCGTAAAGAACATAGTTTCCGCATATTTTAAAGATATTTTTGACCTCTTTAGAAGTGATGTCTACAATTTTTTTAATTTTTTAATTTGCTTTGACTTTCTGTTAAGTTCTAGGTTTGTTTTTGGTTTAGATGGTAAAACAACATGAATTTATGTTAGAATCCAAAAGGAGCATACAACTTTTCAAAGCTTGTTTTGGTTTTCCTTAAAATAGAGTTTGAGTTTTTGTAATGTCTCCATCTCTTTGTTTAATTGTTTATCCAATATTTTATGACTTTGAATGTATTCCATATTTGGTTTAATGTTTTCACAAAAATCTAGAACTTCTAAATGTTTGGATGTCCAATTTAAATCAAAACATTAAGAGGATGTTAATATAACAATACAACAAAGTGAAACTAATGCATCACTATGGAAGTTGGCAAATAGATGAAACAAAATCCAAGAAGAAGATGGTTTTCAAATAGAACAGAAAAACATAATTTTTTTAAAAAAGTAAATTTTGAATTAATCAAATGATTATAAATAGGTACAAAAGGGACCCCAAAAAGTATCCCTCTATAAACACTTTACATGCTATAATTCAGAACTCTCTTTTAAAACATTCATAAAATTCTCCAAGAGGTGGTAAGATTTTGATTACATCGATCTTCAAAGGTTCAAATGATGAGTTGTTCCCTTATACTAGTGATTATAACTTCCATAATTGTTTCTTTGTGCCTTTCCTTTCTCATAAATCTCCTTCAATTTCTCTCTCTCCATACCTCCTGTAAGTATGTTCCTATAGTAATAATGTATGCTACATTGGTAGCTTTAGATAAGTTAGAGTTACCATGTAGCCAATTAGCAATCTTTGATAAGGTATTTGCATCTATATTCTAATGACATAACTTCATAATCTAATTAGATAGTGAATTTGAGTAACTAAATTAAAAAATAAGTGGTTTCTCATCTTATCCCAATCCATGCATAGCATACAGTTTCCTAAGAGGTTCAAATATTTTTATTTATCTATAGTACTAAGTCTATTTTGATGCCAGCCATAATAGGAAACTTTTTATGGGTATAAGATGCATATTCAAAATAATTTTATGCTCTCCCATATTCGTTCCCTTTCCTTGTATTTGGGTCATAGTTAGGTACGAAATGCTCTATTTTTGTAGGAAATCTAGTCTATTGTCCTTAAAAAAAAACAGGGATCTCACTTTAGCTTGCTCAAGAAGACTACTAAATGTCACTCTTCCCTTTTGGGGTTAGAAAAAGGGGCCTATGAATAGTCCAATTGTCATACCATAAATATGCTTTATTCCATTTCCAACATTATATGTGATATTTGCCTTAACATATTCCCTCAACTTCAAAAGTTGAGAGAAGAATCAGGAATTAGTTAGTTTCGAAATTATAGCTTATATGTTGGTTCCTTTAAATATATAATTATAGAGCTACATCTATAAAGTATCCTTGTCCATCATTGCTCTCTATAATCTTTTCACCATAATGATTTTGTTATTACATGATAGGAATTATTCCTAAACCCCCTTCTTCAAAAGGCTTACATATATCTAACCATTTCACTTTAGCATATCCACTAGTAGCCTATGAAATGTTCCATATAAAATTCTTTAACATACTTTTAATGATTTTGATGAGGCTCTTAGACAATAAAAGGTGTGAGCCTTAGTATAAGTGCATTAAGTTATCAAAAACCATTAATAATTGTAGTTTACCAATATAGGTTAAAGCTCTATTGTCGAAGAACCAAGCCTTTTTTGAGTTCTCTCTACTAAAGGAATGCATTCATTAATATTCAACCTTTTTGTAGTTATAGGAAACCCTAGATAAATCATTGGTGGGAACTTCCTTGTCATTCCTATTAATCTTGCTATTATATTTTCCAGGTGATTAGCACTTGAAGTAAGGAAAAAATGCTCTTGTTGGGATTAATTCCTCACTAGACATGGCTATGAGCTATTACAGTGTTGGATCAACACTTCCACTAATCTCAATTGAGCTTTGTAAAATAAAAATATCATCAGTCGAGCATAAGTTTGTTAAAGTGAATAACTTACACTTTATGTGATATCTAAACTTAGCTTCCTTAGTTGTATTATACTTCAATAATTAGGTTAATGCTTCAATACATAAAATGAAGAGATAGGATGATAGTGGATCCTCTTGTTTAAGTCCCTCGACTCTTATAAAGATTTTAGTAACTACCCATTGATTAGAATACTAAAAGAAGTTGAACTGATGTAGGCTTTGATCTAACCTATAAAGGTATTAGGAAACCATTACACCTAATAATTGAATTAAAAACTTCCAATTCACATAGTCAAAATATTTACGAAAGTATACCTTAATGGAGCAATTTAATAAGTTCCTCCTGGTATATCCCTTTAACAACTTTTAGACAGTGAGGATATTATCCTCTATCTTTCTATTCTTTATGAAAGCTCCTTAATTATCACTCATGATGGAATTAAAAACCTATAAAGCTCCCTAATCAAAAACCAATACACCTAACCTATAAAGGTATTAGGAAACCATTACACCTAATAATTGAATCAAAAACTTCCAATTCACGTATTCAAAATATTTATGAAAGTATATCTTTATGGAGCAATTCAATGAGTTCCTCCTGGTATATCCCTTTAACAACTTTTAGACAGTGAGGATATTATCATTTAACTTTCTATTCTTTATGAAAGCTCCCTAATTATCACTCATGATGGAATTAAGGAAAGGCTTTAATCCGTTAGCAAGAAGCTTTGTTATAATTTATACATGAAATTAACGCACGCTATAGGCTTGAAATCTCTCAAAGTAGATGGATTTTAAGATTTACAAGCAAGGTATATATAAGTTTTGTTGATCTCTGATGCACATTGAACCAAACCAAAAAATAAAACCTAACTTTACACATTAAATTTAAACTAGTGGTGAGTAGGGATTATATTCATAGAGAGGTGTGTCTACTTTTGTAATGACTGATTTGGTGTTTAGGATATAGGCATTTAGTTGGATTTGATTAAGAAAATAAAATAAAATTGAACTAATGAAAGTAAATTAAATCAAACAATAGAAAAATGATAAAATTGAAGAATGAATTTATAATCTAGTTCTCAATTTAATCTTAGCGTGCATATGAATGAGCATACTTAATCTTCATGTTTTCCTTATATCTTTCTTAGAAACTATTAACTATAGGTTAACAATAAGCGTTGTTAACGCCATTTTCTCTTATATTATATCTAATCAAAATAAGCTCTTAAATTAGATCTAGCCATCAAACAATCTAAAATCAGTGCTCTAGATTTAGTATGACAACTGCATTATGAACTAGGAAAATAGATTATTCGAGCAAGAATCATACAAGCTCAGGTCATTTAGCCTATCCTATAATATTCCTAATGATTCACAACCATTAGTTTTCCATAAATAAATCAGAATTACAATGATTATGTATTGTATTTTGGATTCTAGCAATGGGTCCATCTACAAATAATCTACTGAGAATGAAACATTAATCATTCATACGTGAATACCCAAAACATTAAGCAAAGAATAACATAAAATTTCTAAGGAGAGAAAACAACAGTACAAGATAAAGAGATGCCCAAATGTGTTCTTCTACCTCGATTTCCCCTTTGAACCAAAAAGAAGAAGGTTAGCTCTTCATAAATCTAAAAACAATAAGAGTTTTGCCCCCTTTCATATTTCTAAAACCTTCACCCTTTGTTTGGCTGGTTACATGTCCTTTTATAGAAAAAATTAAGGTTCTAAGACTTACATGGTTAGTTACACAGGTATGTAGATAATAGTTTATGTAAAATTTTATGTAGACAATAGTGTATGTAAAATTTTCACCCAAATCATGTTTTTACTGGCCATGTATCTCACTTATATGACTATGTAAGTATATACACGACTGTGCAAGTTGAAAGAGGTGCTGAAATAATCCTACACGCTTCTAGAGCATTACACAGTCCTATGCATAGTCCTGTAGGTTGTAGAAACTTCATTTCTTTCATTTTTTTCGCCATCTTCACCCTAATTCATCTCCTTTTTGTTCCATAAAGGAAAATAAGTTTGAACATCAAGAGGATGACTTCAAGGATGTGCTTTTAGCTCATTTTAGCTTTTATGCTTCGAACTTGTTCCTAAAACCAAATATGAACCAAAATCAGTATCTTAAGCACTTTATAACATTAATAACTAATTGTTATGGAGTAAATATATAATCAACAATTAAGATTCATATGAATAATCATGAATCAAAGGACTTTTAAAATTGTAATGTGGGTCAAGTTTAGGGAGAGAAGTATTTGGATAATGTAGTTCAAAAGTCATTGAAGCTAGTGAAGTAGGAAAAATACTCAAGGGAGTATTAAGTGCAAAAATTAACGTCCAATCAAACTGGTTACCATCACCTATAATGAATGAAAAAAATTTGTTTCATTGCTTAGATTCAAGCTTTCACACTATAAAGCACATAAAGCATAAGGAATTAGAAGGAATCACTCACAAAAATTGATGATAAATAATATGTTGTAACTATGAGGAGTGACCCATCAAAACAACATCTCCCTCATTTGCAACATAATCAAATCAACCATTTCATACAACTTAAGGAGGAAAAACTAAGAAGAATTACTTTGCAAAACAAATGATTTTTCTTCTTAAATAGCTTGTTTTCTTTTCTTTAATTTATTCTTCTTTTTCTTTTTTCTTTCTTTCCTTTTTTAGGCAAAAATTGAGAGAAATAAAATCAATAATGGAATTCACTGATAAGAGATAAAATTGCATTCCATCAGTTATAACTAACCCACATATACGCACACCCCCCATACTTATGCTCTTATGCATTTACAAACATCATCAATCATAAATGCTCCACTAGCATTAAGGATTGGGTATGACATTTAGTTAGGTTAAATGATTGTAAGGTGGTTAGCACAAAAAGAAAAGGCTAATAAAACTCAAAAAGGCTTAACAAAAGGAAATATCATATTAATAGGAAGGTTATTTGGCTAATGTAACTTATAAAACAAAGAATGCATAAATATTTTTCATGTTAATGAATGTGATAAAAATGTTGTCTCAAATAGAAAATCAAAAGTAAAGTTAGGATATACATGTCATTAATATCACATGTGAACAAAAGACAATGAGACTGACATGGATGTGTAATTCTTAAAAAGCTCAAAATCTCACTAGCTTACATTATTTCCATGAATTTTTCTAGCTAATTCTACTCTCTAGTTATGACTATATTGTCCTAAACATAATGGAAAAAGAGAAAATATTTATTTTGTGTTTGATTTAAAGAAACACATAAGAACATCATATAAGAAACAAACTTAAAAAGCTCAAACAATAACCAAGATCCCCACTCTTACACTTAAAACTTATGGCAACCCTATGTAATATCAAATGTAATAAGTGGAGCATTCAACTAAAACAACAAATGCAAAAATGCAAAGGAAAAGGTATAAACTTCCTTTGGGTTGCCTCCTAAGCAGCACCTTTGGTTATTTTCACTAGCTCAACTCCATGTTTTCCTCATCATATGATGAAATTTTGATCTCTAGGGATCACAGGTTCTACATTTTTCACTTAACCTTCTTCAGGATAAGGCTTGAGTCGAAGACCACTTACATTCAATGTCTTACCTATTTTTAGACTCTTAATTACTACTACACCATAGGGAGATACATTAATAATTACAAAAGGCTCGAACAAATAAAGACATAATTTTTGTAAAAAAGAAGCACTTTTTGGGAAGTAATTCTACTTCATATTCCCTCCTTAGCTAATATCTAGCAGAACAAAGAAGCACTTTTTAACCAATGATAAAGCTTTTTCTCAAGACATTAAAAGCTTTGGTGTTCTCTTTAGTTAAAAACACTTCTTTTTATATGCTTTAGATCACAATCTTCCTGTATTGAAGGATCACATTAATTGAAAAAATAGAATGATCATTTTGAGGGTACTTATTAACATTACAAGTATTAAAATCAGTAATTTCCCCATCAAATTCTATCGTAAGGGAACACTAACTAACATGCATCTTATTTTAGGTCATGTTTAAAAATGGTCTCCCTAGTAAGATAGGTATTGGGTTATAGGAAGTTTCATCATTCATGCAATCACATAAAAATCAGCAGGAAATAGTAGTTCATTCACCTACACAATCACATCCTCAATTAACCTATCTAGATAAGCATTAGCACGATCAACCAATTATATTATAACACTAGTTTCTTTTATTGGGCCAAAATTTAAAGAAGCAAACATGGAATGAGGCATAATATTAATTGATGCTCCTAAATCTGACGTGGCCTGTTTAATCTTAGTGTCACCAATTTTACAAAGAATAGTAAACATGTCTGAGTCCTTACACTTAGGGGGTATTTTCTTTTAAAAGACCATAGAAGTAGTTTTACCTGTCCTAATCATTTCATTACCTCTTAAATTTTATTTGTTTATACATAATTCCTTGAGGAATTTTTTATATCTTGGCACTTGTTTGATTGCATCTAACAGTGGTATATTCACCTCAACCTTTTGAAAGGTCTCCCAAATATCTTTATCCTTATCCTCCTTGTTTGACTTTGCTAACCTACTAGGGAAAGCTGGAGGATTAGCCGTAATAGCAATTTGGGATCCAACATTTTCCTTTAAGCTAGATGTTATATCCTTTTCTTCTTCAAGCTCCTTCTTAATTTCTTCTTCGCTAATCATCCTTTATGTAGTCCTTTTAGGATCCTCAAGCTTCCTACTTCTCCTCAAGGTGATTGCATTAACATTCTTCATATTTGTTTTGGGGTTATGATGGTTTTTTTCCTCATTTTTTGACTTCAAGATGGTTAATAGCCATTTCCATCTGGCTCATTTAGTTTTCTACATTTTGAATACTAGATCTTATCTCCTGAAATCTAGATTTAGTCTCTTGTTGAAACTACTGCACATCTTATCAGAATTGCAAAGTGTTAGTTACAAGAGACTCAATTATATCTTCCAGAGAGTCAATTGAGTTGGAAGAAGAGGCTTATGACCTCAGTTGGAATTGTTACACTCCCCGTGGACTAGTTAAGAAGTAATTGTGCTACCTATTCCCTCCATAACTTAGGTTTGGGTTATCCTTCCAACCTATGTTATACGTTTAGGAATATAGGTTGTATTGATTGGAAAATTTTCCCCTATAACATTAATATATTTCATGCTTCCCTCTTGCAAAGTTAGAAACCCATATGTCAGATGGTTTTTATTTGCACATATAGCAATTTGTATAATAAAAGATGTTAGCACATCTAAAATATGTTCATTGGATGAACTATTACCTCATTTACTTGATGAGCATCATTGCAGATGCTAATTTGTTGATTAGTTGTAGTCATGCACTCAATTAAAATTTTTGCCTCTGTAGGAGTCTTTTCATGTAGGTAACAATCCTTTATAAAAGTATTGGATAGGGATTTGTCCCTTGATATTATGGTGAGGGTAGCAGGTACATAACTTCTTAAAGCGTTCCCAACACTTGTAAGGGAATTCTCCATGATGTTACTTTATTTCACAAATCTCTTTCCTTATGTTAGCTATCTTCAATGTTGGAAAGTATTTCTCCAAAATTAGCCTCTTTATTTAAATCTATATGCTAACGCTTTTAGTAGGTAAATCAAAAAGTCAGTCTTTTGTTGCATCCTTAAGGAAAATGGAAAGGCTCTCAATATAATCTACTTTTTTGCCACCTTTAGAGATTTCATACTAAGACAGACTACATCAAACTCCGTAGGATGCTTATAAGAACCCTTACTTACAAAACCATAAAAGTTGGGTAAAAGATGGATTAAGCCATACTTAAGCTTAAAAGTAACATGTTCAGCAAAATTTGGAAAAGTGATGTAAAATGGCCTTTGAGTCAAATCTAGGGAAACTAACTCTTTTATAGTTCTTGGATTGGCTATAAATTCTGCAATTACTTGTTATATTCCTAAGTTATTCTAGTTTCACTATGCAACCTTCGTAGTGCCCTTTTAATCTCGAGATTAAATTGCATAGGGTCTTGATGAGCAGATCTTATCATTACTATACACAAAAATATCAAACATCAAAAGATCAAGAAATAATTGTAAAAACTAATTATAAACAGAAATATACAAAACACTAATTAAAATTACAAGAAAAATTAAATCATTTCACTCCTCGATGAAGGTGCTAAAATTCTTAATGCTCTTTAAACACACTAAAAAATACAAGCTAACTTTGCACACTAAATTTAAAGTAGTGGAAAGTAAGTATTGTATCCATAGATGGTGTCTATATAGACTTTATAACGAATGATTCAGTGTTTAGGATACGAGTGTTAGACCCTATTTTCGGAGTCTAACTCCTACTTGCTCTGATACCACAACTGTTGGGCCCTGTTTTTGAAGCCCAACTATCTAGAATCTCATAAAACGTGAGCTTATTACCCTGTAGGGTTATTTCAAGAAAACTTATTTGCCAACTATTTGGAATCATATATCGTGGGCGTAATCCAAGGAAGAACACCTTAACAATTATTAATTCATCTTCATGCTTTTATATCATAACATATCTTACTTATATGTCACCACAATTCCTATTCAAAATTCA
>JANZXR010000171.1:23893862-23907645 GCA_027575705.1 Erythroxylum echinodendron
ATAATGGACTATTTTGCAAATTTTAAAAAATTTCAGGGACTATTTTATAAATTTAAAAAATTATCTGAAATGGTACCCGGTATTGACCGGTACCGGTACAGTACCGTACCAATGCCCAATTTGGTACCAAATCCGGTACGGTATTCGCAACATTGACTGGAACTGGTTTTCGGGTGGTGAAGTTAACCCGCCCATAGCATCGACTCCGACCCATGCACTTTTCTGGTCGCCAAGTGAAAAGGTTGAGAAGTAGAACGAAGTGCTGAAGACTGTTGCTCAACACGAGTCGTTTCCAAGCACATGAAGGAAAAGAAAGAACAATACACATCCGCGACATTTTAAAATAAATTTAGGGTTTTCTGTTCTTCTCATCCCCGTCTAACGGACAGACAAAGGAAAAAGGAAAAGACATAACCAAAAAAGAAAAAAAGGAGCGGTTGGTTCTCTTCCCACAAATTTCTTTTTCTTTCTCTTGCTTTCTGGCTTTCTACACTAATTTTCTCTCCTCCCAAACACCCCCCAGAATATTGCCTTTGTCAATTTCTACGTAACTTAAACCCCCCCAAAAACATATCTCCAAATTTTCGAGGATAGCCAATGCAGCTTTCTGATTCTCAAGAAACCGATTCAAGCCCCTCCGACAAGCCAGAAAGCCCTAGATCTCTTAAATCCACTCTCACCGACGGACCTGACAAGAATGATGGTGGCGGCAGTAATAAGAAGAATGAGGACAACCAAGGCGACAAAAATGTGGAAGACGAGTTGGTTCTTGATGTTTCGGGGAGGAATTTGGAGTTTGAATTGTTAGAGACGACTAAAGATTCCGTGGAGGAACTTTATCTGTACAAGAACGCTTTTAGTCTGGTGCCCAGGTCAGTGGGGGAGCTTGAAAGATTGAGAACGTTTAAGTTTTTTGGTAATGAAGTGAATTTGTTTCCGGAGGAGTTTGGCAATCTGATTGGGTTGGAGTGTTTGCAAGTGAAAGTGTCTTCTCCTGGTCTGAATGGCTTGGCTTTGAGTCAATTGAAAGGATTGAAAGAACTTGAGCTTTCAAAAGTGCCGCCAAGACCTTCGGTTCTGACAATTCTTAATGAGATTGCCGGGCTAAAGTGCTTGACTAGGCTCTCTGTTTGCCACTTCTCTATAAGGTAACACTTTTCTGAGGGTTTTGAACTATTGTGTGTGTGTGTGTATTTAGAGTAACTGGGGATGCTTTTATTTGATTTTAGTAACTATTACTTGGAATGGGGAAGTGGTTGCATAAAGCTAGCAACTTGTGTTTTAACAAAGAGAATCTAATTGTATTATTATTGTAGAGGATGCAAAAGTACTTAGTTGTTCCAGTTATTGTATTCTTGTAGGTTTGCTTCGGTGAAAAGATAGTGAGATTGTATGGTTTAGTCACATTAGGCGCACTAAAGAAACCTGTTTTTTTTATTCTCGCTCTATGTCAATTGTTGTTGATTTAAGTTGAGCACTCGGTATGAAAACATGTAAGTTGTTTTCAAAATCTTGAACTTGTCAGGATTTTGGCTTGTAAGGTATGGTGGTTAATGCTTAGAATACTTTAAAGATAAATTTAAAAGAGAAACATCAGGACTACAGTTACCTTTTTCGTAACAACATGAATGGGATAGGTGATATGGACTAGGTTCTTACTTCATATTGTGCTTCTTGTTTTCATTATTTGTAGTGATATTAAATAATTTGCATAGTAAAAGAGTTTGCAGTATTTTTCTTCAAAGATTTATGCTCTTCAACCTTTCTGGGTTTTGCAAACAATTTTTAACTTCAAACCATTTCCTTGAAGCTCTAAGTGAATCACTAATGTAATGATCTTGACGATGCAAAAGAATTCCAAATTTCACTTCAGACATTTAGCATTTTGCCACATTGTCATGTAGCATAATTAATTTTTCATCTGGTTTATTGGAACTAAACTTCAGAGTCTTAAGCGACTCAATTATATGTTTCATATTTTTTGTTGCAGGTATCTTCCCCCAGAAATTGGTTGCTTAAAGAACTTGGAGTATTTGGACCTTTCATTCAACAAGATAAAGGATTTACCTGAAGAAATTAGTTTTTTGGATGGCTTGATAACCTTGAAAGTTGCTAATAATAAATTAGGGGAACTACCCTCAGGATTGTCTTTACTACAAAGATTGGAGAACTTGGACCTGTCAAATAATAGATTGACGTCACTGGGGCCTCTTGAACTCAACTTAATGCATAAGCTCCAATATTTAAACCTTCAGGTACTCTTTTATGATTAAGATAGATTTGTTTATTTAAGAAGAAGGAACTCAATTTTAAGTCTCAATATCTTGGCTCATGTGATTCATTAATGAATTTGAAAGGGTTCTTCATTTTCTTGTTTTTTCTTTGGAATTTGGTTTCTAAATGTTAGTCCTTTGATTTTTTAGTAGTAGTTATTAAGGATAGCAATGGGAATCAGGTTGGGCTATGTCTGATTCTGGCCCAGTTTGGCCCGATGCCATTGCTTATGGCCTAAGCCTAGCTTGAAGCTTGATCAAGCTCGAGTTTGCTCGGGCCACTACAAAACTATGTTGTTTTGGTGCAATTGACTAAGACAATGTTATTTTGGTCATTTTGGTGAAACTTACAGTCCAAAACGACATCGTTTTGGGCAATTATACCAAAATGATGTTATTTTGGTAAGGGATTTCGGGCTGGGCTTAGCTCGTTGACTTCGGGTTCGGGTTGGCCGAGCTTTAATTGCCAACCTTAGTAGTTATGTTGAGTTTATCGTTATAAAATTTTGCTACCTTGTATGGCCTTCAATTGTGGGATAAGATATGCATTTTCCACTGGAAAGCTCTAACTTTGGAATTCTCTTGAGATTGAAATTGTTTGGTGATTTCCTTTTTTTGTAGTCTCAGACTTGGTATTTTTTATAAAATTTCTTTTATGAATCTTGTAGTTCTTAACAATCATTGTCCTTGTGGCATATTTTGCATATTCATGTTGCTGTGTCTGAACCTGACATTTTTGTTTATCTTCTGATTTCTGATACATCAAGTACAATAAACTACTCAGCTGTTGTCACATTCCTCCGTGGATATGCTGCAACTTTGAGGGAAATGGAAAGGATTCATCAAATGATGATTTTATAAGCTCTTCAGTTGAAATGGATGTTAATGAGACCAACATTGAGGAGGGTGATATAAATTTTGCACGTAAAGGTGAGGGACTTTGTTCGTTTTAATTTCTTTGTGCTTTGCTTGGGTTTTCTGATAGATAGTTTGGGTTTTAATTTTTGCAGGCTCTCGACATTTCGTCTCAAGTTCATTAGTGGGGACTGCATCCAGTGGCAGATGTTTTGCCACCCGAAAGTCGAGTAAGAGGTGGAAACGGCGGCATTATTTGCAACAAAGAGCTCGCCAGGAACGCTTAAACAATAGTAGGCAGCGTAAAGGTGAACTGCACAATGAATGTCCAACTCTGTGGGAAAGTGAGAACTACAATTTAGACAATATAGATGTGCCTACATCTGAAAATCATGCTAAAGTGGGGTCAGAAATTGTTGGTCTGGATGGTGGTGATGATAAAGTACTTTCTGCTGGTGAAGCTGAAGGTGAAAACTTGCTTGGTAGTGTTGATGATAATAAATTCAGTTCAAAAAAGGGATTTGACATAGAGGATTGCTCTTGTTACCTTGAATCTGGGAACAAAGGAAGGGAGGATGACCATGGTGTGCATGAAAATCCGTTAGCATCTACGCCTAATGGAGCTGTTGGGCAAGATGAAGATTCAACTTCTGAAATATTAAAAACAACATGTAAATCAAAAAGGCATTCGGATAGGGATTTGGATAATCCAAAACCATGCAAGTATAGGAGGCCTATGGAAGACTGTTCAAATCTGTCATGTAAATACAGTAGTTTTTCATTTTGTGGCATTAAAGACCATCTGCCAGATGGATTTTATGATGCTGGCCGGGATCGGCCTTTTTTACCTCTAAGTAGTTATGAGAAAATTCTACATCTTGACTCACGTGAGGTTATTCTTTTAGACAGGTGAGTTTTGTATGGAGGTGTAATGGATATTAGTATAATTAATATGCTTGTTTCAATGATGAACAGGTTCTGATATCTTTAATTTTTCCTTTAGGGAGAAGGATGAAGAGTTAAATGCAATTGCTCTCTCTGCCCAAGCTTTGGTGTCCCGACTAAAGAGACTGAATGGAATTTCTAAAGGGAGGAGTAGTGCTGTTGATAACTTGCAAATTGCATCACTGCTTGCACTTTTTGTTTCAGATCATTTTGGGGGGAGTGATAGAAGTTCTGCTGTTGAAAGAGCACGAAAATATGTGTCTGGTTCAAACTACAGGAAGCCATTTGTTTGCACATGTTCTACTGGAAGCAGCACTATTAGTACATTCACCAGTCGAGATGCAAAGATTCGAGAAGATATTGTTTTCAGTGATGTCTGTGAGAAATCTTTGCGTTCTATCAAAGCAAAAAGAAATTCTATTATCGTTCCTTTGGGGTCCTTGCAGTTTGGCATTTGTAGGCACAGAGCCTTACTAATGAAGGTATTTGTTCTTTTTACACAGTTTCATTAACTTAAACATTATGTTTCTTGCATAAGCATTTGACTTATTAAGATCTAATAGAGTTTAATATGTCCAGTATCTTTGTGACCGAATGGATCCTCCAGTTCCTTGCGAACTTGTCAGGGGTTACCTGGACTTCTTGCCTCATGCCTGGAATACCATTTTAACAAAGAAGGGCGATTCACTGGTTCGCATGGTAGTAGATGCATGCTTTCCTCTAGATATTAGAGAAGAGACTGATCCAGAATATATCTGCAGGTTAGTTCTTCTTTTGGTAAGAATTTGTTGTACCTGCCTCATTATGGCACTGCTCTGTATATTGCTGCCTGTGGAGATTTTGTGTAATAGTTGGGCTTGTACCATTACATAACACTGAACTTAGTTGATTACTTTTGTGGCTTTAGGAGTGACAGACGTGTGGTTTGGAGAGTATGTAGATTAAGCAGTTTACAAGGGTCATTGGAGCTCATCCACCCTGGAAGTTGTTTCATTGCAATAAACTTCTTTCAGATTAAATTTTGTAATTGAAATTATGGAATTTCTTCCCCGGTTCTGGGTTTACATAATTCCATGCCTTAATTTTCATGATCATGTGGACCATAACTAAAACGAAAGCAATGAAGTTTAAGATTCTGAATAGATTTAGGTTGAGTACTTGTTATTTCTTGAATAACAGCCAGGACTATGATTATATGGTAGGTTCTCGGGCACTTTAGTTTCTAATATGTGTTTTATTCTACATGTATCTGGTGCTAAAGGTACATTCCTCTCAGTCGGACTAAGTTTTCTCCTTCAACTGAGGGCACTCTGGATCCTAGTTGTTCATTTCCTTCTTTATCTACATGTGACAAGATAGAAAAAACAGCTTCCAGTACTCTTATCCTATGCAAATTTGGATCTTTTGAAGCTGCAGCAAAGGTACTTTCTAACTTTGAAGCTGTCTCCAATAACATACATTTTGCCTTATTTTTCAGCATACTGCTTACTTTATTTGATCGTGTAAACCTTTACAGATGGAGAGTTTAATGCATCTCACCTTTATAAATAGTGAATAACTTGGTGAAATTACGATTGTGGATATGCGATGATTTGATGGAAAGTAAACATTTTTCTTTTGCAATGTGTGAACAATTTTGTTTTTTTTTTCAATTAGACTTCATATTGATTAAATGTCCCAGAAAGAGTGTTGAGGCTATTATTCTTATAAAAATGATTTGGTTAATCACCTATTCCTTTACTTTTCTCTATTGAGCCTGAAGTTTTATGTTTTCTTAATGATCTAATCCAATTATACAGAGCATTTGATTGTGACACAAGAATGGTAACATCTGTCTTAAAGTAGATTCGGTCTTTTACATGAATTTCCACATTGGTAGTCATCATATCCTTAAGTCAGTCCGATTCTTTTCTCACTAGCACCGCATCATGAATGCACCAGATAATTTTTGCATGATCATAACTCCAAGCTACCAGCTACTTCATTTGGATTTCTATGGAGTCTGGTGGAGGGGTGGAGAAAGAAAGGCCAAGTTGTTATGAATGAACAAACCTAATCTACATTGGTGCTTGTAGCCTGATGTGTCTGATATTAACATCATTTTCATCAAAGTTATTGGCAGATACATTGTAAAGAAAATTGAACCAATATCTGTTTAAGAATATAATTGCTGGTCGACCTTGTTCTTTTCTTTCTATGTTATTTTTTTCATGATGTTTTTCTTAGTATTTTCAGTTGTTAAGCACAATTTAGAATTGCCTTTGAAGCTGTTTGAGTTTATCTTGTTGGACCATAGGTGCGGGCTTTAGAAGTATCTGGGGTGTCAATGGATGAAATAAGGAACTTTGAGTACAGTTGCCTTGGAGAACTCAGGATTTTAGGTGCATTAAAGCACCCCTGCATTGTTGAAATGTATGGACACCAGATCTCATCAAAATGGAGTTCTGATGAAGATGGAGTCTCGGACTGCCGTATATTGCAGTCTGCAATTTTTCTGGAACATGTTAAAGGGGGATCTTTAAATGTGCGCATTCTCTAACTTCTCTAACTTTATATGGTAGATGTTGACAAGTTGTTTGACCTCTTTCCCCTCTTTTTAGTGATTGTTCTTCCTTCCATTTCGCAGATTTATTTAAAAAAGATGGCAAAAACTGGTGAAAAGCATGTACCATTGAATTTGGCACTGTTTATTGCTCGAGATGTGGCATGTGCATTGTCAGAGCTGCATTCAAAAGACATAATTCATCGTGACATTAAAAGTGAAAACATACTGATTGATTTAGAGAGTAAGAGAGCTGATGGTTCTCCTGTGATTAAGCTCTGTGATTTTGACAGAGCAGTGCCAGTTAGGTCTTTCTTGCATACATGTTGTATTTCCCATAGAGGGAATCCACCTCCTGATGTTTGTGTTGGAACACCTCGCTGGATGGCACCTGAGGTTTTTCGGGCAATGAATAAACGTAACATTTACGGTCTGGTATGTTGTTTCTCCTATCTCTTGGATAATATTTAGAAGGATGGTCTTGGTGTCTGAATGCTGTCTTCCCTCCATATGGTAAAGTACTTATTCATTGCATATAATCTAATTTCTGCAATATTCGTAAAAGCATCATATATATGTGCGTACACACAAGTCTATGTATTCTTGGGTTCTTATGCTTCCTTGAGTTGAGAAAGCCAGGGGCTAGATTGTTCTCTGATTTTCATCAAAGTTGAGAAATATAACATGAAGTGCCCTGTGATGGAGTAGCGTTTTCCATTTTAGGGAGGATAAGGCGGGTGCCATTAGTGAAAATTGTAGGATAGGCTAGCTATAGAAAAGCATGCATGTGCTCTAACAAGAGAAGAAATGCTGATTAAGTCAGTGAAAATGTGAAGTTATCCATTGGTCATCTTGTGTGATTACAGTGCTTAGAAGACCTTACCATAATCACCTGAATAGAATTACCAATGATTTTGATCATTTTCTTTAATCATGTGGACTGTGTCCTTGATCATTCGGTGTTTTTGCTCTCTCTTCTGATTACTTGCTTCTAAGTGTTGAAATCTTAAGAACATCAGCATACGACTTCTGAAGTTGATCATCCATATAAAGTTTCATTTTGGGGAAAAAGGAGGCAATTAGATGTTCTACAAATTAGATCAATTTCCTGATTTTATGAAATTTCAATGGACTTCTCCATAATTTTCTTTGTGATAAATATCTATTTACTGATGGGCCTCTGCTTTGCTTTGTCTGCCAAAATCTGTCTTTTACCCCTGAATAAGGCAGCAAAAGCACAATGACACATTTTACAAGCGCAAAAATTTGAAATACAAATGATTTAAGCCTGTTCATACTTCCTTTAGCTGATGCATCTTGTTTCCTGTATGATAATAGGAAGTGGATATTTGGTCATTCGGATGTCTCCTTTTGGAATTGTTGACCTTAAAAGCTCCGTATTCTGGCATATCTGAATTAGAAATACATGAACTTCTTCAGGTACAAGCCTTTTAACTCCAGAAATATTAAAAATTTGAATGCAGAAAGTCATTGATAAGTTGTATTTATCCGTACCAATACATTTGATGACTCATTAGTTGAAGGATGAGCTTGATCTTGTTTTGTCTAGCCTAAGTCTTTCTCTTCTTCCTTATGCAGACAGGGAAACGGCCGCGACTACCTGATGAGTTAGAGGCACCAGGATTGATGGGTGAAACTGAAGCAAGTAAATGCGGCGCAACCTTGCAGGACCCTGAGACTGAATCAACGCTGAGATTTCTTGTTGATTTATATCATCAGTGTACAATGGAAAACCCATCTGAACGTCCCTCAGCAGCAGAACTATACCAGTTATTGCTTGAACGCTCGAACACTTTCACTAGTTCAAGGTGTTAGGGAAAAAAAATGTGTGAATTAACTTCCTAAGTCATAATTTATCATTGATCCCAAATTTTGCAGCCATAGGATTGTTTTATTCTTATAGGATTCATATTCCTTTCGGCCTCAAATGTTTGGGTTTCCTTTGGAGTTAGCTCAACGTCACTGTATTTTCATATTCTATGCCAGCCTGTTGTACTTGTAGCCCAAGATGTTCATCTGTAAATTTTGTAGGTAGTAGAACAGATCGCCGCATTTAGATTTGGAGTTTTTGATTATTAAATTGAATCTTGCTTTCGTTAAGCGGATAATTTTGCAAGGGTATATCTTCAGTTGTTACATTGTATAGCTGTACTGCCGATATATATATTGTACACTATCTAGCGATATTGATTCTGTTTTTGCTGTGCCGCTCCTATATCTCTTTCGTCTGACGGAATTACGAGTAACAAAAGGCAGGACTGGGTCTGAGTAGACGGAGTTACGAGTAACAATGGGCAGGATACAGTTAAAGACAGCTGAGTTCAATCCCAATCGGACATGGACAGCTTGAAGTTAGACTCGGCTTTGATTTTTATTTTTTTAAAATTTAAAAATAAAAATGAACATTTTTTCAAAAAATAATGTTATGTTTTATAGCTGTTCGGCTTCAAGCCTGGTCGCTCAAGCTTAAGTCCTACTCGTGGCTCGATTTCTTGAGAAAAATTATATCTTAAGCCGAACTCAAGATCCGATTAAACTAGGCATAGTTTGTTGATTTTAGGTTTAGTGCATTCAGACTTGTACTTGATTGACAAGCCTAGACGGAGCAATCTGCAAACTCATTACGAATTTTGCAAGCTCTTGGCAATAAATTAGTGTGTCCGTGAAATTTATGGGTGATACTATCTCTTATTTAGTTATGTGTAATTAAGGTAGATTTTATCCAAGGATTTTATGAAATTTTATGCCAAAGGAACATTTTAGCCCCTAATGTTTACACTGAAGTCTGAGTTGGATCCTAACATTTTAATACGTTTAAAATGAACCTTAATGATTATAAATCATTCAAAATAAACCATAATATTTAGAAAATGTTTAAAATAATCTGTGATTGGATGAAACCATTAACGAAGTTAGGCCTCTGTCAGTTAAATATTGACATAACATTTTTTGCTGAAGTAAAATTTTTAAACCCACAAACAGGTAAATAGAAGTGGATCTCACTAGAAACAAAATGTTGCATTTGGGGAGGGAGGTTGAGTTTAATGCGTTTTGATGTTTGAGTTCTAAAACAAATTCTATCCCTAAAAAAAAAAAAAACAAGAAAGTATATAGATAGAATTATAGAAATATCACTGTTTAGCATATATCTACAAATTTATAGCCATCTATAATATAATTTTTTGTGATTATGTAAAATTAAAACCCACACAATATACATCCAAATGGGAAAATCAGAATACTAGCAGTAAATTTAAAACCAACAACACTATAAAATGATCGTAATTCTAAAAATTTCATAATATTCAATAACCCAAGATATAACATAAACTCAAAATGCATCATCGGCATAAGTGGCGGCGGTCAAGCACCGGTGATTGAATAGTAGTGAGCAGTTATGATGGACATCATCCCTACTGTCGTTGCTTTACTCGATGATAAGTTGTTGCTTCAATATGACTACACTACAACTACCATCCCTTGGGAATGAAAGGGATGACTTGCGATGGCTCCTTCTTCCAATGGTACCGTGGTTCTTGATACAAAGGTCACCTTAGGACTCGAACTTTGATCAAAGTTGATCACCAACACCGTTTGTATGGCAACCCCACTTAGGTTTGCTTAAGTAAGACTTCAGCCTTCAACAACCCTCAAAGTGTTTACCTCGCACACAAGAAACTATGCTACGAAAGTAATAAGAAATAAAGGCAACAAGGAAAATAACAGAGATACGGTAAAACCAACCTTTATATTACTTTCCCTCAAAAGAATACAAGAAATGCTCTCTCTCTGAATAAGTTGAGAGCAAAGCTCAAATGAGCTAATTATAGGCATTCTAACTTGGACGTCAAGTTACATTTATAATCCCACTCAAATTAAGCTGCCTAAGATTGTGCTAAGATCACGTCTATCTCTATCAAATTACATCACGTGGACCAATTGGATGACATTCCCATCCAAATAGGACTCTAACTGATAAGATAGAATCTACAAGATAATAGAAAGATAGAGTTTACATTCAACTAGGAAACTAGCATTCTTATCCTCAAAGATCTCCACTATTTTCAGATGTTGAGTTCCACTGTAACTCTAACTCTTTGTCATTGCCACATCATTCAAGATCTCCCCACGATCTTTACCCACTAATGATGCATTGTGATCTTATCGAAGCCTATATAGCACATTGACCTGATCAAATGTTTCCCATAACAAGTCCATTAGTCGTGGTCCATCCATCCGACCATGGGTTAAGTCCTTAGTCCGTTACGTCCTTACCCGAAGTCGAGTCAATCTTCACCAGGTCCGAGACTCTACCAAAATTCGCACCAAGTCTGATTACACTCGCCCACGTTTGCCTTAGTGTTTTCGCATGCCTTTCTCATGCATGTAATCCAATTAACCTCCCTCCTAAGGCTCCTCATGAAGGTCGCTGAGAAGTGCTCCAAAGTTTAAGGGTCTAACAAACCACCCGTACTAGATGGATTCAACGCCCTCGTCAAATTAGTCTAAAGTAAACGTTCACCTGATCTTCGAATTGCCACAAGGTTGTATCTTTTTCCCACGTAGCTTCCGTAATAGGTTTACCTTTCCATTAAATCAAGAACTCGGTTCATTGGTTCTTATTGTGTTAACCCATTGTCTGATGATCTAGGATCTTTTTTACTTGACCCTCAAACTGTTTCCTCACAATCGGTGGTGCTCGCTTCACCTAACTCCTATTCGGATCTGATACATCCTCATAGTAAGGCTTGAGAAAACTAATATGAAAAGTAGGATGTACCTTTAATCGTTCGGGCAACTTCAGTCTGTATGTCACGTTCCCCACTTTGTGCAGCACTTCAAATGGTCTATCGTACTTCAACACCAAACCCCTATGAACTTGCTTACTCGAGATCTTCTTAAAAATCTGTGGAGTTAGTTTCAACAAAACTTTATCTCTCATGTCAAACTCTAATAGTCTCCTCCGAAGATCCACTTGCTTCTTCATCCGTCGAGAAGCATTCCGAAGACTATCCCTCGTTCTCATCCAACAGCTCTTGCTTCTCCATCATAAACTTATGCACCGCAGGACATTTGCCACCTATCCTATGTTGAGTAATCTTTAGTAGTGTGAGAGGCTGTTCCGTAGCCGAAGATCTATGCAAGTTATAGCAAAACTGTGTAGTATCAAGTAAACTCAACCAATTATGTTGACTTGCATTTACATAATGTCGTAGGTACTCCTCCAACAAACCGTTGATTCTTTTTATTTGGCCATCAGTTTGTGGGTGATTTGTTGTTGAAAGCTTCAAATCGCAACCCATCATATTAAAAAGGGACATCTAGAATTAGCTCGTAAATCTGGCGTCTTGGTCGCTTACAATATTAACTGGAATTTCAAAAAATTTGACCACGATTTTGTAGAACAGCTCGGCCGCAACATCCGAGGGACAAGTCACAGGAGTTGGCATGAAGATTGCATGCTTGGAGAATCTGTCAACCACTACCATGATTGATGCCATGTTGTCCACCTTTGGAAACCCACTAATGAAATCCATTAAAACCAACATCTACGGTCACTCGGAGATGGATAAAGGCCATAGCAAATCAGCTTCCTTCTTTCTTTTCGGCTTATCCAACTGACACACGAGGCACATCTTGACACATTCCACATCATTCTCCATCTTCGGTCAAAAGTAGGAACGAGATAGGAGCGCTAGCATCCGTTGGACTCCTGGGTAACCAGCCCACTACGAGTCATGCTTCTCCTTTAACAACTGTTTTCACAATCCATCAAAGCTGGTGACATACACTTGACTACTCTTAGTCATCAAAATCTCATCATCGTTGAATCAAAACCTACGTACAACACCTTCATTAACATGAGAAATCAACTTACAGTATATAATGTCTAATAAAGCTGCCGCTTTAATTTGTTCCAACAGGTTGGAATCTACCATCGTGACAGAATAAAGGGCCGCAAATACCTCCTTCTTACTCAAGGCATCTACCACGTTGTTGTGCCTCCTCAGTTTATACTCCCATACAAAGTAATAATCAGTAAGAAACTCCTGCCACCGGGCTTGTTTTGCGGACAATTTCTTTTGGGTCTTGAAAAATGTGTTAGCAACATTATCCATTCTGATAATGAACCTGGCTCCCAGCAAATATACTTGCCAAATTTCAAGGCAATGTACCACTGTAAGCATATCCTTCTCGTACGTCGAGTAACACTGCTCCCACCATTGAGCTTTCGGCTCTCAAAGGCTACTGGATGACCTTCCTATACAAGGACTCCACCAATGGCTTTGTCCGAAACATCAGTATGTACATCAAATGGAAGATTGAAAATGGGTAGCTTCAATACCGGTTCAGTTGAGATAGCAGCTTTAAGTTTCTCGAATGCCTTCGCACATGCACTCGACTAACACAACTCTTGCTTCTTCTTCAGCAAGTCCGTCAACGACGCCGCTTTCTTGGAGTGTCCCACAATGAACCACCTATAGCAGTTCGCTAGGCTAAAAAAACTTCGCAATTCTTGTATTGTCGTAGGGGCCTGCCACTCAACTATCACTTTCACCTTCCTCGAATCCATTCTAACCTGACCCTTGCTCACCATGTGACCTAAGAAGCTGATCTCCAATTGGGCAAACTCACACTTCTCCACCTTCACGTAGAGCTTGTGCTACCTCAGGAACACTCACCTCAAATGTTCCACATGTTCTACCAAGTTAGTACTATACACTACGATGTCGTTTAAATAGACCACCACAAACTCATCCCAAAAATCGTACAACACATCATTCATAAGGTTGCAAAATGTAGCAGGGGTGTTAGTTAATTCAAACGACCTAACTAAAAATTCGTAGGATCCATACCAAGTTACGCATGTTGTCGTTTGCTCATCACCCTCAGCTATCTGCACTTGCCAATACCTACTCTGAAGATCCAACTTAGTGAACACCTCAACCCTTGGCAACTTGCCCATAAAATTCTGAACCAAAGGTACCGGATACTTCTTTTTGATCGTTATCCTGTTTAGCGCGTGATAGTCCACACACATTCTGTAACATCCCGTTTCCAGATAACGAGTTGAATTATGGAAACGGGTACACGTGAGAGCAATCGGAGAAATTTGGAAAACACATCTCAAGCTCATGCATTTGTG
>JANZXR010000171.1:23907745-23923789 GCA_027575705.1 Erythroxylum echinodendron
GTTTAAGTAAACAAAATGTTTTGAAAAAGAAAAAGTGGGCCCAAATTAATGATCATTGATAAGAGTATTAAAAAAAAATGTATACCGAAGTTTAAGTGTTAAGTGATGTGACACGCCACCCTCGCGGGGTACGGATTCGGATATCACTATCGATATCGGGTTTGGGTCCAGCGGGAGTGGGGTGTTACACATTCGAAGTATACCATCTTACTTCTTATGAAATAATATCGGGGCACCATATGGAGCTTTAGATGGTTAGATGAACCTTGCCTCCAATAACTCACTAAGTTGTTTTTGAAGTTTCGCCAATTTCATCGGGAACATCCTATATGGGGCATATGCAGGTGGGATCGCTCCAGGAACCAACTCGATCCTGTGATATACCTCATGACCAGGGGGAAGAGTTTTCGGTAATTCTTTCAGCATCACCTCCCGAGACTCTCTCAACAAACTTGCAACCGCATCAGGGACTTCCACCATGTGGTCTTCATTGATTTCCTACATGGTAGCGAGATAGTCTCCATACATTTCTTTAACCCTTTCTCGATGCTCGTGGTCAAAACATATCCTATCAAAGTTGTAGCATTCATCGTTCCACCTTCGAACCTACAACAATTCACGTAGAAGGAATTTCGATCTTGCATTAACATCATACCTCCTAAACTCGGATACAACACCATCCTTACTGCTTTGAGGAAATCAACCCCTAATATCAGCTCGAAATCCTCTAATGGTATGATAATGAAATTCATCCTGGCACGCTAACTTCCAATTATGACTGAAACATTGTAAGCAACTTCATCGGCGCATTGGATACCCTTATGCCCAACTTCCGAACCATCCTTTCCACTAAGAAACTGTGAGTTGCACCTGTATCCACCATTACGGTCATGTCTTTCTCCCCAACCTGTACACCTAACTACATTAGTCTATCAAAGGGAATTAACTCGGTACTAATCACATTAAGCAAGGTGATCAGATTTAGTGCCGCATCTTCTAAAGATTCACTGTCTTCTTTGACAATTAGGGCATTTAACTTCTCCTTTCTCGGGCATTCTCTGGCAAAGTATGGACTGCCGCACAAGTAACAAGTAACCTTGCCCTTCTTGGAGGATGTCTTCCCATTCTGCTTGCCCTTGCCCTTAAAATTGAACTTCTTAGAGTCTTTCTTCTTCTTCCCCTCGAACTTCTCCTGTTAGGTGTGGCCTTTGCCTTTGGAAGAATTTGAGGAGCTCGCCTTAGATTCTTTTTCCATTCGAAAATCTACCAAGGCATCAGCGGCCGTTATTGCACCAACCATGTCCTTCATATTTTGCATACGTAATTCCATTTGAGCCCACGGTTGTTACCCAGATATAAAATTGAAGAGCTTGTCCTCGTCTAACATATTCTCAATATCCAGCCTTAGTGAACTAAATGATTTAACATAATCTCTTACCGATCCATCTTGCTTAAGCTTCTTCAAGGCATCTCTCACCAGCCAAGAAGTATTCATGGGAAGGAACTGATCCTTGAGCTCCTTCTTCATCTACACCCACGATTCCACGATAGTTCTACCCACACTAATCTCTGTAGAGGTCCTCATTCTCCACCAGAGCTTGGCATCCCCATCTATGTACATGGATGTCACATGGACCTTCTCAGCATCGGGTACCCTAGCAGCCACAAAGTACTGCTCCATATCTCACAAGAAATTCTCTAACACCTTAGTGTCCTACATGCCTTCGAACACCCTAGGTTCATATACCTTCACAGAGGAAAGTTGCGGTGTGGAGATTTCAACCCATTTAACATCTAGAGTTGCAACAGCACACCTTAGAATGATGATCTCTAGTTGGGCATCCTCCTGTGCCTTCAACATATCTGCCATCTGTTGTTGCAACTGTTGGATCTGCGCCTCCAACATCTTGAATCGAGTATTGTGAGAAGTGACCTCTTCCTCCCCTTGAGGAATTAGCCCAATGAGTGCTTCCACCCTAGTCACTCATTCTGTCAAGTTGCTTACTGCCATCTCGAAATTTGGCTCTGATACCAGTTGATACAAAGGTCACCTTGGAACTCGAACTTTCACTGAAGTTGATCGTCAACACCCTTTACACGGCAGCCTCAGTTAGGTCCACATAAGTAAGACTTCAGTCTTCAATGACCCTCGAAGTGTTTATCTCGCACACTTAAAGAAACTATGCTACGAAAGTAATAAGAAATAAAGGCAACAAGGAAGGCAACAAAGATATGGTAAAACGAACCTTTATATTACTTCCCTCAAAAGAATACAATGAATGCTCTCTCTCTGAATGAGTTGAGAGGAAAGCTTAAATGGGCTAATTATGGGCATTGTAACTTGGATGTCAAGTTACATTTAGAATCTCACTCAAACTAAATTGCCTAAGATCGTGCTAAGATCATGTCTATCTCTATCAATTACATCATATGGACCAATTGGATGACACCCCATCCAAATAGGACTTTAATTGACAAGATAGAATCTACAAGATAACAGAAAAATAGAGTTTACATTCAACTAGGAAACTAGCATCCTTATCCTCAAAGATCTCCACTATCTTTAGATGTTGAGTTCCACTGTAACTCTAGCTCTTCGTCATTGCCACATCGTCCAAAATCTCCCCACAATCTTTATCCATTGATGATGCATTATGATCTTGCCGAATCCCACATAGTACCCTAATCCAATGCTTCCCACAACAAGTCTGTTAGTCGTGGTCCATCCATCCGAGTATAGGCTAAGTCCTTAGTCCGTTAAGTCCTTAGCTTAAGTCGAGTCAATCTTTACCAGGTTCGAGGCTCTACCAAAATTTACACCAAGCCTGAACACACTAGCCCACGTTTGCCTTAATGTTTTTGTATGCCTCCCTCATGCGTGTAATCCAGCTAATCTGCCTCCTAAGGCTCCTCATAAAACTCGCTAAGAAGTGCTTCAAAGTTTAAGGGTCTAACAATTATCTTTGTTGTCGCCACCTAGGAGTAAGCTTCCCTACTCCCTCTCTTCTATAGTTACTTCCTTCAGTGACATTTGTTTCTGTTGGTTGCAGAGATTGAAGGAGGCACTGGGAGAAAGCGTTAGGCATTTACACCTAGACATTAAAACACATTTAAATGGAAGTGGGATCTAGTTCCATTTAAACATAATTTCCCTCCCCAGATGCAACATTTTGTCTTGAGTGGGACACACTCCCAATTTTAAAAAAATCCACATCACTTATGTGTGGTAGCACTGTAATAAAATTGTTTAAAAAATTCACATCAGCAAAAAAAATGCCACGTCATCATTTAATTGACAAAGGCCTAATTTTGTTAGTGGTTCCATCTAGTCAAGAGTTATTTTGAATGTTTTGTAAACGTTAGGGTTTATTTTGAATGCATTAAAAAGTTCGGGTTGAACTCAAACTTCAATGTAAACGTTGGGAACTAAAATGTTCTTTTGACTTGAAATTTTACTTTATTTAACATTTTAGGCTCCATAAGCTAATCCTTAATGTCACACTCTTTTAAGATTTTTTTCAGTACGATAGAACTTTATCATGTCACTATATATAGGCTAAAAAATTTATGAGGACTTTAAAGGTAAATACCCAATTTTAACTTCAAGTCTTTTAAGGTTTGGCAGGCGATCCTTTACAATTTATATTCTAAAAGTACTTTTAACTGAATTTTTTAAGGTTTTGTGGGCAATTCTTTTCATTTGGCACTCGAGGTGATTCTATATCCTCAAATCCTTTATTCCTTTCAATTTCTGCAAAGAAAGTTATTACTTGCATACACCTAACGAGAACACACTCTGAAATAAAATTATTATTAGATTATAAAATAAAAAATTTTAATTAAATTTTTGAAAAGTTAAATTTAAATAAATCAAATCGAGTTAATTACTAGATGTCAATCAAAGAAATTACCAAAATACATTATAAATCTAAGATATCCACATTGCATCTAACCTTAATGTCTTAGTAGAGTGCTAAAAGGTAAGCATTACAAAATATATAAGAATTAAATTCTCCTAGAAACCACCAGCAGCCTACTACACCTCATTGCCACTTGATTGATGATGAGTTGTTCTCATATACTTAAAATTATTAGCTCAATAAAAGTTTTCAAGCATCTAGATTTCCCTTCAAGTCTTTTGTTCTTTTTGTCTTTCCATATTTCTTGGAAGTAAGTGGCCATTTCCACCATCTAAACCTCCTTGTCTTGCTTGGAACTAGGCATTTGCATCAACCCTTATATGGAGTTTGTTAGGTTGCTATAGGAGAGACTATGTGTGCCATATTGTTGCAATTCTTTGCCACACAACT
Organism: Erythroxylum echinodendron; assembly: GCA_027575705.1. Taxonomy (NCBI): domain Eukaryota; kingdom Viridiplantae; phylum Streptophyta; class Magnoliopsida; order Malpighiales; family Erythroxylaceae; genus Erythroxylum; species Erythroxylum echinodendron. Next base: position 23,912,056 of record JANZXR010000171.1, read on the forward strand.
TTAGAGAAACCACAAATGTAAAATAAGGGATCCCTACTTTCTTTATCTAAGTTACATAGTACACAATCTTTAGATGAAGGCAGAAACCATATTCTATCCAAAATGCTAAGTTTATTCAGCATAGCTAACCAAAGCAAAAAGCTAGCATTTGGCTTAATGGATTGGCTCCAGACCAACTTACACCACTATATTTTTTTGTCTATCCTAGACAACAGTTCTTTTAATTCAAGTGTTATTGTATGAAAAACTAATGGTTTTGAAGTGTTGAGTTTTCTAATTTTAAAGAAGTATTATTCCAAGTAAAAGGGTAAAAGTGTCACTTTTGACCTAAGTTTTTTACCAATCGACAAGTTTAATCATAACATTTCAGAGTGAACAATTATAACCCTAATATTTAGAAAATGTTAAAATTGGACCCTATCATAATGAAAATTTTAACCTTATCTAACAGAGCCAAGTTAGCATTGACTTGCATTTTTTATTATTTTTATTGTATTTTGTGGACCCCTTATGTCATATCATTGCTGACGTGACAAATTGGGGCCATACTTATTTAAAAAATATAACAACCTTATTTTATTATAAAATATGAGACCCACCTTTAATTAAACATTTCTAAAATTGTTAACGGTGAGGCTATGAAGGATTGACAACTATATGTCTAAAGGGGTGAGCTACATCACCTCCTCTTGAATGTTTGACAAACTCAGATGGTGTGACAGAGCTTTCATGGCAGCCACTGGGACTTTCAATGCTAACAATTGCATCAGTAATGGGGGTTTTGGATCTACTGACAAGGTAGAGTTCTTTCCTGCGTTCCTAGTTGCAATTAAGTGACTTGTAGTTGGAAGATTCCAGGGTGTTCAACAATTTCATACAGAAATTAAAACACTTGAAAGCTTGCAGCATCCAAATCTTGTCACTTTGATTGGATATCATGCTAGTGAGATAGAGATGTGTTAGGAATAACCTACAGATTTTGCTATCTTGTTTTGCAAGATACTGACGAAAATGAATCTGTTTTTTATCAGGTTAGTATAGTTTGCAAGAAAGAAAGAAAAGAACACACAGTTTTTACTTGGTTCAATAGCTTAATGCTATCTACATCTAAGGATCAAAATCACATAGCTGATTTTACTAAGATCTAAAAAGGAAGATACAAGTTATAAGAAGATGAGTGTTTTGAAAACACTTGTAAGAGTTCCCTATGAACTCACTAGTACTCTCTTTGTAAGTACTCTCAGCAACTCTTTAACTCCAAATCTCCTATTTGTAAATCTCACTGATTATTTTTTGGTAGCAATAAATCTGTGTATGAATTTTTGTGTGTGGAGTTGATTATTACTTCTTCCTTTTTATAGAATTCATATAATTTGTTGATTCCTTCATCCTTCATAACAGATGCGAGAATATCAGCTCATAAATATAGTTTCACGTGTCTCTCACGTGAGTCATTTAAAAGTCTTCCCTATACGTTGCGTTTTTTTGCCAAGTCTTTTGTACTCCTCATTCTTACTTATACTCTGCATTTTTTCATGTGATTTGCGTTATCCTTGTAGATTTAACGTATGGACTTCACTGACTTCTCTTACCTGTCAATGTAAGAACTTTCTCAACACCACATTGTACACACCCATAAAAATCGGTAAATGAGAAATGTTATCCCTAAACCTTGTAACTCAAATCTGTTAGTTTGTGTCAAATATTGGTGGAGAACCGTGAGTTTCTTCACATTTATCTTCTTCAGGGGTTGTTGTCTTTAAGGGATTTCACAGATCTGTAGATAATCTCTACAGTATGTGAACTTCCTTGTTGTAACAATCTTCGTATGAAGTCAGATGGATTCAGCTCGCTTGTGATTTTCTCAAACATGAAGAGTACCTTCAATATTCTGTCTCTGACGAAGTGGAGTCACATATCTATGTGCTTCGATCTCTCGTGCCAGATAGGATCTTTAGTGAGGTAAATAGCACTTTGATTATCTGTATATACTGTTAGTGTCGCTATGTTAACTTGTATTTCTTTCAAAATCCCTATCAACCATGTTAGCTCTTTTATTCCCTCTATGATTGCGTAGTATTCTGCCTCTGTGGTTGATAGTGACACTGATTGTTGCTGTGATTTCTAACTTATTGTGTTTTTTAGTAATGTGAAGTAGTATGCTAAAATTAATTTTCTGTTGTCTTTGTCTATTGCATAATCTGTATCCATAAAGCCTTGTATGCATACATTGTTAGTTCAGCTAATTTAGCTTTAGAGAAACACAAACCGTAGTTTAAAGAGCCAATTAGGTATCTGAGGACATTCTTCAGTCCTTGCCAGTGCTCAAGTCCTGGATTATCCATGAGCTTACTTAGGATATTGATTGAGTAGGCTAGGTCTGGTCTTGTGCACAACATTATATATATGATACTACATACTACCTACTCTGACATCATAGGGGCAGTTTACCATATATCTCTTTTCTTTCTCAACTTGAGGACAATTACTGGCTACCATTTTCAGATGTGAGCCTATAGGGATAGGACTTGGTTTTGCCTGTTCCATATTGAAATGTGTAAGAACCTTTTTGATATAATTCTTCTGACTTAACCGTAACTTCCCATCCCTCCTTTTTCCTTATGATCTACATTCCTAGGAGTTTCTAAGCTTCTCCCATATCCTTCATTTCAAAATGATCACATAGGACATTCTTCACTTCCATTATTCTGCTTAGGTTCTTTCCAGTAATGATCATGTCATCTAAATACACTAGCATGTAGACAACTTCAGTTTCTCCTATAGGTCCTTGAAGTATAGGCAGTAGTCGTAGGCACTCCTAGTGAAGTTCATTTCAGTTGGTACTTCATGGAACTTCTTGTTCCATTGTCTAGGTGCTTGCTTCAGCCTATATAGGGATTTCTGAAGTAGGTAGACATGATCAGGCTTTTCTTTATCTACAAAACCGATAGGTTGCTTCATGTAGATAGTTTCCTTAAGCTTTCCATATAGGAAAGCTGTCTTTATATCCATTTGATGGATCTACCAATCATATATTGCAGCTAGCACTAGGATGAGTCTGATTGTCTTGAACTTGACTACTGGTGAGAAGATTTCCTTGTAGTCAACTCCCTCCTTCTGCCTATATCCCTTGGTTACTAGCCTAGCCTTATATATTCTAGGTTCTACCTCTATAGCTCCTTCTTTTAGATTGAACAACCATCTATTTTCAATCACCTTTGCTTTAGGAGGTTTAGGGACTATAACCTAGGTCTTGTTCTTCATTAGGGAGGTTTATTCACTCTAGCTAGCCAACTTCCACTTTTTAACATCATTTCTACTCATTGCTTCTTCATAGGTTTCAGGTGCCCTATATTCTATAGATTAAACTACAAGATATGTAAATTCAACCAAGTTTGAGTCAGTATATCTCCTATTAGTAATTCTCTGTCTTGGTTTCCTATCTCTAGTGAATTGATAGTCTTGTAGATTTCTTTAAGGGTCATCTATAGCTGTGTGTAGGGGTCTCTCCTCACTCTCACCCTCAGTTTCTTCTGTCCTTTGTTCATGATGTGCAGAGTCTTGCTCAAGTTCCACATCATGAGATTGAGTACTACTTCTTTCTTCTGCTTCTGAGGCACATAGAAGGGGACTGAACTACTTGGTGATCCAAGTTGCTCCTGAACTTCATTTTAGAGGTTTGATCTTGATGAGTTCCTACGCAATAGAGAAAACTCATTTTCCTTGAAGATTACATCTCTGCGAATAATGGTTTTAAAGCCTCCCTTTTGAAGTAGTAGAATCTTGTAACCTCTGACTCCTTCTGGAAAACCTAGGAATACTCCCATTACTGCTCTAGGTTCCAGCTTTCCTTCCTTTTAATGTGCATAAGTAGCACATCTGAAAGTCTTTAGGTGAGCCAGGTTAGTTTTCTTTCCATTCCATACTTCTTGTGGAGTTTTATATTCATTTGCAGAGGTGGGGAGCCTGTTAACTAGATAAGCTGCAGTCTTGATTGCTTCTCCCCATAAAGTTTATGAACAACTTGAAGATAGTAGCATACACCTAGTATTTTCTGGGAGTGTCCTGTTGAGTCTCTTAGTTACACCATTATGCTGAGGTGTAGCTCTCACTGTCTTATGCCTTAGAATTCCTTTCTTACTGCCGTTGTCTTCAAACTCCTTATTGCAGTATTCCAGTCTATTATTTGTCCTTAAGCATCTCAGCTTCTTTCCAGTCTGGTTTTCCATAAATGTATGCCACATTATGAAGATTTCTAATGCTTCATCTTTCCCCTTCATAGGATATACCTAGCATTTTCTAGATTTTTCATCTATGATGGACATAAAGTATAGGTTCCCTCCTGCAGTGGACACTTGAGTTGGCCCCCAGAGATCACTATGAGCATATTCTATAGTTTCTTCAGCCCTTTTTGTTCCTTTATGAAAACTTGACCTGTGGTCCTTTCCTAGTATGCATGATTCACAGAATTCTAACTTCTTTATGTCCTTTTATAGAATCAGGCATTCTTTACTGAGATACAAGAGACTCTTGTTTCCTGCATGTTCCAACCTTGAATTTCATTGAGTAGTTGAACCAGGCTCTCTATTTTTTGTAACTTGATTCACTTCAGCAGTGCCTATAACATAGTACAACCCACTCTTTCAACTCCTTTGATGATGACTTTACCATCCTTTAGGATTTCTTGAAGTCCATCCTTAGATCTTATCTGAAATCCTTGTTTGTCAAACACGTTTTCAGAAATTTGTTTCCTCCTTACTCCAGGCACAAATCTGACATTGGATAAGGTTCTCCTCTTCCCATCAAACATATTGACGGAGACATTCCCAATCCCTCGATCTTTTGCTACCCAGAATTTGCCATCTTTACTTTGGCAGTGACTGGTTCAAATGTTGTGAACTAGTCTTTGTGAGGAGTTACATACAAAGTGCATCCAGATTTGAAGATCCATTCTTTACTGAGATCTTGACTCTCTTCAATGATTGCCAGTATTGCATCACCATTGGAGTCCTCTGGTTTCTCTACATTCCCAGCATCTCCACTTTGTGCAGCTTTGTCTCTTTTCTTCTTTCTGCAGTCTTTAACAAAGTGTCCCTCTTTATTACAGTAGTAACACTTCTTGCCTTTCACCTTTTTCTTCTTTTCATCACCTTCCTTATTATGCTTATCCTTGCCATTCCCTTTCTGCTTATTTCCTTTCTTGCTATTATTTTTCTATGAATTCTTATCATGATTGTTTTTTACGAACATTACTTCTGCTTCCTACTTGAATGGATTAATATCCACCATTTCTTCCATTAGTGAATCCAGTACCCTCTTAACAATGAGGGATTCTCCACTATCATGCTTGATCACCTTCTTGAAAGCATTAAATTCAGAAGGTAAAGCTTTTAGAATCACTATAGCTTGATGCTCTTTCGAAATCCTTTCACCTGTAGCTTTTAAATCTTGCACCAACTTAAAGAAATAGTCTAGGTTATCATCATGAGAAATAGAAGTGTTCATCTTATAATTAGCAAGATTATCCAGAAGAGGTATCTTGTTAGGAAGACATCTTTAACATATATTTCATCAAGTTTCAGCCACAGTTTTTATGCAGTATTACAGTTATACACTTTCCTTATCACTATGGGTGACAAGTGAAGCATTAACTTGCAGTGTGGAAGTCTTTACATCTTAAATCTCTTTATGGGATCAATTTCAACAACATACTGATCTTCAATAGCTCCATAACATTCATAAGACTCGAAAGGTCTTGCATATGAAGTTTCCAGATGGTGAAGTCTTCCTTACAAATGAAGACATCCATTTCTTTTCCTACCATTTTGAATGTAGTTTAAAGAAACACGAGAGGAAATTTACTTACAGAAATTCTTGATGAACCTTGATGCTTTGAGTAGCCAAGAATTGCCCAAGAAGTTGCGGATTAGCTATGATACCACTTCTGTTAGGAATAACCTTCAGATTTTGCTATCTTGTTTTGCAAGATATTGACGAAAGTGAATCTAGTTTTTATCAGGTTAGTATAGTTTGCAAGAAAGAAAGAAAAGAACACACAATTTTTACTTGGTTCGATAGCTTAATGCTATCTACGTCCAAGGATCAAAATCACGTAGCTAATTTTACTAAGATCTAAAAAGGAAGATATAAGTTACAAAAGGATGAGTGTTTTGAAAACACTTGCAAGAGTTCCCTATGAACTCACTAGTACTCTCTTTGTAAGTACACTCACTAACTCTTTAACTCCAAATTCCTATTTGAAAATCTCATTGATTATTTTTTGGTAGCAATAAATCTGTGTGTGAATTGCTATGTGTGGAACTAATTATTGCTTTTGCTTTTTTAAAGACTTCATATTAGTTGTTGGTTCCTTCAGCCTTCATAACAGATGTGAAAATATCAACTCATGAAGGTAGTTTCATGTGTCTCTCATGTGATTCATTTAAAAATCTTCCCTGTACGTTGTGTTTTTATAACAAGTCTTTTGTACTCCTCATTCTTGCTTGTACTCCGTGTTTTGTAATGTGATTTGCATTATCCTTGTAGATTTAACGTATGTACTTCACTGACTTCTCTTTTTTTTGGTTGCCTACGAGGTGTCCTAGGTGGGTCCTAATTGACTTCTCTCGTCTGTCAATGAAAGAACTTTCTCGACACCACACTGTACACACCCACAAAAATCCCTAAATCCAAAATGTCAGCCCTAAACCTTGTAACTCAAATCTGTTGGTTTGTGTCAAATATTAGTGGAGAATCATGAGTTTCTTCACAAGATGTTCATAATTTGTAATTATTTTTGGGGTGGTAATCTTGAAAAGTTCACACAGGAGAGGTCAATGAGGGTTGTGAACTGGATAGTGCTTCACAAAATTGATTTGGATATAGCTTGTGATCTTGCCTACTTGCATGATCAATTTGTTCCTTATGTACTCCATCGTGATGTCAAGCCTAGCAATATCCTTCCAGATGAGGAGTTTAATGCCTATTTATTTGAGTTTGGTTTAAAAAGACCCTTGAGTAGTTCAAAAACCTATGCCACTATATGTGTAGCAAGTAATTTTGGGTATGTTGCCCCAGAATATATGAAATGACATGCTATGTTTCAGATATGGTTGATGTATATAGTTATGGGGTTGTGTTGCTTAAGCTATTTTAAGATAAAAAAAGCTTTGGACCCTTTATTTTCACCTTATGGGAATGGTTTCAACATTGTTGCTTGGGCATGCATGCTCCTTTGACAAGGCCGGGCAAAAGAATACTTCATCACAGTAGGATTATAGGTCACAGTAAGATTATGGGATGTAGGTCCTTATGACTATCTTGTGGTAGTTGTACATTTAGTAGCTGTGTGTACTGTTGACTCGCTCTCTACTATACCTACAATGTGGAGAAAGAATTACTTCTACCAAAGAAGGGTCTATAACTTTTATTCAAGCAGTTTATGTACCTGCAGATGATTTGACCGACCCCACTCCTGCTATGACATTTGCACATTTAGATGCTACTTTTCATTTTATTAAATTTAATTTATAAATTGACTTTTAATTTTATATTTGAATTTTATAACTTTAATGAATTTTAGAACTTTAATAAAGAGTTTCTTCCGCTTATAAATTTACGAAAAACTCGTTACAATCGGATCCATTTAATCCATAACAAATTTTGCATTGAACTCGTTTTCATTACTCCTTCCGCCTTCACCAAAAATAGAACTATAAATGTAACTTTCACTGTAATAGGTTGACGCCACAAATTCCATCCCAAAGTTGTACAAAGGTTGAAACAACGTTAGTCTCCATCATTCTAGTTACTGGATTAGGCCCTATTGATTGAGGGTAGTATTTTGCAAGTTGTAACCTTACCCCATTGTAAGTAATTTGCTTTCTTAATCCTCACCTTGGAATTCCCTTAGATAGAGATAGACTAGATATTGTCTCTTGTAAAGTGTAAAATAGTTTTGCTCCAATTCTTAGATGCTAGTTCCTTCATTTAAGGATCACACTATATAATTTGCAGAAGATTATATCACCATGTATATGTGTATTTAAGTTGCATTTGTTTAAAGGAACTATAAAATGTTTTAGAGTTTGATGACTCCATCCCATGCTTGATAATTATTGTTTTTTATATTCTTAGAGTAGTTACTGCAATATTGCATATATTGATTCATGTTTCTTTAAACTTCAGTAAAATAAGTTTTGGTGGTTTTGCTGTCCATTTCATTTTGCTTTTGTTGGTTTCATGAGTAAGGACGCAGTTATAACTACTCGTACCTTCTTCCTCCTAATAGCATCTTTTAAAATATTTACTCATTGGGACCACTCCCTTGCTTACTTTTCCTATTTAAACCATCCATGATGATTAAGCTCAATAGCTCTAATTGTAATTATGTATGTTGAAAGATGCAAAACTACTTTCTTCATCATCCCAATTACCTAAAACCAAGTTCTGCAATAATCAAAGGAATGGTTTATGCTAAATTAGTGAACTGATTGACTCAGAATACCAGAAACATAAAGTTCTCTTACTATAATGATAGGCCATTGCATGTAATTTAATGCTCTTGCTAGAAGTTCAGGAGATAAAGGTAATCGCTACAAAAATGGTGAAGATTTGACAACTATATGTCTATATAAACTGCTATAATGAATAAGTCATGAATATAAAATCTAAATGACGAATCAAAAAATCCTATGGAATCATAAATCATGAAACACGGAAAGATCCTTCGAATAGAGTCATATCATTTCATTATATTGACAATTTCAAAAAACTTAAGGGGGCAAGCACATCACCTCCTCCTATATGTTTAATAAACTTAGATGGCGAGAGAAAGCTTACATGGCAGACACAAAGTTAAGTTAATACGGTAGGCCCCACACTTATTAATAAAATAGCAGTTATATTTCTTAAATAAGTGGGTCTCACTTTATTCCGTTAGCAATGACGTAACATAAGATGCCCACAAAACACAATAAAAAATATAAAAATGCTAGGTCAGCATTGTCTTAGCATTTAATAGACGGGGCTAAAATTTTCTTTATAGCGAGGTCCAATTTGAATGTTTTCTAAATGTTAGGTTTATAATTATTTACTTTAAAATGTTAGGGTTAAACTTGTCAATTAGTAAAAAAGTTAGGGTCAAAAGTGATCTTTTTGCCAAGTAAAAATAAAATAGAGAACAAAGATTTATATCAAAATACCTCATCGACTAGTCCAAGTACATATAAGATTATATATGAAATAAATGTTAAATGGATTATTTAATATTTAGTGATATGGATTATTATGAACAACATTGTCATTTATGCATAAGATATCCTATTGCAATATTTTGATTTAAAGTATTTTAGTTCAAGTAGTGAATCCTTATTCACGTAAAATTTTTTGAAAGAATTTATTACAAATATTAAAATAAACTATATACGAATGTACTAGATTATAAGATAAATTAATGAAAATATGACTAACTTGCAAATTCTACTAGATTGGAAGACAAATTCTTAAAAAAATGATTAAGTTGACAACATGTAGATTATCCAATTAAAAAAACTCAAATCTATTATTATAACATTACGTAATACATCAATTAAAATAATGAAAATCAAATTTATTTAAAATTAAACATAATTTAAAGTTACTATAAAATCTAAGTGTAAACTATAAATAAAATAAGCTAAAATAAAAATAAATTCACAAATTAATGAAACATAAGAAATAATAAAGATTACCAAAAATTCATCCTAAATTAATGTATAATTTATAAAACTTACACGTAAAAATGACTCATTTACTATTAAGCTATTTAAAATTTTAATTTCAATTTTAAACTTTTTAATAATATAACAAGATAACATGTAAGTTAAATATATGAAAATATTTAAAGATATGAACCATGCGTAAAGATATATCTTTGCTCCTTTGATCATGTCATCTTTTTCTATTAAATTTTTTTTGACATGGTGAGTTAAATCCTAAAAAATTGTTAAACTTAAATTTTTTTTAAAAATGTTTAAAACTAAGTTAAAAGGATTTAACACTAAAATCCTTATAAATTTTTTGTAAACAACTAAAAGGGAGGTAAATTGAGACTTTTTATATTTAGAAATAATTAAAATATTCTTTTCTTCAAGTAAGCGCTAAAGGAATGTGACATTGTTAAACTATAAGAATAACACTATTGACATCAAAGGTATTTCTTATGTTTTTGGGCCACTAGTCTTATAATTTTGGATGTCCGACTAATATACCTTATAGATACTCTTTTTGTATGCAAAAAGTGAAAAATTCAAGTGGATAACTTGTTGAAAACTTTATATACCATGCATTTTGTAGCATTTTCCTATGAGAGGTTACTTTTATTCTTAACCAATAACATAATGAAGAGAAACAATTATATAAAAATCAAACAAAAATAATCACTTTCAAAGAGATTCCACAAAATAGTTTAGTGATGACTCACTCTAAATTATTGAATCTCACATAAGTTTAGCACGTCACTCTTTATATGAGCATCAATGTACATTAATAGCTCAATTGTTGTCACTAATGTGAAATATTTTCAATAATGAAGTTTTCACCCTAAAATATTAAGAAAAGATATAGTAAAATATAAAATAAGAAATTAGTCCTAGGCAGATAATGAGTTTTAGGGTCAATTAAATAATAATAAAGATATTAAGTACCGTATTATGCTCATATAAATATTTACCTAGATCTGTAATATATTTTCTAATTTAGGGAATAAAATTAAAGGAAAATTGCATAAGTTGAAAAATAAAAATTTCCTATAAGTTTATGGTGGAAAGTTATCTAAGGCTTAAAGAAAAGAAAGCATGTGTATAAAACCTTAGGAGTTTTTCTAGAGTTTAAAATGAAATATAATGCCTAGAATGAATCATACGAGATTTTTTTAATCAATTTTTGTAAAGGAGAAAAAGATTTCAAGTAAAAACAGTTTGGGCTAAACGAAGGAGTTCTGTTGGTTTTAGGCATATTTGTTGAAGAAAAAAATATTGGTAAAAGAGGAAGGAATTTTGATTTTATATTAAAGAGAGACTTTTAGTTTTCAAAGTGTAATTGAATTTTGAAAAGAAATGGTAATATTAAACTAAATGAGTTCAAATGAAAACTATATTAACTTAAAATAATGAGCATGAAGTAAATGAATTAATAATTGAAATGATTTAAAGTTTAATACGAATGAATTGAATATGTCCAAATTGGTTTTAAGTAAATTTAGAAGGATTAAGAAAATAATTATACTAAAATACTAATCTAAAAGAAATTGGGCCTAAAGATTAAGAACCAAACCATGCCTCGATGGGAGGTCACATTTACTACCAATGAGTAGACTTATCCTTTAGGAGACCCAAACCATGCAAGATCTAAGATTCATGTCATCTGGTGGGGAGTAACACTTGACCACATGCAAATGGGCCATCATATGGAGACCGTGGACTCTCACATGAGCATCCTCTCCCACTCAATCTTTTTCGGCCTTTAAGTTTTAGTAAAAACCATCTTGTCTAGATGCAATTTATTAACCATCTTATATTGTTTCATTATATATCTTATACATAATGAATGCGTGGCAAAGCCTAGGGTTGGCAATTTTTCTAAATGGCATACATTCACATAATATCATATATTATTTTCATCCATTCATCCATTCATCTCATGAATTAAATAGCTACTTTTGGTTGTCCATCCTAGAAAAATAAAAGAAAATTAC
>JANZXR010000171.1:23938841-23954789 GCA_027575705.1 Erythroxylum echinodendron
CTCTCCGATTCAATTTATCACTCACAAAGCCTATTTTTCAAGAAATCACACTTATTCACACTTATACCGGGAAAATGCCATGAATGCATGTACAGATATTTTTTTCATGTGCACATATCACTTTTCACAAATGCATGAGCATGAGATGTGTTGTTCTAATTTCTCTGATTTACCTCACTTGGACCAGTTTCTCTGGTCCGACCCGTTCTATGGAAACGGGATGTTACAACCTAAATGTAGTAGAAGGTTTTGAATATGATTTAAACAAAGGGATCAATACAATCATTTCTGGAACTAAGCTATTCTCTTATATGAGAAGACTACAATTGACTAAAGGTGAATTGAAGCAACTTAAGCGAGCCTCTAGTCCTAATACTCAAAAGAAAGTGAGAGAAGCTAATGAAAGATTGGAAATAATACAAGATGAACTGCACAAAAGCCTCATGATGTTTCTGTAAGAAGTATTGAAATAGCAACTTTTAAATACTATACCAAGATGCTAACCACCTACAACTTATTAATAAAGCAGGGAGCCAAAGTAATTTGGATAAATGATGGAGTTATGAACACGAATTTTTTACGTTGGGTTATACTAAAAAGGGTGAACAGTAATAAAATTATTTCTCTAATGAGCAAAAGTAGCGCTCTTCTGATGCAAAAAGAGGAATTACATCAGGAGATCTACAATTTCCTTTTTAATACTATTGGAATTGCTTCATATGCTAACTCTTATATGGAACAAGTGGCTCATATAGTTAGGGATAACATTCCACTTGAGTTACCTAATATTCTAGCTAAACCTATTGAACTCGAGGAGGTGAAGAAGACCTTATTCTCCTTACACCCTAACAATGTTTTGGATCTGGATGGGTACAATGCTTACTTCTTTTAGCTAACATGGAAGCACAAAAAATTACGACATTAAAGTTGTAATGTAATTCTTCAGGTTTAGTTCAATGTTAAAGGAGGTCAACAAAAATATATGAACCTTGTACCTAAGGTGAGTTCCCTAATTGCATAAAGAATTATTAGCCTATGTCATATTACAATGTCATTTATAAGATAATTGCAAAAATCGGAGCTAGTAGAATAAATCTATGGGAGATAAAGTTCTTTCATTAAGGATATGTCTATGGGAGATAACATTTTAGTGGTGTAAGAATTCCTCAAAGGTTATAAAAAAAATAAAACTAGTAGGAACTATATGATTAAACTTGGTTTCCAAAAGTCTTTTGAAACATTATATTGGAACTTCCTATTCTATACTCTAAATGCATTTGGAGTACCAGATACATTCATAAATTAGATAGGTAAAAGCATCTCCACTCCTTCCTATGGTATACTTATAAATAGGGAGTCGATAAAAATAAGGTGCTAGGGGATTAATTCAAGGGGACCCTCTATCTCCTTACCTATTTATGTTATCTATAGATGTATTTATAAGAATACTAAAGGCTTCTACAAGGAATTGGAAATTAAGATATCACTCCAAATGTGAAGCACAAAAAGTTATATCGTTATCTTTTATAGATGATTTGCTATTAGTTTCTAGGGTTAACAAGGACTTAATAGCAATACTTATAGAGGTCCTAGAATCATTTAAATAATGTCTAGTTTATCGATGAACAAAAGAAAAAGTTGTATCTTAATTTTAGAGAGAGTTTGACCTTATACAGTGGCATTATCAACTCATACTTTTCTAAGATTGACTGAACCCTCATTCACCTATCTAGATATAACTATGACTACTAGAAGACTTACTCACTATGATTTCAATCCTTTACTAGAAAGGATCTAGAATAAGCTTTCCAGCTGGAAAATTAGAACCCTATCATTTCCAGAAAGGATCCAACTAGCAAACTCTATGTTAAGCAACTTATATACTCGTTGGAAAACTCACCTATGTTTTCCTAAGAACATCTTTGAGGATATTAATAGGATTATTAACAAATTTAATTGGTTTGGATCTGGTAGCAACATCTCCATAACTAAGGTAAAGTGGTCTGAAGTTTGTATGCCTTAAAGGAAAAGGAAACTTGGGCTAATCATTATATGGACAAAAACTTAAGTCCAAATTCTAAAAAGAGGCTAGAGGTTACTTATAAACCATAATTCATTATGGGTTAGATCGTTATACACTCATTACACTAAACAAAGGAAAATTTGGTGCTAGAGATAAGGACCATACATAACTTGGATCTTTAAAACAATGTCAAACTAATAGAGGCTTATAAGATGGATTTCTAGAATAAGGTAAGGAATGGCTCCTACACCTCATTTTGGTATAATAATTAGTGAAAATTAGATCTGTTATTTGAGGCGGAAAGCCTAGTGGAACTCAATTATCACATTAAGGATCAATTAATAGTAAGAGAATTTATTACCTTACACAATGCAGAAATTTGTAATGACAATGAAGAATTTATGATCTCACTAGAACTTGATATACATTGAACATGTGAGAAAACAAAAACTAAACCTGCACAACTAAATTTATAGTAGTAGTGAGAAAGGGTCGTATCCACAGAGAGTGTATGTTTAGCTTTTGTAATGAATCAATCAATGTATAAGATTCTGAGGGGGATTCGGTTAAACTTAATTAAGAAAATAAAGTAAAATTAAACAATTAAAGACAAATCAAATTAAATAGTGAAAAACTAGTAGATTAATCAATAGATTTTGAATCCAATTTGTGATTCAACCTTGGCCTTCACACAAATGTGTATAATCAATCACCATATTATTTTTATACCTCTCTTTGAGACTATTAACCATAGATTAACAACAAGCTCTATCAATCCCAACTTTCCTTTAGGTTCTATCTAATTAAAAAGCTCTTTAATTAGGTCTAGCCATTAGATAACCTAGAATAAGCTCTTTAGATTTAATGTGAAACATATTATGAAATAGGAAAATACGTTAATCTAAGTAACAACCACGTAAGCTTAGGTCATTTAACCTATGTTACATTATCCTTAATAATACGTGAACATTCATTTACATCAATTGAATAAGAGTTACAACTATTACGTATTGCAATCTAGATTTTGGCAATGAATTCATACATAAATAATCTACTAGGTATATAATGTACACATGGAATACTGGTATACTAAGAGACAGATTTCCACTTCCATCTGATCTATCTAGTTCTTCAAATTTTGAATGCTAGACCTTATGTCTTGAATTTAAGATCTTGTCTCTTACTGAAATTATTTTACATCTTGCTAGAATTGTAGAGTATTAGTATTAGGGACTTAAACTATATCTTCCAATAATGTACCATAGTTGGAAGAAGAGGCTTATGGTTTAGGTTAAAATTGTTATGCATCTTATGGCCTATGTGGGAAGTAGTTCTACTGCCTATTCCCTCCATAACTCATGTTCTGGTGATCTATCCAACCAAGGTTATAGGTTTTAGGAATATAGGTTACATTGATGGCAAAATTTTTCCCCTATAATGTTGAAATACTACATATATTGATCATGTAGAGATAGACATTGATAATTGTACATTGCATCATGTTTTAGGGCTGAGTTTGATATGTATTTAACTGTTAATTCAATCATTTAATATGTGTTTAAGTTAGAATTGTGTTAGTTTGTTAATTATTTAGGTTTTAAGAGCTTTATGGGTTAATACAAGTCTTTACGATTAAATATTATATTTTTGAGTTATCTTGATTTGTTTGCTGGTGTTTTAGGGTCAACATTGAAAACGAGGGAGTTTCAGAGGCATTCGGGCCAAAACAATAACCCACGATCGTGGCATGTTAGGCCACAATCATGGCAGAAGCACTACAGTTGGCCCACGTTTGGTTTGCATGCCATGATCAAGACAGAAGGCTCAGATATGGCCCACGTTCGTGGCTTGCATCAGGCAAATGCATAGAAACTCAAGAACGTCAAGTTTTGAGGGATTTTTTGAACCTTTCAAAACTCGAAAAAGTCCTAAAGTCACCCAAAACATGAAGAAATATAAAAAGAACATATAAAAGAGGCAGAAGGGAGCTTTTACATTAGCCACCTTGAAACCCTAGAGAGGAATCATTAAGAGATAGAGGAAAAGAAAAAGGAAGAGAGAAGAGGAGAAGAAGCTGACCCGACATACTTTCCGGATCAGGAGGTTTCCTGACATCGCTACCTGCTGCCTCCATCATCCATTTAGATTGTATTTCCTATTTATTTTCAATTTTATTATTGTATAAAATTGAAATAATAGCAGATGATAGGATCTAGAATGTTGAGGATGTTCTAAACTCACCATCGAAATTTTATTCTTCAATTAATGAAAATCTATTTTTTATATGTTTATTGGATTTATTGTGGTTTGATTCTGTGATTGCATAATTAGATAATAAACTGAGAGGGTGAATAGAATGAAAAACGATTAAATTAGACTAAAAATGATTTAATTGAAACAAGAGTTAAATTAGATTGAGAATTTGTGCAAAGACAGATCTTACATAAGTTTCTGATACTTTATTAGAGAATTTTGGAGCTAATTGGGGTTTTAGATAGGTTATGAATTAAGAGATTGCAACTTCCATAATCTAACTAGGGTTTATGATTTAGGGTTAATGGTTATAACTCGAGAGAGAGTAACCAACCC
The DNA here is from genome assembly GCA_027575705.1 of Erythroxylum echinodendron. Taxonomy (NCBI): domain Eukaryota; kingdom Viridiplantae; phylum Streptophyta; class Magnoliopsida; order Malpighiales; family Erythroxylaceae; genus Erythroxylum; species Erythroxylum echinodendron. The sequence continues at coordinate 23,943,454 of JANZXR010000171.1, forward strand.
TAGGATAGTCTAGAACCAATAATTTGAAAATTCATAATCAATTAGGTTAGTATTAAGGATAAGTAAATTTTCCTTTATCTCAATTGGTAATTTCTTTCAGTTGGTTCTTGGGTGTGTTGCAATTTCTTAGTAAGTAGTATTTTCATATTTGAGTCTTAATTTGAGTGATTGAATTAAATTTTTGTTTTAGTTTTGTTGCATTTTGAATTACTGTGATTTTTTTCTGGCCTTAGATTTTAGGATTAGATTAGTCCCTCCTTGTGGGATCAATACCTTTGGTACTATGCTAACGAATCGTGCACTTGTAGATTATCGAGGATTATTAATTAAAAGTTACACACAATTAAACACCCAATCAAGTTTTTGAAGTCATTGCTAGGGAGGCGATTAGTTTAGTTCTTTAGTCTAAGGTGCTTTAGTTAATTTTTAGTTTCTATACTTTCTTTATATTTTTGAAATCGTTCTCTTATATTAACACAAAAGTTATGAGAAGTTTGAGTCGTAAAGCTGAAACCTTAGGAAAGCTCGGCATGAAGAAGAAAAAATCACAAAAGTAACAATGGTCGAGTAATTTCAGCAAGATTTAGATTATGGAGCAAACCAAGGATGTCAACGAGGAACCCTTATGGATTTCGTAAGACTAGGGTTCAATATGGCTAACCAAGGAGTAGCTATGCCTTCCATCAAGCAACCTTTTGAAATTATACAAACCCTTTTAAATATGCTTCATCAGAATGTGCAATTCTATAGACTAACAAATGAAGATCCCATTGTATATATGGTAAACTTCCTTGAAATTTGTGATACCTTTTGGTATCATTAGATGTCGGAGGATGCGGTAAGAATTAGAATTTGCCCTTTTACCCTAAGAGATAGAGCAAAAGCCTGGTACCACTCCCTTAGCCCAACCAATGTCATAACTTTGGATCAATTAGTTCGTGCGTTTTTAGAGAAGTATTTTTCCTTTACCAAGACCACAAAGATTATCAATGAGATCACCAACTTCCAACAAAGTGATAGGGAATCAATCTATGAAGTGTGGGAATGATACAAGGAGTTACAATGAAAACATTCACACCATAACTTACCAAAGGAGTTTTGTTGCAAACATTCTATAATGGAGTAACCCCATATATGAAAAGCACGATTGATGCAGCTTCAGGAGGATCACTGATGTGAAAGATGATAGATGAAGCAGAAGAGCTTATAGAGGAGATGGCGAGTAATAGTTGCCTATAGATGAATGAGTGGATTAGACAACCGACTACCTTCCAAGAACAAAAAGGAGTTATAGTTGTTATTCAAATGACAGAGATGCAGGCTAAAATTGAAAACTTAACTCGTCAGCTCAACAACATGAAGGCGTCGTCCTTAGTTTTGGCAAAATCCATGCAACTAAAGTGTGAACTCTGTGAACAGATGGACCATGATACAACGGACTGCTTCTTGATGAAGGATAGCAATCCAGAGCAGGTCAGTTATATAAGAGCTCAAATGGATGATGAGGGGGAAATAATCTCTACTCCAATACATACAACCCTGGGTGGAAGAATCACCTTCATTTGAACTACCTTAAGCACAAGAAGGGCGTCGAGCTACCTATGTTAAAAGAAGCATTGTATAGGAGGTAACTCATGAATTATTAATTTCATTTTATTTCCTTTGATGTTTAGATAGTTTGGAATTCATAGTTAGGTTATTTCATTTCCAGATAAGGTTGAGAGGGCATAGGACTTTGACATAAGTTAGATGATCGAGGAAGTAAGCTAAAAGAGAGCTGAAAAAGCTATAAAAGAGTTAGGAAGTGATCTCAGGAATGTGTAGAAGTACAAAAGAAGAACAAAAAATAGAAATTGGTGATCGTGGCCTACAGCAGGGTAAAACTGTCCACACGATTTCAGCTAAAATTTTTACCATTTTACCCTTCATTCACCTATATATTCGTTTCTTATTTCATTTTTTCGCTCACTTCACTTTAACTTTATCTCTCTAAGTTTAAAACCTCCAAATGCTCTCACTTCTCTCTAATTGAATTTGAAAATTCCCTTTTATTCCAACCTTCACCTACTTACAATCCAGTATGTCGTGCATTAAACAGTCAGCTAAGTGTAACCAATCATCAAGACGAAATGAAGTCTCAGGCCGAGGGTGAAGGAATAAGGCAGAGGATTTCGAAGCACCCTCCCAATCAACACAGAGGATGAAGGTATTCATTTCCAATCCTTTACTATTAAACACTTAGTAATCCCAAAATATTTTGATTTTGATACGCTTGATAGGCTAGAATTGCGAGATAGGTTAGAGAATCTATTAGAAAGAATTTAGTAGACCAAGTTTATACACTTCCAATATCCTATCTACCAGGAGCTCACTCTTTAATTCTTCACTTCCCTCTATTTCGAACCTAGTAACCCTAAGGAATTGTGGTTTAGGTTATAGGGATGAACTTGTGAGCTAAACACTAAAATTATGTGTGATATTTACAGGTTCTCCGAATCTTCCATTAGCGATCAGTATAATGATTTTAGTGCTTCTCACTATTAGAATGAACTCACTAGATTAGAGCGATTCAATACTAAGAATGCCCACAATAACATCATACGAACCTATGATCACTTGTTATTGCATAAACATATGTCAATTGGTTTTTGACAAATCAGAAACTAACAAGTGCTCAACAAAAGAACTTTTTTCATTGTAGTGCATAGATCACAGCATTCCAGAGTGCACCTCCATGTATATGTTGAATGCTATTATTGTGACTCTACGTAAAAGGAGCAATAATTTTGGTATGGGTTATTTGGTGTCTGCCATTGCTAAGTACTATGGCATGGTTTATAGTGGACTAACTGTCTACCTCGTCGATTTCCTAAATCACCATCATTTGTGAAATGCTAAAATCCTTAAGTCCCATAACATGGAACTCTAGGACATCAGCCAAAAGACTCATATGAAGATCAAGGCTAGTCAGGTGAGTTCTACTAAAGCGCTGCCTCAACAGATAGAAGAGGACTCGACAAGCGAGGAGTCTGAAGAGGAAGAAGACACAGAAGAACCTGGTTAGAAGAAAGTGAAGTAAACTTGTTATTATAGAAATCACGTATAATATGTAAAATACATTAGAAAGGGGGTTGAATTGTGTTAAATCATCTAAGATAGTAACCTTTAAAAAACTTGTTGATTTTCTTGAAAGATTCAGACGATTACAGAACAACGCACTTATTTTGTTTGAGTAATGTAATAGTAAAAATAGTATATATTCTTCTAACAACAAAAAATTAAAAAGATAAGGGTTAGAGAATATGACACCGTGATTTATACTAGTTCACCCTTAACCTTTGGGCTACGTCCAGTCCTTAGACTTTATCTGAGATTTCACTATCTCTTGCAACTTTACAAGTATTATTTCTCACTTCCAGAGCCTCTTCAGGTCTCTTTCACAAAGTATTCTTTATCTGTTATCTTAGCCTCTTCAGGCTCTAGCCTTCCTTTTTACTTGACAAGATATTGTTTGAGTTTTCCTAAACTCACGTTATAGATGTTCTTGATCTCTCTTCTTCCTTCTTTTCAATCAGGATATTTTTACAGTATATTCACTTGATCACATAATTATTTCGTGTAAGTAAAGAGTTGAGAGTTGAGAGTTGAAAGTTAAAAGTTGAATGTTTTTGTCTATGACTACAATTGATATTTATAGTATAATTCTCCAATGGTCTTTTTGAAAAAATTCTTATAGAATCTTTAAAGGTCAGTTATTAGTTGAGTCCTGTAACCAACTCCAACTAACTAACTAACTGATGTTGTAAATTATTCTTCAATTATATCATCTTGATTTGATTTGTATGCTTCGTCTTATATCTTCACTTCGTCTTATGATTTCACTTCATCTTCTGTCTTTGTTTCATCTTATGTCTTCGCTTCATCTTATGATTTCGCTTCGTCTTATGACTTCACTTTGTCTTACAACTTGTGACTTCGTCTAGTCCGTCCTACACTTTGTCTTAGTCAACTTTTGAATTTCATCTTGATTTGATGATTTGTGTTACTTACATTTATCTGTGCACTTAACAAACTCATCAAAATAGTTCACACACTTATTTTATTATTATTATTTGACTTTCATCAAAATCAATAAAAGAAGTGACGTCTCCTTGACTTAACAATCTCCCCCTTTTTGATGATAACAAATAATCATAATATAAGAAGATAAAAAAGATATTCAGACGAATAATGATAATATTCCGATGAAAATTTTTCAGACAAATAAGATATTTATTTAGACGAATAATGCAAGATATACAATGCATATATAAGAAAAATAAATTTCTAATACTAATTCTCCTTTCCTTGCTATTATTCTCCCCCTATTTGTTATTAATAAAAAAATATCATTTCAGACACTTCAATATTTCAAAGAACTTATGTTGAATATCAATGCAGATTGTCTTGAGGTCTTCTTCTATAGTCACACGTAGAAGTGCTACTTCCTCATAAAGATCACCCATTGAGTCACTAAGTTCATCAACCTTAGTAACAGCTTCTTTAATATGTTTAGCTAAGGCTTCTTAATCTTCCTTATGCTTTTGACTAGCTTCAGTCCATGCAATGAAATTCTTCAAAAACTCTGAATTATCAGTAGAATCTTGTAACTTTTCACTTAGTGGATGAAAATACTCAGAGATAGATAGTTTTCTAGTTGAATCATCTAAGTCCATAATTTTGATAGAGGATAATTGGAAAAGTTGTGTTTGGTGTGGAAAGTCAAGATCATCAGGTTTGGATAGTTTGAAAATTGGTTTTCGGATAATTGGAAAAGTTGTGTTTGGTGTGGAAAGTCAAGATCATCAGGTTTGGATAGTTTGAAAATTGGTTTTCCTAAAAGGTGTAGGATATCTTTGACAGAAGGAATGAAACCTAAAGGTTTAAAATAAATAAGTAAATGCACAAAGGTTTCTAAGTAGAAATTGATATCTTCAATTGTAATTTTTTTTATCTTCCTTCCGATATTGTCCCAATGACCTTGAAACTTTCATCTGTGGTTGATGCGCCAAAGTTACTTCCTAATGGCCTTGATATGTGATGTGAAATATAAATGCCTACAGGTTGAGCTGCATGACATACATCGTCTATATTCTTCATCACCATTCGAATTTCTTCTTCCGTGAGATCATCTTCTTGTTTCTCAGGAAATTTTTTCTTCTTGCCTTTGTCTTTGCTGTCTACCAGTGTTGAACATTTAGGTTGTACATCTAGTACAATCTTTATTATTGTCCTACTTGTCACTGAGTAGATTGTGTAAGGATTTTTTGTCATCTTCAATGGATATGGTTCTACCTTTTCATCTCACAGAATACCATACGATCTTCTTTCTTCAGGGATAAGAAGATGTATTTTCTGATCATTTACTGTTACAGGTTCAACTTGAACCTTAACTTTCTGTTTAGGAGGTTCTCTAATGATAATTAAACCTCTATTTCGATCTGGTATTGATTCTTTTATAATCTTCATCTTCAAATCTTCTTTCTTCATTGGTTGAGGAGGGTTGTAGATTGGTTGCCGTTTTTTAACCTTCTTTTTTTGAATCGTCTTCGTCTTTCTTTGATCTTCTGTCGGCTTGGAAGAGAGTTGTTATTGAGGCTTCTTCTGCTCAAATACTAACTTCCTTTTTATCTCAATCTCTCCAGGCGGTTGTTCTAATTGAGTCTGAGGGATAAAGACACGATCGAGAACAAGGGGTATGATCATGACAAGCATTGTATGGCTTACATGGCTTTTTGTAACGACCATGACAAGGAGCACTTAGAATTATGATATTGTTAATGTTTGTATGTATTCTAAGTGTTTTTTTAGTTTAAAGAAAGAAATGGATCTTAATTTTATGTTTTAAGGGGTGTTTGATGTGTTTATGAGTGTTGGAAATTAGGAAATTGAAGAATGAAGAAGGTGTGAGATGAATGAAGGATGTCACTATCGAGCACAAGGAGTACGATCATGACAGGCATTATATGGCTTACATGGCTCTTTATAACGATCATGATCGGGAGCATGATCATGACAAAGAAGGAAGAACAGTATAAGGCATGATCGTGCCAAGGACTCAGGGCTATTTTTGGAATCGAACAAAGTGGGAAAACCCTAGACACAATCATAGAACCCTAAATCACTATATAAGAAAATGAAAAACACGAAAAGAAGTTGTGGCCATCAGAATAAAGAAGATTAAGAGGAGGCATCAAGAAGAAATTTAGAGAAATTCTAGATTTCTATATTAAGACTCCAACTAGTTTTCTTTCTTTTCACTTTATTTCTTTTATTTTCTTAGATGTTTATTTGCATTTCTAAGATGTTTAACATGATTATGGGTTTTTAGATAACTATTATGGATTGTTCTTGAAGTATTTTGTGAATCTTATTTCTTGTTGAATTCAATAAATTAATGAATATTTTTTATATTTGTCGTGCATATACTTGATAATAAACCGAAAAAGTGAGCCAAAGTAGTGTTAAGGTGGACAACGAGAGTTGACAACTGAATCCTACAATTACTAAATTAATGATCGATCAAAGAGGGATCTTAATTGTGACATTAATTATCCATTAGATTGCTTCAGATCTAATTGAACAAGTTAGTAGTAATTTGTAAATCGAGAGATCACATTCAATTGGGGTTATTTAATTAAATTTTCGGAGAGAGTAATCAAACCTTAAGAAATCTAGGATCAAGCATAATTGAATCAACAAGATTAAGAGAAACAAAATAAGGATAGAATATTTCCTAAGCATTTATTTTAAGTCAACTCAATTTCTTAGTACTTCAGACAAAGTTGGATTCAAATTTTTTAAGTGTCTATAGTCCTTGCAGTAATGATACCCTTAATACTATAAGATATAATATGTATATGTGCAGTATTGAGGGTTTTATTATATATAAAACTTACTCAACGGATTTGCAAAAGAAAAAGGTTATTGCTACCAACCATGTCCCGTAAAAATTAATTGTATCCTTGTCATGGGTGTGCATAAAGCCATCAGCCAATCCTTTCAATCGACCAATCAAGTCCTATGTTCTGGATTTTATTATCAAATTAAGACAAGAAATCCAAAATTTATTCTCGTAATTAACCATGACAGGTTACCCAGTTCGGCTTTCCCAGGCGACCAGTTTTTAATGCCAAGCAGAAAAGGAAACAATTTACAACTAGTCTTTATGGGGCACGTCTCGCTAACCCAGAGGCTGTCACACTTGCACGTGAGTATGAGACCCAGCATTTCAGAGTTCCATGCTTCAGATTAGGGAGGCTGTTTTGGCTGCAGAAAACATGTGGGCCTATAAAAAAATCGCTTCTTTTGGTCTTTCCAGAGTTCATTATAAATGTCTGTAATCTGTATGTATTGCTACCTCACAAATTCATGACATGATTTTCCTCAATCTTCATGCAAATGTAATGTGCCTTTTCTTTTACTTATTTTCTGCAACATTAAAATGAGCGTCTACCTATAGCTGCAAGTTTTCCTTGCTATAACTGATGAACTATATATATCAGAAGTATCCACAAATTTCTGCTACACTTTGATTAATTCAAGCATAAAGAAAAGAATGGAATAACATGCATGCCATAGTAAACTACCAAAAAAAACAAAGTGAACTTGGAACACAATTATTTTTTATATGTAGGTTGATATTCACTAGCTCCGAGCACAGATAGATCTTTTAGACCATTGGTTATTAAACGTATAAGAAAACACTTCACTATGCTTTGTGTAGTATGTCCAATTGTTACAATAACTATGAAACTGAATTAAATAATCAATCATATCTTGAAACCTTTATCCAAATCTTGGAAACTTTCTCTTCATAGGAAACAGTATTGACACAAAAGTTTCATATCGGCAAACCCGAAAGTCTCGTGTTAGATCAACCGACTCAATATCCCAAGTGCCACCCATGATGTCCATAAACTATAGCTTATATGACATGAAAGCAAAAAATGCATAATAAATTTGAGGCCAGTTAAGAATTGAACGCAAAGATCAGTTTATAAAATGCGATATAGAGGAAGAAAAATAGTTTTCTAACCATTGGAAGTTGTAATAATCTTTTCTATTACAAAAAGAAAGCTGGGAAACCAACAAGAAGTTTTTCTCTATGTACATTCATAACCATCATTTCTCATCTTCAGAAACTCTACTTTTTTTCCCTCTAATATTTGGTCTTTCAAAGTAATTCCTACCTTTTCAATACATCACAGTGGAATAAGTCTGCTCTCTCTATATATATCTCTACCTTGCCTACTTAGTAAGGAGGTCGCGCTTGTGGCCAAGCAAAGTCATGATGCCCTAATTGAGCTCCACTGGGCATTAAATTTGGTGGCAGACTGTACATAGGGAGTGCAGAGGGATCAGGCAACCAACCGGCTTGATCAGTGCCTCCAATTTCCGGTGAAGAACCACCACACTGAATTTGCTCTTGACCACCAACGCCACTTTCCTCCTCTTCATCTAATGGTAATCTTTCATAGGTTGCATTAGCAAATGTTGCAGCAACCACCATGACTGGACCTGCTGCAATTAGTGGTCCCACCACACTTCCTCCAACCACTTGACCTTGCCCTCCAGCTAGGTACACGGTAAGTCCAGTTGAGCCTGGTGGGGCCGGACCGGGCAGAAATGCCCCTGTTAGTGACAAAATCTCAAACCTTCCATGAAATGCAACAACCGCTCCAGGTGCTGTGGGTTGCCTTAGGGTTACGTTGGCCACAGAGCCACTGCCGTTGAGTACACAGACTCCTCGTTGACTCCTCCTTGCGAACTGTGCCAAACTTTCGGCTACATCTGCTCCGCCTGCCACCTCCATCACGTGGCTCCGGAAGGTGTTAGGGCTATCTCTGGTCACGAAAACAGGGGGTTTCGGCTTGTTTTTAGAGCCCGTTGGCCGGCCGCGAGGTCTTCTGATAACCTCAACGGCATCCTCCTTAGGCTCATCCCTCGTGTCTCTGTCTTCATCTTCGTCACGCCTACCACTGCTTCTGTTGCTTGTTTCATTGATGGAAATTTCGAGGTTCACTTTGCTCAAAGGTGATGAATTGGATGATGGGTCAAGGCCTGAAAGGCCTACTTGACCGCTCCACCAAGGGTTGGCCATGGCTGCAAATTTTGCGAAACTGGTTTAGGAGAAGAGAAGGGAAGGCTTAATTAAAGTTCCTGTAACTACGGAATCTCGTTCTGTTATTCTGTGACCACTGCCCCCAAGGTTTTTGAGTGCTTGAGATCAGGTAATTGAAGTCAAAACAAGGTTTTCTTGAGAAACTACAGTACGTGAAGGTTACTATTCTTTGTCTCTCATATATATTGAAGATCATTGAACGATTAAACAAGGAGGGGCAAGCACTAAATACTAAGAAGAGGGAACTAGATGCAATTGCTTATGGAATGAATAAAAAACAAAAGAAGTTGAAAGGATCCTAAATAACAGAAATCGAGAACAAAGAAAAATTGCACAAGGCCCTAACAGAGAATCAACCAAGAACATGGAAGAAGAAAGAATAAGCGAAAGCACAAACGAGAGAGAGATGAGAAAAAATGATGAACACAACAACAGCCTAGGGGGAGTTGACAACAATAACAAATGCATCAGATCAAAAGTCTCCAAATTTTTTATTTCTGGTTTTTATATTTTGTAGTGATTTGCTGTTACTATGTAGTATGTAGTCTTTAATGGTACAAGTAGGAAAAACAAACAATATATAAGCTAAAGTTTTGGAGGTCATTGAAATTAGGGTTTCGTGGGGGTCGCATGCGCGTGGGCATGTGGGAAGAACGTCGTTTTCTCCTTCTACATTTCAATGTTATGTATGAGGGAGAAGCTGACGGTAAAACTTTTGCAGTTTTGAGGGTTTCTCTCAAAGGACCGGTTGGACTTTCTCCAAGACTGGAGCTTCAACTTCAGTGCTTTTCACTGTCTTCCCTACAAAGAGTCAAGAGTATCGTTATTTTATGCTGTCCCGAGAACGCACTGAAATAAAATAATAATAACAATAATGTCGGTTTACGGCAACTTCCGACACTTGCAGGCCATATCATACTCGGTTAGGACCGTTGGTTCCCATGATTATATTATTGATTATATCAATTCTTACCCATTAAATACTAATTTAAAAGCAATTTAATACTGATAAATATACAAAATATCATTATTTAATACTGCAACTAGTTAACAAGATTGAGATTAATAGTTAATATATTAAAATAATAATATCAAATAAAGTTGTATTATTATTATTATTATTATTAAAGGTCATAAATTTTCTAATATTATTTAAATAGCCACAATCCATGCTGTGCTTTTATTTAAAATATTATTTTTCCATGAAGTAGTACAATAGAGGATTTAAACGTAATCATTTGCAGAAGAGCACTCAGAAAGGCAAAGCAAAACAAATGCAACCGATCAATCTAAGTTACTACGAAAACAATTAAAGCATTGTCCTAATCGTCAGGACAAGTTCAAGAATAACACAAAGTAAAGGAGAGGTATTTCGTAAGATGTTGTATATAGAAGTGGTAGGAATTTCGTAACCGATCTAAAAGCGAAGAGTAAAATGTCCCTATAAGAAAAATCGCAAATAGAGACGGAATTTGGGACTAAACTAGGTTAAAAAATAAAACCGTCTCCAAATCCATCCCAAAAGTTCGCTACATCTACACCAACCAAACTTTTCGTCCCAAAATTGGTTGCAAAGTTAGGCGCCAAAGTCCGCGTAATAAAGTTCATAAGAATCCGTCCCTAATTCGGAACCAAATTTACGAACCAAAAAAACGGTCCCGAAATCCGTTACTAATTTGTAATTGTTCACATTGGGACGGATTAGAGACGAAATATTAAGGACGGAATTTTTCAGCCCCAAATATTGGACGAAATTTGCAACCAATTTCTTTAAGAATATTTTCCGTCCCTAAAATCGTAACAACGATGTTGGGACTAAATATTCTGTCCCTATTTTCATACCTAATTCCGTCCCAAATCCCGTCCATAAATAGGTCCCTATTTTGGTTCCTAAATTCGTCCCAATTTCTGTCCCTTTAATTTCCCCACTTCTCCGACAGGTAAAACGGTGTGTTTTTCTTTGAACCCTTTTATTTATAGCCAAAGGTCGAGAATCAGAGATATTGGCTGCTCTTTTTTGCATCTTCTTCTAAAGGTTGTAAAAATATTGAGATTTTCTCTTAAAGGTCGAGTTGCTTCGTTTTGATTCATGAAACTACCCATCAAAGTGTTTGAAGTTATTGAAAGGTTGGCATTACAAGCTCATTAAGGTAATTTCTTTTGCAAATTAGAT
>JANZXR010000171.1:23956657-23980891 GCA_027575705.1 Erythroxylum echinodendron
GGGAAAGTAATAATAAAGACAGAACATTGAACAGTGTCATTATAGAAAAGGCGGGGGAGGGGGAGAGACGTTAATAACCGTGAGATGAAACGAACGGACGGGATGGATTGCGTGGTTGTCCATCCCGTTCGCCCTTAGTATATATACTTAATGATCCAAACTTTTCTATCATGCAAAACAATGTAATTGTTATCTTCCAATTATCTCCTTTACCATCTACAAAAGAGGCTGATTTAGAGGAAGTTGTACTTCTTCATTCCCCAAGAACATCTTTGAGGGAATACTATTGTTTGACGCTAAACTTTATATGGAGAAAAATTATCCTAAAATAAAATATTAATGTTGTCTTGGTCACATAGGAGAGCTTTTCGAAATTGTTTTAGTCTTATCACGCTTTAATCCATATAAGCTTATCACTTCAAAAGGTTTGCTTGTTTATTTTTTCAATAGATTAAATGAGTTATCAAGCTGATCTTGCTCCCAAACTCTAATGGGTCTTCAAAACCGGATTAACCACGCAGTTGTCTTTGGAGAACCTATAACAATCTATCACTTTGGCTTCTCGAAAAAGATAAAGATCATAATAATGCATAGGGAAATTTTCTAGGAGAGGGTGGTTGTCCAAATGTCGTTTCAAAAGTAGGTAGAATTACCTCTCCCTAATTTCCGTTTGGAGTAAAAATTAAGCGAAGTGCTAGAGGCTACTTGTTAGCAATATTTAGGAATTGTTTGAATTTGAGACAATTTATTCCTAAGGTGCCGAAAATATCTAAAATATCTATACGAACATCTTTTGTTATACTTAGGTCGAGTGATTTTTAATCACCTAACCCCACTATTGCCTTATGATTAGCAAATAAATAAATAAATGAATAGTGGATGAAAATTTTATTTATAATATAATAAATTTTTATTATTAACAAGTTTAAAGAATGTCACATACTTTTATAAAGTTGTTTTCATTTCTTTTACATTGATATAAACATCTCTTTCATGAAATCATTTGTTTAAATTCATTAAAATCAAGAATATCAAATGCTAATGACTAAGGAAAGACCAAGATAAACTTGAATGAAGTTCTTATTTTATCAAACCCAGTTCATTTTTCCTCAACTCTTTCTTTAGGACAATTTCCTTCTATCCTTAAGAAAATCTCTTCAATAAAATAAAAAACCTAGTAGGAATTACCCACTTACCTTAAGACAAAAAAATCCATAATACCATACTACCTTTGTTAAGCCCATATAGTCTATATCATAAATCCAAATCTTTTACAAGGAGTATTCACTTCTTGATCTCCGCACATAGACCTTGACATAAAGAATTGTTCCAAGGATCAAATTAGACTAATGTGGCTTAAAATCTACTTATGTAGAATAATACGTAACTCTGAAGTTTCCCTCTAAATTCATCTCGTTATGGCAAGATCAGGGCTACACACATCTCCATGTAAGCGTTATTCGCATAGTCCTAGCATTACATGGAAGAAAAGGAATTCCATAAATGACGAGGATTTCTCTCCTAGATACTGTATACAAATCTTACTAGAATGCCTTGGTTGGCACCCTCTTGGCCACTCTTAAAAGTAGGAGTATCATCATGACTATTTCTCCAGCCTTCAACATCAAGCTTGATAATCTAACTTTACCCACAGGACTGAAAGCCCAAATATAAATTGTTGGAGCTGAGCAAGACTCTACTGCTATCATTTTCGTACTCCATCATCAGGTCATTTACAACTTGCAAAACCATACCTTAGATCTGAACTTTTTAAACTCTACAATAGATTTCCTTTATATGGTAGCAGACAGGTCTGAAAATGAAACCACAATTTATCCAGATTCCATAGGTGTCACCATTGATTGTATGTTTACGTATGTTAAGTTTTACTATTTTAACCTTGATAATATCGTAAGTGCACGGGTCATTCGAGTAGTACCTAAGGTATCGATCCCATGAGGAGGGGTAATCTAATCCTAAAATTTAAGGCGAAACTAAAATCAAAAAATCTAAAATAAACAAACAATGCAGAAAATTAATCAATCAAATAATCAGTTACGAGAATTAAATGTCAAAAATAATAAACAAGTAGCTAATCACACAGCCCAATCCAAAATTAACCTAGGAATTAATAATTAAGAGAAAGGGGGTTTTAATATGTAATTACTGAAAATCTAATCAATTATGCAATTATCGAGTTACCGGGTCTAGATGGTCTTAGGGTAGATTACTCTCTCTCGAGTTATAATCTTTAAACCTAAATTAATAATCCCTAATTTAAATTATGGAATTGTGATCTCTCGATTCACAATTGACCCCAAAATCTAAATTAGTTCTAAAATTGTCTATTAACCTATAGAGAACCTATGCTCGATCTCTCGTTACACGATTTCACCAGTTTGATTCAATTCTTATCTATTAATTTACTTAACTCTCGTTAGCCCAATTTGATAATATTCACTTGGCTCACCCTCTCAGGTTGTTACCAAATTATTAAGAACAGATATTGAATTATAAAATAACTCAAAATAAAATACAATGAATCAATTTTCATAAATCTCAAGAATCAAATCCTGAAGGTGATTTTAGACAAAAATCGACATTCGACATTTGACATAACATATTCTCGACAATTATCTCAATTTCATACATCAACAAAACTGAAATAAATTAGAAAATACGCTGAGAACGGACTTGTTAAGGCAACAACGGCGAGAAATCGCCTATTTCGGGATGTACTTCGCGTTAAGTTTTGTCTCTGTGTCTCTCTTCCTTTATCTCCTTCCTCGAATCTCTCAATAGCTCTTTGGGGTTTTAAAATTGCTGATGTGAAAAACTATGTCCAAGATTGCTCTTTCTATCTTGTAATGTTCTTTTCATATCTTGGAAACCCTAGGTTTAATTTGTGGTCGAAACGGTCTGAAAAATCACACGAAACTCAAGTTTTTGTATCAACCTGACACAGGCTACGATCGTCAGCCATGTTTTTAGCCTAAAATTCTCTGAAACTTCTCCGTTCTTCACCATTTTTTCTGAAACACTAACAAATCCATCAAGGTACCTCAAAAATATAACATTTAAGTTCAAAGACTCAAACTAACCTATAAAAATAATTAAACACATAAACTAACACAATTGAAACCTAAATACACACTAAACACTAAAAATAACACTAAATACTTAACAAATCAAACCCTAAAATACAATCCAAATCACAACTATCAACATTCTTAAACGTTTGCTTGTCCTCAAGCAAACAAAACAATAAACACACAACACACAATGCAACAATGAGGCAATGGCTTTGACTCATGAATTAAATTTAATCTTAAACATAATCCTACAAGTTACACCTAATCATTAACAAGCAAAATCACCAATTTGTAAGTACTCATAACTAGTTACACAAGCAATCCAATTCACCAAAATAACCAAATTCATAATGAATTATCTCGAATAACATGCTTTTAGAGAAGTTTTTTTTTTCAAAAACTACATTCATTATAAAAATGATAAGGTTGAGTATACTATTATAAATTTGTCCCCCACAATTAAAGTAAACATTTAGTTCTCCACATCATTGGAACACTTTAGACAAGTTGGTTATGGAGTCATCAAAAGTAGTACCATATACGAGGAAGTCATTTATGAACATTCCATAATATCGTCAATAAAAGTAGAAAAATAGCCCCCATACAATGTTAAAAAGTTGTAAGAGCGTGGTAATAACCAAAAGGCATTCTCCTATAAGTAAAAGTGTCATAATGGCATATAAACATGGTCTTTCCTTAGTCATTAAGGTGGATAGGGGTTTGGAAAAAAACATGAGTAACCATCCGTATGGTAAAAATAAAAATGCTCTTTCAACCTTCCAAACATTTGATAAATAGAGGGAAGGGAAAAATAATCTTTTTGAGTTGCTTTATTCTTTTCCTATAATCAATACACATCCTCTAACCTATGATATAGGTTGTTCTAGCAAGTACTAATTTGTCATTCTCATTCTTTATAATAGTCATGTTTCTTTTTAGGAAAGTACTTGGATAAGGCTAACTGATTCATTATTAGAGAAAGGATAGATTATCCTAGCATGTAATAATCTGAGCACTTCCTTCTTAATCACTTCCTTCATATTGGGATTCAATCTTCTTTGGTGCTCAATTAATATCATATTCCAATAATATTGTATGCATGTAAATGGACAAGTTAATACCTTTAATATCATCAATGGTATACCTTATTGCATTTCAATGCAACCTAAGAATTTCTAGCAATTTATCAAAATTCACTTATGTTTGCATTCACAATCGTAAGATAAGTAGAGTTAGGTCCAAGGAACTCGTACATAAGAGTTTAAGGAGAAGTCCAATAATTTCAAGTCTAATTTACACCCAAAAGATGATTATAAATTATTAGGATATAAAAAAGAGAGTAGGTGTCTCATTGAGAAACCTCAATGTATTAATAATAAATATTATTTTACTTTTAAATTAAAATTTAAGTTAGTTAAAAATAAAATGTGTTAATAATTAATATTAAGTAATGTGTAGTTTTAAAAGTAAAATGATTTTACTTTAATAATTATTACATAAAAATGAAATATAAGATAAAATATTTATAATTTCAATAATAATTAATTTTAAATAATGTCTTATGTTGACGATAGATCAAAATTTGTCAAAAATAGAAACAAAAATAAAAAATCTTATAGCATTTATAAATTATAAAATTGGAAGAAATTAAAACTATACATAAAAATAAAAACTCAAACAAAAATTTAAAAAGAAAACATAAAACTAAAAATCGAAGTAGAAACAAACACAAGAAAATATCACTTAATTCTAAGTCTAATTTATACTTAAAAGATGATTACAGATTATCTGTAGCTCTTCTCCCAAAATTCAAATCATATTGAGTTATATATCATCTAAATTAGAACATGATAATAAAATTAGATGAGCTTTTAAAATAATTAATGCCGACGGAACCGACGGACTATTAATTTGATTTTCAGAAATTTATAAATAGTTACAATATAATATTTTTTATTTTTCTCAAAGAAATTTTTTTTTGTAGTTTTAATTAATAATTCATTAATGAAAAATATTTTAAATATCTGCAAGAATATGCAATGAATTGTATTTTAGCGAAAGATCAGAACATTCAAAATTTGGAAGACTTGAAGTTTCGAGTTTATACAAAGGGAGGATTGGATTGCAGCCGGTCTGACGCTCCTTTTACCATAATCCATAATAATATAATACAAGGTTGCATTGTTAGTTCGCAGGGAATTCAGAGAGAAGAGAGACTAAGGTAAGGTTAGTTTAGAGAGATCTGTCGTAAGAATTTCAATCGGAAATAAAAAATCATGGGCTTCTTCTCTTTCTTCCTCTTCTCCGCTTGGCACATGTAATCTCTCTGTTATCTTTTCATATTGTTGTTTTTCTTCCAGATCCACGCATGCCCTTTTGCGCATACACTAGTATTTCTGTGTCGGAGAATGATACAAACTAACGTGCTTCATAACTCTCTCGTTTTCTCTACTGTTTCTTTTCTTTTCTTTTCTTTTTTTTTTTTGGAACCATGTAACTCTGTTGATATTGGACTAAAGCCGCACCTGAATGGTTGGTAAATCTAGTTGCGGTTTCTGGTTACCGTTGTTTCCTTGAGGAGGGAATGAGAGTGACTATTTCTTTCATGCAATTCTGAAGTTTCTGTGTGAAAAGCGTAACACTTTCCTTGAATTAGGACCGATTTCTAAACCTTAAAAATGATTTTAGGAACTTACTGTGTGGTAATGAGTGCCTAGCGGCGGTTTATAGATCGATTCTATTCATTTGTTTTTATGTTCTTAATTCTAAACTACAAGAAACGTAAAATGAAATATCTGAAGTCTATGAGCACTGATTTACACCTTATGAATGATTTTTAGTCAATGGTTTTGACATCTTCTGTATCGTGTCATACATCATACACATGTATTGTTTGGGGTGTGCTTTTTTCAGCTTAAGTTTGGTGATAATGGTAAAGCGAATGCTTTTATTCTCTGTTCCATGAGATGAATGCTCCTCCAAATCAATCACATTGACCACTTGGTTTAAGTCTTATCTAACCAGAACATTATATCTCAACCAAAAACTTTAAGACAATAACTTTTGAGTTCTATCTTTGAATATGATTCACTTCATCTTTATATCTCTTTTTGATATGTGATTACTCTACTTGTAAATTTTCAACACTCTTTATCAGGTAGTTGAACACTCAAATGACATTGTTGGATGCATCTGAGCTAATGTTGCTCTTTCAACACTCTTTATCAGGTAGTTGAACACTCAATTGACATTGTTGGATGCATCTGAGCTAATGTTGCTCATCATGCTAGGTACAGTGATTTTGGTAAGGATCACACCTGCTGCCAAAGTGTTGACAACCAAGCTTGCTGCTGCCAAGAAACATATATCCTCAATTTTGGGATTGGAAATACGAGATATTGATGTAAATCTTTCTTTTACCTGATTTTTCCTCTAGAAACCCTTGCAAATTAAACTATCATCATTATTTTAGTGTGCACTACTGATTGTGAGTTACCTTGTACAGCCTAGGCATTTTGTTGCGGCTCTCATTGTTCAAAAGGGTCTTGGAGGCCTTCTTTTCATATTTGGGAGCTTGTTTGGTGCCTATGTACTACTAGTTAGGGTTTCCTTTCCTTTACAGCCTGTTTGGTTGAGGGTAAAAGGTATATTCCTAGTTGTTAAGTATTCTTTGTTTGGTTGGAAAAAGACCTACGGAATAACCATTCCTGAGGAAAAATAATTCCTGAAAACGGGGAATAGCCAAAGAAGCTAACCCCCTTTCTTTACCTATTCCGCACACATCCAGAATAGGTAAACACGAGTTTTCTTTCTCTCGGACAAGTTCTATCCTGCTCTCTGTTTTTCCCAACAAATTTCTCACTCACGCAGCAGCACACCTCTCTCTCGTCTGGTCTCACGCAGTAGCAACTCACCACTGGCTCAGTGGCCCTTTCTCATTCTTCATGCGAGCGTCTTCACTCTCTGGTCTGGTCTCACCCACGCTCGTCTAGCTCAGTGGGTTCTCACTCTTCACACTCTCGTCTTGATTAGGTAAGGGCAACGTTTCTCCCAAACATTTGCCACCACTAAAGTCTTAAACTGTTGTAGAGGGACACACATTACACATAGTTGAGGATATAAACTGTAGAAACGAAACGTCTAACAATTTCTGATAGTCGATAACCAGAAAACTCCGCCTCCGATTTACTACTCCTTCGACTTATATAGGATCTCAGTTCGGTGCAAACTTCAGTCAACATTGGCAGAGTTCTGCAATTGAAGTTTGAAGCTTGAAGGGAAATTTGAACCATAGTGCAAGAACTCGAAGAAAAACTTAAGAACTAGAAAACAACGTTCAAACGGGGGAACTCCCTACTGGTATGTAATGTCTTTAACTTATCATTTGTGGGTTTATTGGAGTTATTTGTTTCATCTGGCTTCCAAAAGGCTCTGAAGTTTCCCTCTTTTTTATGGAAAACTTGATTTTTTAAAAAAAATTATGTGGAGCTCAGAGAGAAGTTCGAATTTTGGACACACAAGCATGAAGGTGTTGAATAATACATCGTAAGGAATTTGCATTATGGCGGCTGACATGCTTTTTAGGTGTCCTTTATAAATTTAAATTAATTTCGATGAGGAATGCTGGGTTTTGGCAGATCATAATCAATTGAGTGACAATGAAAGGAGGAAGGAAGAATCTAAAGAAGGCAGCTAAGGAAGGTAATTTGATACTAGAAGATGGTCAAAGTATCATGCAAGTTGTCTCTCTTAGAGGTAGCAATCTCATTGAGATACATTTTCTCACGATATTTAGTCCTTGTTCTTTTCATACATAATCTTTCAAATCTTGATGTCTCCCATTTTTGTCACAAAATATGTGGTTATGATGACATTTTTGAGCGTATATTGCCTACAGCTTTGATTGATCTGAACGCTGCAATTAGGATTAGGAAGAATACATGTTCTTTGTTGGCTCGTTTCCATCTTACTCATTCACTCTTTAACCTTCAATTGCCTCTGTAGGGAGATTTAGTGATTGTAATCATTTGTCTGTTAATACCATGTTAACGAGATTCTATTCTAAGTAATGGATCGAAAAGTTGAGAAATCATTGGCATTGTTTCCAGCTAAGTTTCAGAAGAGCATGTCGATTAAACGAGGTTGGCTGAATTGATATTTAACACCTTTTCTTGCTATATATTGGTTATTGTGGTGAATTGGCTTCTCTATCAGATGGCTCTTAAGTCTAACCCATCTAATTTTGGTCACTTCATTCCTACTATGCTTGAATGGATTGGAAGAGCATTAGGATGTTTACATTACATTGTCCAAATGTGCAGGTAGTTTTGTTGTGATTGATGAAAGTGGAAAGGAAAAGGCTTTAGAATTTGGTAGCAAGGTGGCATGTATTGTTTCTCAAGTACTCTTTTATGGACAAGTCCGGATGCTTCAGAAGTGTACTGAATGGTTTGTTCATATCACATCTTAAAAGTAGAAGTCCCTGCAAAATCTTTCCATTACAGAATTTCTTTTATATCATTGGTTTTGCTATCTTAAGAAGCAATAAAAAGTTGAATTTTGAAACTAAAATTTGGCCTTTTTTTAATCTCAAATTGCATTGTTGGGGTGTCCTTCTGCATGTGATTGATATGGGCATGCAGCTTTGGATCCAGTAATTCTATTAAAATATTTGTCATAATCCAGTTTAATAAAGTCGATGTTAGGTGTCTTCTAATTTAGGATGTCAAAGCTAACTTTCCAAGTGATTTTAAGTGCCTTTATGAATTAGCAGTGGCATTGTACTTCCAAAGCCATACATGCTTACTTCTAGCTCATACGTTCTTTTAATTTTTTTTTCCCCTCATGTTATTGCCAACATATGGTTATTTTGAAATTTTCATGCAATTTCAATCACAGGCCAGAAATATTTAAGTCTGCAGCATTACCGGATTCTAAAGGAAGTCCAAACAAAAGCACATCCCAGCAAGAAAATAAGAGGCTTGACTTGAATGATGGCGACGATGATAACAGTGAGGATGATGATGGGCTCCCTCCTTTGGAAGTCAATATGAATCGAACTAGGCCAGCGGACTTGCTAATGGATGAAGATTCAAACTCTGGATCAGATACAAATTCTTAAACTTATTATGAGATATGGAATAACATTTGCAGCTAAGGTGAGACTGCTTGAAACATAGGTGTCTTCATTTCATAGCTTTTTCATGACTATAGTCTTGTCGTAGAGCCTGTCATAGGTATATATACCTCTTTGGATTCGCAGTTATTATTATTATTATTTTGGAAAATGGTTCATAGTTATGTTGCTTCCAACCTTCATCTGTAAGCGTAATTTTATTGTATAACAAAAGTCTGTAGTCGCATTTTCTAACATTAAATTATTGTATAACAAAAGTTCGCATTCTCTCTATAGTCGCATTTTAATTTGAGTTATTTAAAAGTTAAGCAACAATAAATTTGACATTAAATTGAAAAATAGCACTATTAAATTTATTTCATTTTTACTAGTAAATAATTAACAAAAGTAATAAAATAAATTTATTTTCTTAATTTTAATACTTTTAATATTTTTTACTTTTATATTAAGAGATTAACATAACGTAGAAAAATAATTAAACCAAACCAAACAAAATAAATAATATTTCAAAATATGAAAAATAAAATAAAATATTAAAATTTAAAAGGTTTGAAGTAATTAGCCTCTAACTAAATTTCAATATCTTAATAATTCAAATATGATAAATAAAATAAAATAAAATAATAAATAACAAGGAGGAGAACAACAAAAAAGAAGAAAATTAATTTTGTATAATAATAATAATAATGTTATTATTAATAATATTAAAAAGAAGAAGAAATTTAATAATAATAATAATATGATTTTTTATTGGTTATTTCTTTGTCATTTTAAATTTGTATTTTCAAACCAAATATTAGAATATAAATTCTTTATTTATTATATTTCTTAAATCAAACAAAATAATACTCATTTTATTATATTCCTCGCCTTTTTATTTTTAAGAATAATCACTCTATTCTTTGAATCAAACATGCTGTTAATACTTTAATAAACCTATTGCTTTTGGAATGTCCCAGTACTTAGCCATTTGGATATTCATCTAACAGCTATTATTTATGTCAATGGTCAATAACCAAGTTATGCATTTTGTTTTAACTTTTCCATTTGTGGATACCTCCCCAATCCTGTATGACTTGTATAACTACAGCCGTGATGGTCATGATTACTCCACGCTCTTAAATGAATTCTTGCAGGTTTGTTTAAATTTATCGCTTTTAAAGTATTGTCATTTAACATACATTTATGCATGACAACTCTTCATCGACTTTATGCTATTTTTGCAGAACGTCGCACTTTTCGGTGCGCTGCTGTACTTCATAAGGATGAAAAACTTGATTCCCAGGAGACGGATAAAGAAGAAGGCTAACAAGGCAAAAGCAAATTGAGTTTGTCAAAGAAGCTACGTTTGCAAGGTCACTTGTCTTGTCGGTTTTGGAAAACTTGGTGCGAGCTGGTTGAATCCCTAGTAATAGTGAATTTTTCCAAGCTATTTATGATACCCAAGTTAGAAGTTTTTTCTTAGGATTGGTAAGTTTACAAGTTGTTATTTGTGGGTTGAGAGTCTTTCATAGCGTGGAATCGTCTTTTAGATTTCGTGTAAAAAACATGGTATTTGAGGTAGGATTTTTTCATCCGGGGTTTTCAATTATTGTCGTATAGATTATGGTGGATCATTGTATTTAAGGGAATCCCGCCAATCTGCTCGCAGCAAAATCCTTCAAACACCTGTAAGAAAGGGGAGCCTTATCCAACGGTCGATAGGATAGCAAACTTGGGAACAGTGGGTGAGCATTGGTGGAACAGACGTGAAGCGTTACATAGTGACTTGGACTTCCAAACTCTTGATAATTAGTTAGGGTTGTCCAAAGTCGGATTTTATCAGGGTCGCTATTTGACTCAACTGGACTTGAAACTAGGATATGAAAATTACAACAATCCCTTCCCATCCCATCCCAATCTAACTCAGTCCAGCGTGAGATACTGATCGACTAGGTTTATCCTTTACATGTTTAACCCCAAAAGTATGACACGATTTTATCATATAAATCTGATCCTTCTAACCCTACGCACTACATTAGATTCAGTTGACCCAAATTTCATCTTATATTTTTCTTTTTTTTTCAGCAATTCTATTGCCTTATTTATTAATCTTGAAATGGGAGCTAAGTGTGTTCCTTTTTTACTTTGCTTGTTTACAGTGGCATTGAACATGAATTTTAGTTAATCTTTAACCAAGTGGGTTCAAACACTTGGTTTTGAAGAGTAACAAAATATTGAAATAACAATAAATTTGTCTAGGTGACAATAGAAAATATTGGAAAGTAAGGTTATAAGACTTGTAAAAAGTTTTAAAATTGATATTTGAATTTTGGATTGGATTAACTTTCTGTTTTGTTAAGTTACAAACATATTATGCCCAATCTGGAAAGGAATGATCTTAACAATTATTACAAAGCTGAAAAAAAATATACAATAGAGAAGGTAGAGAAACAAGAGAAAACAAAGATTAGGAAAGACATAATAAAATAAAAGTTTTGTGTAAGCATTGAGTTTTTTTTTTTTGGAGGAATTTTGAGATATCTTGTGTGATTTTGAGATTTAGAAGTGTTTTAGAAAGTGTTCTAAATACTCAAAATTTATAAAATTTGTCTTGAGCCTAAAAAGGATGAGTTGTAACAATTTACTCTTCACCTATTGAAGAGTAGTCATAGTGAATTTGTAATCGTTGGGCGACCTTCCTTATGGGTGGTTGGTGAGTGTTTTCTACTACTAATCTTTTCTACCAAGGCAATGCACCTCTTGCTTGGTAAGAATACATTGGTAAATAAGGTATTGATCCATGACGAAGCATTAGAAATTCCATAAATTTTCTTATTATTACTTAGCCAACTAAAATAAAAGGATTGATTTTGATGATAGAAAGTTAAATCTAAAACCAAAAGTAAATCTAGGCAAAGTAAACAACCACCATTGATAAAACAAATTGAATAATCAAGAGAAGAAACTGTATACTAAAGAAATTTAGATAAGAGCTCCTCTTAGTATCTTCTTTGTACTTACGATTTAAATTATTAAAAAAACTCCTAAAGTATGAAATTAATTGTTCTCAAGTTACAACTAGTTATTTTGAATTGAATAATTGTTATTTGTATCTAATAAAAACCTCCAACAATGCAATAAATATGTGAATCTTTATAAATGAATTGACCGAAATACAATAAGATTTATATAAACCTATCTCTAGCACCACACACAACTACTACTTTTTAAGCCATAGTTCGCTTATTTACAATTTCTCTTGAATCGTCCATATATAAATTTATAACAAATCTAGTGACCGGATTAATTAATAAACAAAATAAAGTTAAATTAAATTACTGAAATTAAATTAAATTAAATGGTGGATGATGATAATATTGATGAAGGATTTTAAAATCAGGTTCTCAATTCAATCTTGGCCTATACATAAATGAACATACTTAATCATCATGTTGATCTTATACCTTCTTTTTTTTTTTAAAAAAAGGTAAAGAACCATTTGTATTAATTAAGAACCATAAAAAGGAATAAGAACATTAGGGACATTCTCCCAAATGTTGTAGCGAGAAAAACAAATGGAAGCTCGAGCCAAATTGTGAGCATAACCATTCATTGTCCTGCGAAGTCATCTAACGTGCAGATTTGGCCTAGAAACAAGCAAAGTCTTACAATCCTGAACCAACAAACCAAAATCAGAGTTATCCTCATAGTTTGAATGAATAGCATGAACTTACATATGACAATCTGAAAAAATTAGTACCTCTATGTGCAGATTTTCTAGAATAAACAGCAAAGTCGAGCGTAAAACCAGAGCTTCAGCAGTAGAAGAAGCATCCTTCAGACCTTCACTAAACCCAGAAACAAGCTTGATAAATCCACCTTCGGGCGTCTTAATGATTAGACCAAATCCAGAGCAATCTTTAGTATGAAATTGGGCAACATCCACAAAAGCTTGCCATTCACCATGATCAAGATTAGTCACATTGGTCAAAGAGGAATGCGTACCAGTAGCTTGGGAATCAATCGCAAGTCTCAAATTGGACAGAGACCTCAAGCTTGCTAAGTGCAACGCAACATCTAGGACTACTTTATTAGGAGCTGTTGGTTTGAAAGACCACAGGAGGTCATTCCTTGCCCGCCACATATACCAAGCAGTGAAAGCAAAGAGCTCAGCAGCCTCTTTTCCAAGATTTGACCACACCTGCATAAAAGAATCACAGAGATTGGAGTTTACTACAGGTGAGAAATCAAGGGCAGACTTCCAGTAATCATGGGCTCGGTTGCAATTTATTAAAAAATGATCTGAACTTTCTACTTGTGAGCAATAAAGATATTGTTGATCCAGTTCCATTCCTCTTGCTGCCAAATTAATCTTCGAAGGTAAAACATCTCTAGAGGCTCTCCACATAAACTCTGCAACTTTTGGTGGGATTTTCAACTTCCATGTAATTCCCCAAATCTCACCATGTGAAGCTACGTTGTTTAATCTGGCAAGAGAACAACTTGTATAATACCCAGATTTTACAGTATATCTGCCTTTCTTCTCAAAGTGCCACATCAAAGAGTCACGAACATGAAACATACTTATAGGAATAGTTAAAATTCCTTTAACTTCCCTTGCTGAAAAGAAACAACTTGCCCACATCCCATTTCCTTTGACTCCAATCAATGAAATCACAAACTCTCCATGAACCATTAATAAACAACTCTCCATCCTCTGTGACAAAAGAACTCTCCTTAGGAATCTATGTTCCGAAGCTAATAAGTACAGATACGGACACGGAAACGTGACACGACACGGAAACGAACACGAGGACACACCAACTACTAAAATTTGGTAGACACAGACACAGACACGGCATATATGTATATATATATTAAGAAAAAAATTCAAAATTCATTATATGATATATATTGATTGATGTATTTTAAGACTTTGAACATCTTGATAGTTTATACATATTTGGTACTTTATAAGCCCCTCTCAAAAAACATGGAGCATATACTCCATGGAGCATATATTCCATTAAGTTGTGTCCGAGCGATCTTCAGACGTGTTCGAGCCGTGCTAGAGTTGAAAAAAATTATTTTTTAATTCCAACACATACAGACATGTGTCGGGCACGTGTCCACCGTATGTCAGTGAGTGCCCAACACACTGACACGGCTCCATTTTGCTGTGTCCATGCTACATAGATCTGAAGCTGCAATAATATCCCGCCCATCTCCTACTCTCCACTTAACCCCTTTCTTCAAAACATTTATAGTTACAAAAATACTTGTCCACACAAAGCTCGGGTTAGATCCTTTATGAGCTTTCAAAAAATACCCCATGAGAAAATATTTAGCTTTAAAAATTCTAAAGAACAAAGTATCTTTCTCTATAAGAAGCCTCCATCCTTGCTTACCCAGCATAGTGATGTTAAAATGGTGAAGATCATGAAAACCCATACATGCAAACTTCTTTGGGCGACTCATCCTATCCCACGAGAGCCAATTAATACCTTTCCTAGTCTCCTTCCTACCATTCCACCAATAACGATTCATAATAACTTGTAGTTTAAAACATAAAGAGCGAGACAAGAGAATCACTGACATACAGTAAGATGGGATACCCTAAGCTACCGATTTAATAAGCATTTCCCTTCCCGGCTGTTGAAAGAAAAAGATTATTCCTGCTATGAATGTGCTTCCATAACTTATCTTTGATATAGCTGAAGATTTGTTTTTTATTTATCCCAATTAAAGAGGTAAACCTAAATAGGTACCTTTACCCCCCACAGCAGCACAAATACCTATCTTCACTGCTTAAGAAACATAAGGGCTAAACAGAATGCTCGAATTTTGGAAATTCATTGATTGACCAGACGCCAATTCGTATTCAGATAAAATCTCTTTCACAACATTTGCCTCCCTTGCATTAGCTTCAAAGAAAAAAAGAGAGTCATCAGCAAACAGTAAATGAGAACCCCTAGGACATTCGTGCCCCACACTACATCCATGAAGCAAACCCCTGTTTCCTGCTTCCATAAACAAGGTAGAAAGTCCTTCTGCACAAAGTAGAAACAAATAAGGGGAAATGGGATCTCCTTGTCTAAGTCCTCTACCTGGGACGATAGGACCAACCAATGAGTCATTTAAATTCACCATATAAGTAATATCAGAAAAGCACATAGTCATCCATTTGATCCAAACAGGAGGGAAACCCACAGTTTTCATAATAACCTTAAGATAGTTCCAATCCACTCTATCATACGACTTGCTAATATCTAGCTTAAGTGCACAACAACCCAACTCCCCGCTTCTCCTATTTTTAAAATTATGGAGAGTTTCAAAAGCCACACAGACATTATCAGTAATCATTTGGTTTGGGATAAAAGCCTATTTGTTAATAGAGATAACATGGACAAGTATCTTTTTGAGCCTATTAGCAAGCACTTTAGACACAATCTTGTAAATGACATTACACAAAGCAATTGGTCTAAAATCCTTAACAAATTCAGGTGAAGCAATCTTAGGAATCAGGGATATAGTAGTCATAGTCAGGCAAGATGGGAAAGTACCTTGTGTTAGCCAAGTGATTGCATCTTTGAAAATATCATCACTAAGAACATGCCAATACTTCTGAAGAAAAGTCGAATTTAAGCCATCAGGACTTGGCGCTTTATCCGGGTGCATGCTAAAAAGAGAAGTCTTGAATTCATCTTTCCTGAAACACTCCACGAGAAAAGCAGCATCCTCCTCTGAGACTGTAGAGGATATGATATCAGACACAAATTTGTAGGAAGAGGAACTATTTTCTATTCACTCTTGAAATGAAAGAATCGGGTACATGCTGTTTATATACAAGTAAGAAAAGAATCATAAAACAAAAAATGGAATCACAAAACAGAAATGAAAACAGAAATGACGATTGTTTTGTGGATGTTCTCTGCTAACAAACTTGTCAGTGAGAGAGGATTGTGTGTTGTTGATAGGCGTGTTCTTGATTTTGTAACACGTGGGTCGGACACCAAATGGTTGGACTGGACTCTCAACAGCCCCTCCTCAAGTTGGAGTCAGGGGAAGCAAGCCCAACTTGACAGTCAAGTCTGCAAATGTATCTGCAGAGAGTGCTTTTGTGAAGCAATAAGCCAATTGGAACTTCAACTGTATGTGTTTCGTCGTAATGAAGCCATCCTTGACAGCGTTGCGTACCAAATGGCAATCAATTTCCAGGTGTTTTGGTGCATTCATGGAACATCGGGTTCTCCGAAATATGAATCGCAGCCATTTTATCACAGTATAGTGAGATTGGTAGTCGGGGTTCAAGCTGTAAGTCTCGTAGGATATAGGTGAGCCACCGGACTTCACAGAGTGAGCTAGCCACGCTCCGATATTCAGCTTCGGTGGAAGATCGACTGACATTGTTTTGCTTTTTTGTCTTCCATGAGATCAAAGCCAAGCCATAAAAGATGCAGTATCCCGACAGAAATTTACAGGAGAAAGTGCAGCCAGCCCAGTCGGAATCACAATATGCGCGTAGATCTGGCTGAGCTTGTTGGGGATAAAAGAAACACATGTCTGAAGTAACCTTTAAGTAACGTAGAGAAAGAATGAGGGCATCCCAATGTTGTTGTCTTGGAGCATGATTGAATTGTGATAGTTGTTGAACGGAAAAAGCTACATCAGGGCGTGTGAAACCAAGGTATAAGATCTGACCAACAAGATGATAGTACTGGTTTGGATCAGGTAGTAGTGGTCTTGTATCGATGGAAAGCTTGGTTCCTTGTGTGATAGGAGCACGCACTGGCTTGATGTCGGATAGCCTAGCATTATGGAGGATGTCTGTGATGTACTTGCGTTGTGATAATAGCATTCCTTCCTTGGAGCATGCTATTTCAATACCAACAAAGAATTTTGTAGGCCCTAAGTCCTTTATTGTGAATTCGGTATGTGGGAAAGACTTGGCAGTAGTGATCAAATTGAGGCATGGACTCAGCAGTAGCAAATCATCAACATAGATGACAACATCCAAGAAGGAAGTATCCATACCTTTGGTAAATAGGCAAGGATCAGAGACAGATTGCTTGAAACCGAAGATCTCCAACTTCGATGTAAGTTCCTTGTTCTATTGACGACTGGCCTATTTGAGGCCGTAGAGTGATTTTTGGAGTTTGAGTACTTGATTTGTATCGACATTTCGGTACCCAGGTGGCGGGTAGATGTAGATGTCCTCATCAATGTGACCATGCAGGTAAGCGTTGTTGATATCACAATGGTGAACCTGCCACTGATCTGCCGAAGCTATGGCTAATAACAACCGGATAGTAGTGGCCTTTACAACAAGGGAGAACATAATCTGAGTAGTCTATTCCTACCCTTTGATTAAATCCTTTTGCGACTAGTCTCGACTTCCTCCTGTCAATAGTTCCATCTGGATGTCGTTTTGTTTTATAGACCCACTTTGTTTACAGTGCCCGTCGTCCCTTCGATAAAGCATTGGGAATCCAAGTGTTGTTTACCTCCAAAGCATCCAATTCAAGGTTCATTGATTCCACCCATAATGGATCATTATTAGCGACATCATATGAGTAAGGTTCATGATCGGCAGAAACATTAGCCATAAAGGAGATGTGGGAAGGTGAAAAACAAAAACTAGAGAATGAGTTTGGAGAAAAAGAAGAGGGATCCAGACCTGGAGAGGATGCAGCAACCAGTGTGACAAGTTGAGGAGTATTGCCTGTGAAATCAGTGATATAGTCATCAAGGTATGCTGGTGGTTTGGTTATGCATAGGCTCTTCCTTGTAGGGATGTGTGGAGTGTTGTCTTGTGACAGTTGGTGAGTTGGGGGGCACAAAGAAGCATCGAGAGATGTAGGTGAACTTTCTAGATTGTCGGTGATTGGATTATGTGGGGTATGTATAGGTAGAGTATTATTTAAAGTGTATGGGTTATGATGATGATTATGGGTGTGGGATGTAATGGGCCCAAATTGTTGTATAGGAAAAATATTGGTTCGTTGTTGTATATTGGGTTGTTGTGTAATTTGGCTTGAAAGGAAGGGAAAAATATGTACATCTCGGCTAATGAAGATTTTTTTGGATTGAAGGTCTTGAAGTTTGTAACCTTTGTGGTCTGGTACGTAACTGAGAAACAAGCATTTTTGTGCTCTAGGCTCTAATTTCTCCTTAAAAGGATTGGTGTTTGTAGCATAACACAGGAAACCAAAAACTCTTAATTTATCCTAAGAACATTTTTTCTTGTATAGATATTCATAGGGTGTTTACCAATTGAGTACTTTGGTAGGTAACCTATTTATGATGAAGGTTGCGGTTAGTAAGGATTCCCCCCAAAAGGTTTTAGGTAAGTTGGCTTGAAATAAAAGGGCCCGTGTGATTTGGAGCAAATGTCTATGTTTACATTCTACTACACCATTTTGTTGTGGTGTGTAAACGCAAGATTTTTGGTGTATAATTCCTTTTGATGAGAATAATTGGTTGCATGAGTTGTTGATGAACTCGGTACCATTATCCGTTTGGATGGTTAAGATTGGAAGAGAAAATTGTTTTTTATCAAATTGATGAATTTGTGCAATGTTTCGCATATTTGGGCCTTTTTTTTGCAATAAAATGGTCCAAGTAGCTCGGGTGGTCTCATCCACTATGGTTAAAAAATAATTTGCTCCTTCCAGCGTAGCTACTCTATATGGTCCCCAAAGGTCTACATGAAGTAGTTCGAATGGTTTAGTGCACATAATTGTATGTGTTGGAAAGGGTTGTCTAGGTTGTTTTGCCAAGGGACAAATCTGACAAAAATGTTTCTCAGGTACGGTTGTATTGATATTAGGAATGTGTAAAAGCTTGGTTCTCGATACATGACCAAGACGTCAATGCCAAGTATAAAAAATTTTCAAAACGTTACAAGACGTTGGACTGTTCAAATAGAAGTTAAGTGGGGGACCTTTCAAACTATCCGGAGGCAAAAAATGATTTCGGTTGAGTCTGTAGACACCATCCTCAGATTCACACACCGCTGCCACTGAGTTAGTTCGAAGGTCCTGAAAAATTGCTTTATTAGATATGAAAATCACAGCCAAATCGTTATGAGATGCTAATTTGTTGACTGATAATAGATTGTGATGGAAAGAAGGGATATGCAATACATCCTGTAAGGTGATATGTTGTGACAAACTTTTTTTTCCTACATGAGTTACAGGTCGGACAGATCCATCTGGAAGCGTAACAGGGTTGGTAATGTAATTTTTTGTGTTTTCTAAGAGACTCAAGTTGGCACACATGTGAGCCGAGGCTCCTGAATCTACTATCCATGAACCAAAATCATAATCAGCACTAGATGAAACATGGGAGGAGGAGGTACTTGCGAATCTGTTTAAAGCAACATGATTTGCTTCGAAATTACCTTTTCCTTTGACAAGTTTCACAAGTTCTTGAACCTACTATGCTAGGTTGTTGATGTCCAACCCGTGATTGATGGTGGTGACCTCTGGTCTTGGGTAATTAAGGCCTTCTACAGGAGTGTCTGTCACAGTGGCTGTATATTTGTGGGAGCTTCTTCCTCGCTTCTCCTTCAATTCCTTGTACCAATCTGGAACTCCATGTAGTTGAAAGCATGTTTCTATTGAATGTCCCTTTGAATGACAATGCTCGCATTCCTTATCCTCCTTTCTCCAATTGTTCCTTCGCTTGTTTTTATTTTCTTTGTTGTTTTCCTTTCTCACATCTGGTAAATCGTTACTTGATCTACTCATAAGGGCCACGTTCAATTGTCCATATCTGTTGTTGTTGACAACTACATTCTTTTGTTTTTCGATTATCAAGATCATGGAGTATGCCTTACTAACAGATGGTAAAGGCTCTAATAACAAGATTTGGCTTACTATGCTACTATATTCTTCGCGCAGACCCATCAGAAATTGAACGAGTTTAACGCTACCCTCTATCCCAGCGTTGTAGTCTGAGATGCACTTTTTAATCGGCATTAAAGTCCCCAAATCATCCCATAATTTTTTCAGTTTGGTAAAGTACACAGCCACCAAATTACTTTCCTGTCGAAGACCATTAATCTCTTACATCAGTTGATACAAGTGAGGCCCACTGCTCTCTCCATATCTGCCTTCTAATTCTGTCCATAAATCCTCCGCGGTGCTTGTAATCAAGAATGAATCAGCTATTTCCTTAACTAAAGAATTCAAAATCCAAGATATTACCATATTATCTACCGTTATCCATCGTTTTTGTAGGAGTGAGTCATCTGGTTTTTGACAGCTTCCATCTACGAAACCCAATTTGTTCTTTGCCCTTAACGTGATTACCATCGATCTTTTCCATGAGAGGTAATTGTTGCCATCAAGTAGAGAGGTCACTAATACACAACCCGAATTGTCATTTGAGTTGATTGTGTATAGTTCTGTGTCAGTTTCCTACTCAAAACCATGGGTTTGGTTCGAGCTTTTTGTATTAGATGCCATGAATCAATTTAGTGGGTGTTTGTATATGTGTATTCACGAAACCAACCTGGTTTGCTCTGATACCATACAGAGGATATGATATCAGACACAAATTTGTGGGAAGAGGAACTATTTTCTATTCACTCTTGAAATGAAAGAATCGGGTACATGCTGTTTATATACAAGTAAGAAAAGAATTATAAAAAAAATGGAATCACAAAACAGAAATGACGATTGTTTTGTGGATGTTCTCTGCTAACAAACTTGTCAGTGGGAGAGAGGATTGTGTGTTGTTGATAGTCGTGTTCCTGATTTTGTAACACGTGGGCTGGACACCAAATGGTCGGACTGGACTTGAGCTAAGCAAGAAAAATTAGCAGCAATATTCTCACAAAAAAGATCCTAAAAATAGTCTACAATCACAAAACCTATATGTTCATGATTAGTAAAACTAACACCTTCACTATTCTTCAGCATCTTAATCTTATTATTGTTCCGCCGTCCCTTGATCTGACTGTGGAAGAACTTAGAATTTTTGTCGTCAAACTGGTACTAGAAGATTTTTGCTTGTTGTCTCCTGCGAATTTCTTCAGTATACAGGATCTGGTTCCATTCTTCTTTAAGTCGATGAGTTTCTACATTAGAAAATGAGCTACCATATTTTTCAAGCCGTTTAATAATAAAATTTCACCGCTGCCAAAATTCCTTATTTCGATTGGAGCCCCACTTTCGAACCCCTTTAAGTAGCAGATCATGTCTTTCTGTAAAACACTTATTACTACCCAAACCCCAGCTGTTTTTGACAATGAATTCCAACTCCTAATCCTGTAACCAAGAATTGTCAACACAAAAACAGCGAGACTGAGGAACAAATTGCTCGCTTGGACTTAACTCCACCGTTATAACCATATGATTAGATACAGGGGCAATTTTCGATCCAGCCTCTTAAATAGTAAAATTGGGGGTTTTAATTAATGAAAATAAGTTAACAATAATTCAATTCAAAAGAAAAAAAGATGTAAATAAATTTAAGAAACCAAATAAGGGAGAAAGCTTCTAGTAAAAAGATGTATTTCCACTTTAATTCCATTATGTGATCATCTAAGAAAAAATTAACTCATATATTCATAAATAAAAAGGTTATAGTTATCAACAAATACTCTAAATAACCAATCTCTTCTTATTTTTTGTGGTAATTAAGATATGTCCATTAATTACTTTTGCTATCTCTTTTTTTCCTAGCTAATGAGTTGTATCCTTTCCTACTTATGTTTCGGACTGCACCTCTACTGCAACGTTTTGGTGTTGCGTGTGTTTCTGTTGTGGCTCCTCCTCTGCGTTTCATCTTTTACCTGCTGTTGTTTTGATCTTGTGTTGTACGCTTCACTCCTTATGCTAGCGTTTTGCTTGTTCTCTCATGTGTTGTCGTTTTGTTCTTTTCTTTCCACCTGCTGCATTGCTTTCCTATACTCTGCATTTTGTCCATTAACTCTTTTATTGTGTCATTTTGGCTGTTTCTTTTAGCTGTTACTGTTGTCTTCCCCAAGTTTAACTTCTTTTCTCCAAACAGATCCACGTCTCCTAATATAATATAAAAATAGCAATTTAGCACAATATCTACCCTAAAACATTACGCAATTGACCTAAATTAATTCATCAAATTATAACCTATCACATTAACATGAAAATGATGTAGGCATTATTTGTTTTCACAAGCTACATTAGCCAAATAATCTACCTATCAATATGATTTTTTCTTTTAATAAGCCCCCTTAAACTTTATTAACCTTTATTTTTATGCTAACTATATTGCATGCTTTTAACTTAACTAAATATCCCACCCAAGCCTTAAAGCTAGTGAAGCATTTTGTTGATCGTTGATAATTATGTATGCACAAAAGTATAAGTTTGGGGGGTGTGCATATATGCAAGTTGGTTATTATTTATAAAATTCTATTTTATGTCTTATCAATGAATTCTATTTTTGGAGTAGCTTCTTTCAATTTTTGTTGAAAAAAGAAAAGAAGAAAAAGAAAAGAAAGAAAAATATGTTTAAATAAAAGTATTAAGGAGGAAATGCATTTTTTTTGTAAAGTTGTTTATGATTAGTCTTTCCTCCGAAAGTTGTTTATAAAGAGTGATTTGCTTATGATGTAAATGAGGGAGATGTGGTTTTGAAGGGTTACTCTTTATAACTTCAATGTATTGTTTATCATTAATTTTTATGAGTGATCATTTCTAATTGGTTATGCTTCATGTAGTTTATAGTGTGAGGGCATGAATCTAACATGTGGAACATATTTTTCATTCATCATAACTAATGGTACCCGATTTTGAGTAAATGTTAGTTTTTGCACTTGATGTTACATTAAGTTATTTTCTTGCTTCATTAGTTTTGAGGGCTTTTATGTTATATTACCCAAATACATCACACCTTAACCCTTGCTCATTACAACTTTAGAAAATTCCTTTAATTCATAATTATGCACGTGAATCTTTGTAGTGGAGAAATGAAATGATATGCAAAATTATGGAATGTCTTAATCATGAATGGTGTTTGATGGAACCCATAAATTTATCATATTGACACACTTTTTTTCAATCTACCCTTAGATTGCTCAATTTATGAAGGAAACAATTGTTGATTGATCATGAGTAGAGGCATTGGATGTTGAGTTCTTGCTATAATTATTTCTCTTAACTTATGGTTATCTTTGGGCCCAGGTCTCGATTCGGACTTCATGGTGACTACGCGCCACGATAAGGATTTAATGAAATAATAATTGAACTAAATTTTACCTAAAGGAAATTCATGGTGGTACTTATATGAAATAAACAATTAATAATTAAATGTCATAAAATAATTTTAAATATGGAAAACAAATTAAAATGGGGGTCGGACAACACATATACTTACTTAAAATTTAACCAATAAAAATATTTTTTTGCCCAAGTTTTGAAATTGTCATGGCCATGACATTAAAAAAATGTTACAACCATAACAATTTAAGAAAAAGAGTCATGGCCATGACATAATAATCTCATAGCCGTGACTATTAGAAGAAGTGTCACGGTTGTGACATGAGATTGTAACAGCCGTGACAATGGAAAATTCTCACAGGCGTGAGAATAATTATCATGGGTGTGAGAGGTAATAAAAGAGTCACGGGGGTGAGGGATTTATGCACCGGCGTGAGAGAGAAGAAAATGAAGAAGAGAGTCGCGATCGTGCTTGTGCATGATCGTGACTTGCAAGAAAATTTTGGAGCGCACACCTGCTTCGAAACCACACAACTTTCAATTAATAAATACAAAAATTAGAAGCTTTATGTCATTAGAAAGATAAGAAAAAGATCTACAACTTTCATGAAGAACTTTTGTCTAATTTTTCTTAGATCAGTGTAGTTTATTCCTCAAAGTTTCAGACTATATTTTTAACTCATAATCACTGTTTACGTACATCTGCTAACAACATTTACATATATATATAGACTGAACCTGTAACAGCCCAGACCACCCGCTTGCAGATATTGTCCGCTTTGAGCCTCGGCCTCTCGGGCCTCGCGCTCTCACG
>JANZXR010000171.1:24004106-24014190 GCA_027575705.1 Erythroxylum echinodendron
CTTTAATTAAAATTCAAATGTTATATTTTATTTTCTTGCATTGTTCCCAAATATGTTTTTATTATTTCAAATAAATGGCAATGGTGATACTTAGTCGCCATAAAATCTGTATGGAGACCCAAGGCCAACAAGGCAGTTGAAGGAAGACAACTTGCTGCAAAATGATTTGGATAAAGTTTCGGTAATATTTCAATTCGTTTCATAATATGTATTGCAATTTTACTTAACTAAAATAATAACTTATCTGATACGTGTTTTCACAGATGAAGCTAAATATCATTGATATAGACACACTTGAGGTTTCAAGCAGTGTTAGTTCATTGTTGAAACAAAGGATTAAGGATCATCGATATCGACTTCACAAATATTATCAGTCTTTCCCTTTCGATGAAAAGGCAAGGAGACATGCCCTGGAACGGGTGACTGAAGAAAATTAGAATGAAATGTGTGATTATTAGGCTCCAGCGAAGGTTCAGGTTTTTTTTTTCCTCTCCATATTTCCTTCCATTAATTATGTTTAAACATCTCATAACTACTTCTCTTAATTTAGGAAAAGTGCAAGAAAGCCAAAGCCAACAGAGCAAAAATGAAGACTCCTCATAACACCGGCTCCAGATCATTTGTCATCATTCGACAAGAATTTGTAAGTGTAGCATTTTCAATTTATTATTCTATTTTTTAATACAACAAATTCTAATTGGATACATTTTTTAAATTCATATTATATAGTTAAACACAATTACAATGGCAACAGTATGATAGGATTAAACTATACAAGCACACACAATACAAAGAAGGTTAAGGCTGGACATCTGAAGAGGTACAAAATAATTATTTTATTACAAATAAATTAATATTACAATTTATTTTTCTATATAATATTAAGTAATAATTCTTTAGTTAACTCAATTTTCTACTTTAAATTATAGGACAAGATGTAGAAGTTGTTGTAGATGTCATTGGTTGAGGGGAATGAGTCTAATGTCGATGATATTTGCAACAATGTCCTTGGTACACGATCAGGCTATATCAAAGGTCTTAAGTATGGCCCTAAGCCTGTTGGTATCTCTTTGTCATGACCAACACATGTCACAACGCTTCAAGAGGAGAATCAGGCACTGAAGACAAAATTATAATGTACAGAAGACAAGTTAAATCGTGGACTAAAAGAAGCTAGCGAGCTTAAAAAGATAGTAAAACAATTACTAGACCCAGCATATGTTAGTAGCAGTGAGGACGATGAGAAGTCTTAGTTTGTGCTTAACTTGTAATTATTTTTTTAATAAAATACATTTCATTTTTAATGTTTTTTAATTTCAATTTATTATTATTTTAAAAATATGTCACTAACATTAATTATAAAATAAATAATTTTAATATTTCAAAAAGTTTTTAAAATTTTAATAAATTAAAATAAATTTATTTTAACAATTATAATAATTATTAATTTCAAAATTAAAATTTGTCACTAAATAATATTAGCTACAAAAAATTTTGTCACAAAAAGTTTTAAAAATTGTAATAAATTAAATTAAATTTTTTTTAGCAATTATAATAATTATTAACTTTAAAATTAAAATTTGTCACTAAATACTATTAGCTACCAAACCATACTCATCACAAAAAGTCATTAACTACGTATACAACTACGTCGCCAACAATGTTTTGCTACAACAACGTATTAGTAGCTAAAAGTATTTTGCTACCAAAGTAAAATCGTAACAAAAATCTATTAGCTATCAAAGTCTAATTCGTCACAAAATTTTTTACCTACTTTTATAGAAACGTCTCTAAAAATATTTCCCTACAACGAAAAATTAGTAGCTAAAATTATTCTGCTACCAAAATAAAATCGTCATTAAATATAATTACCCACAAATAATGTTAAGTAGGGAAGATGTTTTATCTACGGAAAAAACGTTGCAAAAAACTATGTACGATGTTCCTTATTATCGTCGGTTATACATTTTATTGAAGAATTATGTCCCAAAAGCACTTTTTGGCGACGACTTTAAGAAAACGTAGCAGATGTTGTTTTGCTATTAGAATTCAGCGATGATTTTGGCAACGATATCTTTTCATCACAAATTAGTATTTGCGATGATTATTATTGTTTAGCGACGTTTATTATTACCGCTAAATGTCTTGTTTGTTGTAGTGAAAAAAACTTTCAAAAAAAGTCTTAAGTTGTGAAATTACTCCCTCAAAGTCATAACCACCTACTCTAAGTTAATTAATCAATGTGTTTATCCAATTAAAACTCTCAAAAAATGGTGTTACGTTTTATGAAATTTCATGAAAGGTTAAGCATCCTTAATTATTTTATTTTAATATCTTTATTTACAATAATCATGCGCCTCCTTCTCTCTATCTAGAATTGAATACTTAGTATCCTGGAGCTTGCCTCCTAAACGAATTGTAAAGGTTATTATAAATAGGGCTGTGGCTAAGAATTCTGACATAACTATTTCAAGGGGTTTAATTCTTGACGGTGTACGTAGCTTGATTAAACGTTTTGTATGTATATAGGCTCGCGTGTGTACCATTACGCAAGCTGAGCTTTGGGGCATCTTGCCAAAATAAAAACTTGCTTGGAGTCGGGGGTTTAAAAAAGAAATTTGAAACCGACTCACAAGTGGCTGTTAACCTTATTTGTCACAGTGAGATGAAAATTCATCCCGCACTTATAATTTCTTCG
This sequence comes from Erythroxylum echinodendron, assembly GCA_027575705.1. Classification (NCBI taxonomy): domain Eukaryota; kingdom Viridiplantae; phylum Streptophyta; class Magnoliopsida; order Malpighiales; family Erythroxylaceae; genus Erythroxylum; species Erythroxylum echinodendron. The sequence continues at coordinate 24,006,805 of JANZXR010000171.1, forward strand.
ATCTGACGTTTCACGGTAAATCTACGAGGAGTTTCCATCTATCACATATTCGGAGAGACCAAGTCCTCTGCAAACTGGCTGGTGGGCAAAGGTTTTTAACAAGATTTTAAGTGTGCTTCAATTACAGGAAGCCTCAAAAGACTTAATAACAAATTCATTGTAGATATTAAAGAGGTAGATACTTCCTTTTATATCGCGGATCGACTTTCCAAGATCTTCTTTCCATCGTGATTCATGACCTAATCACCAGACATTTTGTATTTCCAAGATCTTTCTTTCCATCGTGATTCATGCGCCATTTGGGTTTTTGAGAGTCCATCATGCATACTACCGCTTTGACACACACAAGGAAATCATCCGTTTCCTACCAAAGTTTTGATTATCCACATATTGGATTAGATTAATATAACTCCATCCTTTCTCCTCTCTACAAGTTGAATTCATACAATCTAAAGGCATAAATTCAAACTTCAGGTAATCATAATTTTTTGAAACAAAATTTGGATGCATAGCCCCTGCTCCTGGAATAATTAAGCACATTGCAAGCATATAATGAAAAATGAGTCTTGTATACACTACCATCTTTACTTTGACTAGGTTCATCCTAAGATCACATTATTATGTATGGGGAATAAAGTGTCTCATAGGCTGTAAAGTTGTATGCTGCTTCTTCCGTGAGACACGACTTAATTCATGGTCATTATAATAAGGAAAAAAAAAAAACGAATTTACTGATACGTATAAAACTAAGATGTGCCTGATTGAACATGTGCCTGATTGAACTTGTGCTTATTTCGTTTGATCCGGTCAATCACCCGTGCTTCTTGTATTATATACATCACATAGGGAAGAGCAACCCGATCCTACCTTATACATGTCACCATACAGTGGTGCTGTCAAATCCAGGTGCAGATATATTGATTTCTTTCGCATAGAATAGTTCTTCATTGTTAAACTTCGTGAATGGAAAAGAAAATTGACATTTTATTTTCATAAAGCCAACAAGATTCAATCGAATATTTGCACTCTCTAAATATGGGGATTGAATTCCGGCTGAACTAAACCGATCAAGAACGAGGAAAAACAATAAACAACCGCTCTAATGAAGGGATTAGAAAAAAAAGCTGGTGGGTCAGTGGCTAACGTTGATGGAGAGCGATTCGCCATGGAATAATATCATATGATACTACTTTAAATGATGACAAGAGAACATCCACCAAAATTTACTGTACAATCCTATGTTCCGAGTAAGTGATGGGTTTGTTTGTAATCAAAATTCATGGTATGCAATTAGTCAACGCTGTAAATTCCAAAAGAGGTTAACGTCTAATACACTGATTTTACACCACAGACGTAAGATTGCACTCGGTTACTGATGGGGCTCTAGGCACAATTGCTAGGTGGTCCACATTCTATCTTCATATTTGAATGGAAAATGACAGATAGAGTCCATGTACGTATCCAGATTCATGCATGGTTTTCGGAAAGAATAGAACGAGGGTGCTTCCCACGCCTTTCCTCTCATTTTCTCTTTTTCATGACACGACGCGTATGACCTGCATCAGACAGCTTCTAACCCATTGTTCGGAAACTACTACCACTACAAGTTGCAACTTAATTGCTATTCCTTTTCAAGAGAACTGCTGATATTGAATGCCATATGTCTTTGTCTCGTATTGTTCCACAGATTCAGTTTCTTTTAGTCGCACCAAGAACACAAATCGGCAGCAAATTACTATTCTACGTCCTGATGTTAAATGATATCATCTATATAACAAATTCTACGTCCTGATGTTAAATGATATCATCTATGTATATACGGGGAGTATTATTCCCCTCTTGTTCAAGAGCACGGTTGATATTGAATGCCATAGATGTCTTGTCTCATATTGTTCCACAGATTCAGTTTCTTCCAGTCGCACCAAGAACACAAATCGGCAGCAAATTACCGTTAATAACAAATTCTACGTCCTGATGTTAAATGAGATCATCCATGTATATATGGGGAGTATTATTCCCCTCTTTTTCTTTTGTTCTTTGGGAGCGTAGAATGTTCTTTCACTACGATAAATGCAGTAGCTAATTCTTTATACCATCTGGAGTGTTAATGTGTTTGTGAACATTTCTATGCTAAACAGTTGGCGGATTATGTGTAAGGTCAAAGATTCCTGTTGGAAGTTTTTTGTTTTCTGAGACGCCACAAGCTGCTGTGAAGATTGAATACTACTGCACCGAATACCAATTCTGGGCTCGTCAAACAACTTTGTTTGCCTGCAGGACTCTTCGCATCTCGCTGGCAATTCCTTCCATGATAACCGGTTTCCTAATGACTCCATTTATTCCAATTTGCAAGCATCTTTCCACATTTTCATCAGCATTGGCTGTCAAAGCAATGATCAGTGGCCAAGTACGGCTGCGGAACTTCCGAATTCGTGCTGCTACTTCAAACCCATCTAGATCTGACATCTGAAGATCCAAGAGAACAATTTGAAAAGAATATGCAGAAGGACCAATAGCACCAAGACATTCAAATCCAGATGAAACGGCAGCAACACTGCAGCCCAACTTCTCAAGTAGCTTCCTGGTTACTGCTCGATTCAAATTATCAGCATCAGCTAACAAAACTTGCAAGCCTCTGAAAAGGGAATTGGAATGTGGATGGTCCGAAGATTCTCCAGATTCAGAGACGGCTATAGAAATGGAGGAAGGTAGTTGAAACCGGAGAACAAGCCCCATTTTTTGAGGAAAGCCTTGAGAACTGGGTTCTATCCATATTTTTCCATGCATCAACTATCAAACATAGCAAAGTTAGCAAATATCTAAGCCAAAATAACAAAGTTGAATAAAAAGATCCTCGCATCTTCTCAAGGGACTTAACAAATAAAACTTCACCATACTTTGCATTTAAGGGTAATTTATTCAAGATGTGTAGTAAAATAAGTGCCGTAAGTGTTCACCATATTGAAGGAAAAGTACTTAATATGTCACTGAAGAGATATGCATGTTGTAACACTAAGGAAAAGCATAAGGGAAGACTAGTTAGTATACGATACGGGATATCCAAAGGAAGACCTAACATCGTGCATGCCTAATCGCCATGCTGCTTCAGGGACAACGTACCATATCAAAATCGACAACATATAATAACAAAGAACTACTACTAAATTCTAATAATTTTGGTAAATCAGCTATAGTAGACAAAGATTTGTTAAAATCATAAGCATTCAGTCATGCAAAATTCTAGTATACAGTCATCTAACTTGGCAAATAGATTGCTGCACTTATACGAGAATAGAGTATGTGCAAGATTTTACCTGGACCAGCTTTTCGCAAAGGCTGAAGCTCAAACCCTCCTCAGCTCCACTGCTTGCATACTTCGCACAACTAAGCTGTCCTGTTGAGATTGATCCTTCTGATTCAAAAATGCTAGTAATTGCGATTTCAAACCTAACATACACATCCCCTTCAGAAGTGTTTTGCTTCCAGACTGCCCATTTCTGATCATTCCTTTCCTGCTTTCCATTCTCAGACAGCACCCGAACTAGTACAGATCCTCCATTATTGTTGCCATTCAGCAGATTCCCAACCATATGCAAAATAACTTGAAAGACTCGCCTCTCATCACCCATTACATGGCCAGGTAATGACTTGTCAACAACAATTGAAAAACCAAAACCCCTGCATACACACAAGCACTTGAAAAGGCAAGCTGCTTCTTTGATCAATGAATGTAAATTGAAATATCTTATCTCCAGTGGAATCCTTCCACTATCTTTTGCTGACATTTCCATCACATCATTTATTAAAGTTGAAAGGACATTGCTAGTCTTCGTCATTGTACAGACAATAATCCGTTGCTCACTACTCAGAATGTCATCCTGCATCATTGAAATCAGGCCTAAAATTGAGTGCATTGGCCTCTTCATCCCTTCACTCATGACCTTTTGAAATGCAGTACGGGCCTGGCTTGCCATCATTGCATTCATTTTTGCCTGTTGCAAGTCTCGATTTTGCTGCTCCAACCTTTCCCTCATGAGTTGAGACTCTTCAAGAACTGCCGCATGAGACAGTGCCACGGCCACTTGATCTGCTACCACCTTAATTATCTCCAGTTCCTGGTTAGTCCAAGATCTGGGCTCCCCACCAGGAAGGACAAGAACAAGTATTGCATAACAAGCCTGAATCATCTCAGGAGTTCCACCTTTGAAATTATTAACAAGAAGCATTGGCATTCTAATTGCCGACACAGGCCCTGGCTCACCAGATTCACTAATGCTTGCATCAGCAAGTGCCGAGTGAGGCTCCAGGATATTCACTCCATCGCTCCTTTTGATCCTTGTGACATCAGGATCAGTAATTGGTATTCTGCAAGCATCCAAACTTGAGTAATCAACTCGATTCAACTCATGTGTTAAGATCATCTCCGTTTTTATCTCATTAGGCATCCAGACAGCACAATTCTGTAATCCCAGTGTCTTAGACAACTCAATGAGCGTTGTATATAGAATTGTATGTCTATCAAGAGACTTTCGAATTTCTCGGGTAAGCATACGAACATGCAACGCAGCTTCTTTCTGTTTCATTATCATTCCAACTTCACGACCAAGATCCCACGCCTTTTTCTTGAGCATGAACTCTCTCACCTTCACTTTTAGGAGCAAAGGAATTAAAGTGACAAGGGTAATGGCAGTGGCACATGAAACCAGAGCAGTTAGAATCTTGAAGACTGTGAGAGCAAGCATCAGTTCAAAGTGGTGGGGCCTATAGGTCCAGCCATTAAGAAAGTGCGTCAATCCACAAAGGACAATGAAAGCAATGAACTCAAAGAGGACCCATTTGAAGGGAACGTTTGAGCAGCTAACAAAGTATAGCAGCTCAATGGGGATTGAAAAGTAGGCCACAGCTATGAAGAAATCACTCACTTTTTGGGAATACAGAATGCTCTCTATGCTCCAAAAAGTGCCCTCATCATCACAATTACATCTGGGAAAATTACCATCATCTGCGGATGTTGATACACTGACCAAAAGAATAAGCAGCAGACCAGAAGTAAATGCTTTCAACATTGTGGCCGAAATGAACTGCAGATTCTGTTTCAATCCATCAAAGTCCGAGATTCCAGCTATTCCAAAAACCAGGTAAAGTTGTAGCTGTCATTTAACTGAAAATCAATAATCCCCATTACCAATCCAATTTCCTATTAGGGACAAAGCAGATGATGCAGAAACAATTTAAATGCCTTAAACTATCGAAGGAGGTTATATGAACAGCAACTTGGGGATCTAGTAAAGAGTCAGGACAGACGGGCAATTACTCGCATTATCGAATACGTGTATACTTTTCAGTTACCTGTGCTTGCCTTTCGTTTTCAAAAGTATTTTCGTATTATTTATTAGAAACTTAGGGTAACTTAAAACACGATATATTCCCCGGTCAATATTCAAACCATCAAAGGAGAATAATAGATTTAAGGAGAGCGCTCAAAAGACAAACGCCAACTGACCACTCTCCATCTGACAACAAAGAGGTCATTCCACAAAAACAAACCAACAATAAAGACGGCAAAAAAAGGAACTACTTTCTGATCTGAACAGAAAAATAAGTCCAAAAACACAAGAAATAAAAGTTGAACAAGAAACAGAAAAATGTTTAAGGAAAAAGAAGCAAATGTGAAATCTAAATTCCACCTGAAAAACTTGAACTCTAATCAAGGCTCACCATCCAGATCTTTGTCATTCTGCAGCAGGCGGATGCAACAAGACGATAACAAGCTACACAAATAAAGTTGGAATGGATAAATGGACATTCAAACCTATGAATCCACTCTCTACAATAACATATTTATACACAGCAGCATAGCAGAAAGCAATCTAGGTGCAACCCCCCTCGTGTATGCTTCCATCCCATGTTACAAAGAACCAAAACACTGTTCCAAGTCCCAATACTTTCCTCTTTCTTTCTTTTTCTTTAAAATATTTGTTCTTTCAAATACAGACTTGAGTGTTTCCGAAACAGAAAACCACTCACTGGTCTTATTTTTATTATAGATAGTAGAGTAGAATGAAAGTTGGTAGTCTTTACCTATATATATTGTCATGTAAAGCCTCTCTCCCCCTTTGATATAGCAACCCAAAAGACAAAAACAATCAACACACGGAAACTAAAGGCTTCCTATAAGACACCGGTTTTACCTGTACATTTGATCTTACAAAACTCTCAAGAATTTTGAAACCAGAAGGAAGAGTGGTAATGTTAATGTTAATGTTAATGTCCGCGCCGTTGGTTTTGTAGAAGAGAGAGACAGGAGTAGGACCCACAAGTGGTGGGTATTGATACATGAGGAGAACTTAGACGCAGTTTTGAACCAAAGCGTCTCCGTCAGACTCCCAATTTTACAAATATCTCTCCCTCCTTTCTACTTAAGACGCCTCTCTCTCTCTTTCCTTTTCTTTTTAATAATAACTATGTGAAATAAATCAAATGGGTAATGGGTTGCTTCTATTCTTACTGGACCACATCCTGGATCGCCTGGGGAACTTTCCTGCCACGTGGCAGTTAGAAGAAAATTCCTATTTGTCCCATTCTCAATGGTGGCGCGTGCTTTCACCCATTCTTTGTAACTGGACGAGGTTTTCAGCATAGTTGTTAGATTTTGGAAGTTGTTGGCTTTACGTCAAAAAGCAAAGTCATTAGTAAAGACGACGGTGAAAACAATCACTCGTCAAGTGTTTGGGTGCAACACAAAGAGTTACTATAGCACGCAATCTTATTCCTGAAAGTTGTTTGGTGGGAAAAACTCGCAGACCAATAGCAAGGAGCAATGTTTTTATGGAAACAGTGGTACAGTGCATATTTATTGAAATGTTATCGATTTTTTTTCTCTTGAAATGGACAATAAAAACTAATATATGGAACTCATTTAAATAAATAGTTATACAATTACCTTTGTATAAAACTCCTAGAAACAAACCAAACCAACCAAACTAAACATATCCACACTCCCGCCTAAGCAAGGTATGAGGAGAGTAAGATGTACGTAGTCATGCTCGCATCTCTGATAAAGATACAGAGACTGCTTCTTGATAAACCCCTGGTTAAGGTAAGGGCAACAACAAATAACAATAAACAAACAAACACAAACAAATACAAGTAAACAAACACAAACAAACACAAGTAAACAAGCACAAACAACAAAAACAAACACAAAAACAAACACAAACAAACAAAAACAAACAGACCAGGCCAATGTAAGTACATCACTGTATAGGTATAACAATATATGTATATGCATGGAGACTATAGCCTATATAATGCACAGGAAAATGAAAATATATAAATACATGAAGATGTAAATATGTGAGCAGGCATAAGCAGAGATATATAAAA
>JANZXR010000171.1:24019058-24038741 GCA_027575705.1 Erythroxylum echinodendron
TCAATAATCCAACCTAACAGTCAACACAAATTGAACACAACTTGACCATTTTATCTTTAAAATAGGATTGAAATCACGTGTAAATACATAAGAGAATATAAGAAAATTCAATCCTATCAATTACACATAAATTTTTTATAAATATTACTCAATATATAAGTTATTTTGAATAATACATTATGACTTTTTGGATAGGATTTAATTTAATTATAAAATCACAAGTAAAGTTTTTAATTGTGCTTAAGTTAGGTGGGTGGGTTAGAAAAACATTTTTGTACACTAGCGTCCCACCTAAATTTAGCACTTATTTAGTTTTTTATTTTTAATTCAGGTTGATATATCTAAAGAATGAAATACTAACTCCGTTATTGTGAACTTCAGTTTAATAAAGACAAATGATATAGTCCAAAAGCAATTAATCTTAACAAACAAGATGATGTACAAAAACAATGAATTAACGAAATTATCACCTGATATCTTTATGTTGATATGTATGGTTTGAAGGAATAAAAGATTCCTTTCTTGATTGACTAGGTGTAATCAATTTACAAAGCAAGCATGTCTATATTAGTGATGTTAGCTTGCCCAAGCTGAGTTTGAATGGGGGAGAATATTTGTTTCAACATTTCTACTTTATTAGCTTTATCTTGTTGTAATTGCATTTTCATTTATAAGCACTCAACTATCTCTTGTTCTAATTCCTTTCTCATTCTCCTTTTCAACTTTTACTTTTTGGTTCATGTCTTCTTCCAATTCATTCTTAATGGACTACAAATACTCATTAGGAACTTTGTACAAGGCTTCACTCGCCATATTATTTTCTTTCATGGTAGATGCTTTCACATCCTCTCTAGAAAGTTTATTAACTACAGGCCTTATCATTCCAATATTAGCCACAACTTTATCAAGTTTTTGACTATCATTTTCCTTCTGCACTTCTTCAATGCGAGCTTACAAAAGAAAATTTGCAGTCACACTAATGAATGAAAGCTCCATATATGATTAAAAAACTACTATAATTCCAATTATACTATAAATAATTTATTTTGATAAGAAGAACAAATCAATAATATAAAAAAGCAAAAAATGGATAAAAAACACATGAAATAAGCAATAAATTTGAGCATCTTAATAAAGTATCAAAAAATATGGAAAATTATTATAAGATCAACATTACTTATTATTTTCTCCCTTGTAGCTTAAGTAGATTGCTTGTACACTTTTCTAGGCTTTCTTTTATAAGTTACAAGATACTTTTTAGCATTAGATAGTGCAGTTTTATTTTCTTTCATTTTGCTATCCATGAAAACAATTGTTAATTATAATTTAGAAAATTTAAGTAGTTTCTTAATAGATTAGAACTCATTGAAGAAGTTACTGACTTAGCATAAATACTTGCAAAGCTTTTAGGACCAAATGTTTGCATTTCAGTTTGTTTTTTTCTATTTTGAATTTTTTAAGGAATTTGTTACACATTAAAGCATCATATTAATTAGATATCATGTAACTAACTTGTAAAAATTACTAATAATTATCACACCTTCACATTTGGGTGATTCCAATAAGAAATGAGCTCCTCAAAGACTTCTTTGCTTATATAGTTGGGACAATTGGTCATTCTTTCTGCATTTGTGGTAAACTATTTGAAATGTTTTTACTTCACTCTAGACTTATAACTTCTCCATGCATCTTTAACAATTTTCAAAGTCCATTCTTCTCCTTCTAATGATAGAATATATCTCTTTTGCAAATAAATACTCATTCAATTTTCATAAATCAAAATTCAAATGAGCATTAAGATAATGACTTCTTTCATTAATATATTCCCAATAGGTTCATTGGGAATCTTTCGCCAATTAACATGGTTTAGAGGGTTATGATTTTGTTTATGAGCTACGATGCCTAAGAAAAATGTGAATTCAATAAGTCTTTTCTAATCAGGACCAATTATATGACGAGCATTGAAAAAAATTGGTTTGCATTGTTCCATAGATCTTGTATGAACCTCCATGAGCAAAGTTAGACCTCTCTCCTTCTTCTTCACAAATTCTATATTCAAACTAATTATTAATGTTAGTATACATAAGAGAACCTATTTAAATAATAGTATAATATATGATTACGTTTGCCTTCAGTAGTAGTAATTTCTACCATATCTATGCTTATATAATATCCATTTTCTTCTACTACACCTTCATGTAGTCCAGATTATTGTTCCATTATTTTAATTATTATTTCTTGCCACTTTAGAAAAATAGAATCTTTTTGAACAATCACCTCCCTTCCTTCAACTTCGAATACATTTTCATGTATTTCTTGTACTCAGTAGTTATAAAACAATTTTTTTTTGTTTTAAGAAAACAAAGGTCAAGGTATTCCACTGGATGCAGAATGAGAACACCTTAAATTGACACTTTTAGATTTTCATGACTAACATATCAACAAATGAACTCTAGTTTCCTAAGCTAGATTACATCCTGAACCCTAGTTATTGTTAGCTCAAGGTTTATTATTTAACGATTTTGGTGATAACAACATAATATTTCAAAATTCAAATTGGATTTATTTCCTTTTATTGTTAATGGGCTAATTCTCAAAAGGAAATAAAATCATAAGAAATATGCTTCCTTTCTTACAATAACCTTCTTTATAAAGTTACCTTATCAGAATTGGTTTATCCAAAAGGATCCTACTAATTATAAAGGTCGTATATTAGCTCCGTGATCATTGGAAGCATTTTAGCAAACATAAGCGTCAAAATTATTTATATTCAAATCAATCCACTTTACTAAGGATGCAAGTGAAGCAACGACTAGTTGAAGGAAATGCCTATTTAAGGAAGAGTCCATGCAACTGTGAATAAGTAGAACTAAATAATATAAAAGCTTCCAAAGCTATATTGTCAAAATTCATCAAAAGCATACATATTCTTAAAAGTTAAATCTTTGTAAAAATTCTCTTATGTGTTAGAAAGTGAAATTATGTTGAGAGAGAATACTAAAGCTCATATCGAACAAATCTCATTTTTATTTGAGATATTGTAGAGTTATTAAAATACTTCTAGTGTGGAAGGTTGAAGAACCTTGAAAAATATTAAATTGTGAGCTTGAAGAGGCTCATCAAATTACTACTTGATTTTATAGTGAAACACTCAAGTTGGATACTTGGGGACTGCACGTAGGCTTGGGTTGTAAGCCGAGCCAGTATAAATCGACTGTGTCCTTCTCTATTTTCTCTTAAATTTTAAATTTCTGCATGATATTTTGTGTGTGTTTATTTCAGCAAGAGGCTCCTTCTGTTTTCAACTTGCAAGAGGCTCTTTTCAATTTTAATAAGCACCTTTTATTTTAAATTGTTTTTAACAAAACTCTTCGTTTAGTAGTGCCTATCATTTGATGAGCTTTTTATCGCTTAACAAGCTCCTTTTGTTTAAATAGGATTCTATTGCGCAAAGGGCTCCTACTATTTTAATTATAGACAAATTCTTTCCATTTCTTTTCGAACTAAAAGTAACCTGAATTTTTTTTTATTCATACACAATTCACCCCCTCTTGCGTGTGTTTGCTTTATCATTTGGTATCAGAGCAATGTTTCATATTTTTTTGTTTTACAGTACATGATAGATCATTAAAATCAATCTGAGAAGTTTTGAAGTACAATCTGTCTCAAAGCCTCCTTACTTTAATGGAAATAGCTACTCATACTGGAAAGAGAGAATGGCCATATATCTGCAATATGTAAATATCGAAGTATGGCAAGTAATTTTAGTTAAATCTACAATTCCCACTTCAAATGACATAGCAGTATGAACTAAGGAGAAATGCACAACTAAATGCTAAGGCAAATCATCACCTGATATGTGCATTGTCCCAAAAAGAATATGAAAAGATATCTTACTGCCCTACAGTAAAAGAAATGTGGGTTAAACTATGAGTCACATTTGAAGGAATGAATAAGGTAAAGAAGCATAGAATAGTTCTTTCAGTTCATCAATACAAAACTATTGGCATGAAATAGGGAGAGACCATAGGTGAATTCTTTGAATGCTTCAACAACATCATCATAGCCTTAAAGAACTTAGGAAAGATATAACCCAATGACGAGCTCGTAACAAAGATTCTGAGGTCACTATTAAAGGAATGGAGACCTAAGGTGACAACTCTAGAAATTCCAAAGGATTTAGACACTATTACACTCAACTGGCTATGAGAAAATCTAATGATCTATGAAACTGATCTTAGGTGAGATGAAGGATCCTCCTATAGAAAGGAATGACACTAAAAGCAACTGATGAATCGAATGGTGATGAAAGTGACACTGAGTTGCAAATAGATGGAGATGATGAGTTCAAATTTATGGTTAGAAAATATGCCTGCTTCTATAAAAAGAAACTAATGAAGAAAAGAGAAGGAAACAAAAAAGATGGAAACAACAGGTTCTTATCAAAAGGCAGCAGCAGTAATAACAATACGCAAAATAATCAAATCATATATTATCACTATAAGAAGCCTGGACAAGAAGAAGCCTGGACAAGAAGACCCGAATGTCCTCTTCTTTAAAGGGACAAGTTAGAGAACATAAAATCTAGAAAGCAAGGGATGATAACAACCTGGTCACATAAGGATTTTGAAAACTTTGAAGAAGAAGAGCTAGAAGAAGTCGACAACATTTGCTTCATAGTTGAATCAGGAGATGATGAGGCATATCATTCTGACTCTAATATTTAAGTTGATGAATTGAAAAATGAATATCATGAATTATATTATTAGTACAAAATTTTGACGGTGAAGTATTTCAAAGAAGTTAAGAAGTCTAAGAGCAATAGTGAATCTTTAAAGACTAAGATTAAATCACTAGAATTTGCAGATGAGAATTTACGACTGGAATATGTCTCTTGAGGTTGACTACAAGGAAAAGGTTTTGGAAAAAAAGCTCTAGAAAAAGGAGTAGCTAAGTTGGAAAATACGCTACCAAAAAATGATTATAATAAGGTAAGACAGTTAGAAGAAAAAGTAGCCGCCTTAGAACTTGAAAAGGAGAAAAGTGTTGGAAAGATCTTTTCTCTAGAAAAAGATTTGGAAAATGTTGTTGATGAAGGAAGAAAAAGGGTACTGCTTCACTTCGATTTGACGTGATCATGGAGGAGAATTTGATAATAAAAAGTTTGAATAATTCTGTGACAGTAATGATATAACTCACAACTTCTCTTGTCTAAGAATGCCTCAACAAAAGGGAGTTATAGAGAGAAAGAACAAAACTTTTGTTGATATGGCCAGGGTGATGCTATATGAAAGTGGACTACCTCATGGATACTGGACAGAAGTAGTATCCAAGGCATGTCATGTATTTAACAGATGTTTTATAAGACCAATTCTAAAAAGGCCCTTCTATGAGCTATGGAAAGGAAGAAAACTAAATGTTGCTTACTTTCCAGCATTTGGCTGCAATTGTTTCGTTCTAAATAACAGAAAAGACAAATTTAAAAAGTTCAATGCGAGATTAAATGAAGCTATTTTCTTGGGTTACACTACCTCTAGTAAAGGATTCAGAGTATATAATAAAAGAACATAGAAGATAGAATAATCGATACATTTGGTATTTGATGAAGCACTACCTTTGTCAACAGTAATTAACTCAAATGATGAAAAGCACCTATTGTTATCTAAAAGTACATTGAAGAATCAAACTACCCTTATAATACCTTCAGAATTACAAAATCAAGAAGGCCTTTCTGAAGCTGGAACAGAGCAGGCTCCTTCATCCTTGCAAGAGCTTATGCATCGAAAATCACGAAGAGAATGGAGAGTTCGTGATACACATCAATATATTCTAGGAGATTCCTCTTAAAGTTTAAGAACAAGATCATCGCTCAAGAACAACTTTGTTATTCTCATCTCACAAATAGAACCAAAGACAGTTGAATAGGCCTTTACTGATGAAAACTGGGTTTTAACCATGAAAGACAAACTAAATCAATTTGATGAAAACAAAGTCTAGAATCTAGTACCTTGTCCTTAAAAGAAGTCAATCATTAGGACTTAGTGGGTATTTCGAAACAAGCTTGATGAAAATGGTAAGGTGGTAAGAAACAAAGCTAGAATTGTATCTCAAGGTTACAATCAAGAAAAAGATTATGTAGGTGATAAAGTCGATTTAAAAGGCGCAAGTGGACACTATCAATTTCTTAGAGGATGTCTAGTATCTTGGTCCTGTAAGAAACAGAATTGCACAATACTTTCAACGACTGAAGTAGAATACATAACAGCTACTAGCTGTTGTGATCAAATCTTATGGATTAAGCATCAATCGTAGGATTTTTCTCTAAAATTTTCTCATATTCCTATATTATGTGATAATACTAGTGCTATAAATCTTTCTAAAAATCTTGTGCATCATTCTAGGACTAAGCATATATAAATCAAACATGATTTTTTTAAAGATCATGTTTTAGAAGGAACCATTGATCTTTTGTATGTTAATACTGAGAATCAACTAACTGACATTTTCACCAAGTCAATATGTGAAGAAAGATTATGTGTGTTGAAAAAAGAGCTTGGTATGTGCAAATTCTCCGATATTATTTCTGCATGAATATTCTGTGCTATTTGTCTTTACATTTCATTTAACAGGCTCCTTTTGTTTTGATTCCTTAGAACTCTCTCTCAGTTTAGTGGGCTCCTTAGAGTTTAGAAGGCCCCTTTTAGTTTAAAATCCTCCTTTTAGGTTAGTAGGTTTCTTCTAGTTTAGAAGGCTCCTCTTCTTTTTAGAAGGCTTCTCTCAGGTTGACATTCTAAGTGTTGGACACCAAATTTTTTTATAATTATTATCAAATTATTTGTTTAAATTTTTTATTTTTATTTATTTTAATTACGATTTGTTTGTTTAGTTATTATCTTAGAGCATGAATAGGAATTAGGGTTATTAATTAGAGAATGTTAGAATTAGGTTACCTTAAGGAGTAAATGGATAAAGAGACAAAAGAGGGGTAAAATTGGAAGAACAAGACAAGTGAAGGGTAAAATGGGAAAAACAAAGAAAAAATGTAGTCTTGAATTAGAAGAAGAGAAGAGAGAGTCATTAAAGAGAAGATAAAAGAAAGAAAGAAGAAGAAAACATGGAGAAGAAAGAAAGAAAGAAGAAGAAAATTCGTGGAGAAGGAGAAAGAAGAGGAAGGAAAAGAAATCAAGCTTGTTAAGGTAAGTTTCATCTCTTCTTCTTGGTTGGGTAGAAACATAAAGAGATTAGAGAGAGAAATGGGTTAATGTTGGAAGAAAGAAGAGGAGAAGAGAAACACATATGATAAATGAATTTCTAAACTAGGTTTTAGTTTTCTATCCTAGATATATTATGGGTAAGTTAAGTTTAGGCTCGATTATTTACTTTAGATTATTGAAGCTTTATGAATTTCGATTTAAATGTGAGTTGAATGAGAAATTGGTTTGTTTTAGGAAACTAACAAAACCCTATTTAAGAGCAAGAGGGAAGGCACAATTGAGTTGGATTTTACAAAAGAATTAGGTGGGTAATGTATTTATGATTATTGTGCAATTGTGCAAATTCTTGCTTATATGTGTGTATGGATTTGCTTGCATTGGAATTCTTGAAATTGAAATCATTTTGAATTTTTGAAAATGCATAATGAATTATGATTGTGTTATGCTTTGAAAAGGTTATGGTGTTTGTATAAGAAAGGAAAGAAGAAAAGTAAAAGAAGCATGAAATTAGGAATTTATGTTTGATTGATTTGAGCATGAATTTTCTTTGTGAATGGGCAAGAGAGGAACCCATTTTGTTAGTCACGTCCACGTTGACCTATAGCCTTCTCTCAGTTACCCGTTTGAGGCCACGAGATCCTGAGAAATTGGACTCGTTTTGTTCATAGAGTAAACTTCGGTTTCTCTGTTTTGTCCCACAGAACTCTCGAGCCATTTGTTTGTTCATTGCATTTTTGAATTGTCAAATATGAGGCATTTGAGTGTGGTGTTAAATGGCTAAGTTTATGTAATGTGTTATGAATTTTTAAGCTAATTTGATTAATGCTTGAATTGCTAGAAGGATTAAGAATTTTTGAATTGGTAGCGATACCTATACATATGCTTGAATTATGGTCAAGTGCCGATGGTTATAAATATATTATCCATTGAGCTATATAGCTCAACCCATCCTTTTTCCACTTCTCCAGTGCAGAACAAGATAGTTAGCAAATCCTTGCAAGGCATCGGAAACTCCAAGACAGTTAGAGACTTTTGTATTAAGTTAGTGAACATTTTGGATAGCTTTATAGGCATATCAAACATGAGCATCTTTGGTATTTTGTTTTAAGTTTTTGACGTGTATGTTGATATGTAACTAAAGCTTGATTAAATATTTACTTGTTTAGCAATGAGAATGAGAATTTGAGGATTTGCTGTTGTGTATGATGATGGTTGTGAAAGAGGAATGAGTATGTGATTGTAAATTGTTGTTTGGTTTAGAATAACATGTTAGAGATTGGAAGGGTTGTATGGGATTAATTATTTGAGAGGAGATTTAAGAATCTAACAAAAGTACTTAGTAGTTGAATTGATATGAAGTGTATGTGTATTTTTAGTGTTGAAATGTTGAGTTAGAGTCGCAGGTTAGAAGGTTTCGCCACGATGAAGTTAGCTTAGGCCACGACAAACTTTTCTCGAACGGCGTTTTTGTCTCCATCTCGTGACTTTGCCGTAGTGGAATTATATAGGTTGGCTGCGACGAACTTTTTCCGAGAGGTCCTGGGAAATATTTCCTAATTTCACCGCGGCGAAACATTTGGTTTTCCACAACGAACGTTTCCTGAAAGGTCTTGGGAAATATTTCCTGATTTCATCACACTGAAATATTTAGTTTTCCGTGGCGAACTTTTCCTGAGAGGTCATGGGAAATATTCCCTAATTTCGCAGAGACGAAGCATTTAGTTTTCCATGATGAACTTTTCCCCAGAGGTCCTGGGAAATATTTTCTAAGTTTGCCTCGGCGAACCCATGTTTTGACCCTCTAAAAGGAAAAATCTCTTTTTAGAGTCTTCCCAAAAGTTATAGATCTGGAAGTCCTCTTCAAAACCGTCCTAAGACGACCCTAATCTGATCTTTCTAGTTAAATTTTTACCAATTGTCCCAAGATAGGTACAATATGATTGAGGACATAACCAAGTTTGACTCGTTTGGCCATAAGTCCATCCTCCGATCACCAAATGAAGTGAATATTGAATTAAGAAATTCCTAACTTATTTCTCTATCTCTCCATAAAATTTTGGTATCCATTGGAGTCGATTCCAAAAATATTGAAGCAGAGAAAGTGGGAAATGACTAAAAAAGCATGAATTGATTGTTTTACTAAACATATTTCAGTATTTTTAATCATATCTTGATTGGCAGAGCTCCGAATGAGACGATTATTGTTTCAAAATAAACTAGAGATATGGAGCTACAATTTTTCATAAGAAGTAAATTAGTGATTCCACTGTCGGAACTGGTTTTGGATAGAGAGATCCCATAGAAATAACCTTACAGGATAATATGTTCATATCTTTTGATATTCCGGATAGTTGGGCTCTAGAAACGGGGTCCAACACTAAGTGACACGAGTCCTAAAAATAGGGAGTCATTAATGGTGTTGTTTTAGCCTTTTCAAAAATGCACGCATAGTTTGACAACTCTACGTACACATCTATAGAAAGATACATAATCAATTACGCCTCCTCTTCTAAATTATACATCTACTCACCCTCTTACAAGATTAATGCTCAGGAATCACTTAGTATGCCCTAAGCAAATTTCTCTCGTCTCTGTCATTCTCATCTATGCATCTTATTCTCTCTACATCCTAATTCTCTGCATTCTTATTGCCTCCTATTTTCTTCAAACTTCACCAAACTCTTCTACAATGGCATGATCTAGATCAACAGGAAAAAAAATTCTAACTTTTATTCATAGTCATAGTGAAACTCATGTTACTAAACCTATCTCCTTTAAAACCCATGTATTAGAAGTGTACTGGGTTATAAATTTTGATGATTCAGATGAAGAACATTCTCAACTGATTAGATAACCATGAACTAGAGGAAGTCTTACAAAGCAAGCCAAGAAATTTCTGAACACAAAGAAAACCTTGATGTTGAAAAGAAAGAGGAAGAAGAATCTAGAAAAAGAAAAAGAGAACAAATGAAGAAGGGAAAAGAACATATGACTGAAGAAACTATTGATAGAAATAAGATGTTTCATGAAAAGATGATTCCTAAAGAAAAAAAAGGACAAAGAAGATAAAAAATATAGCTACACAAAAAGGAAAGACATTAATACCACCAAAAATGATTCAATCAACGAAAGTTGAAGTTCACTATAAAATGTAGTACAAGGAAAGAAAGGTGTTTGCTGGGCAGATTTTGCCTCCCATGATGTTTGACGACATAGGTATAACTATCTATCCTTACTTTGTTCTACCTATCTCTCCTTACTTTGTTGCCATTGGTTGGGAATTTTTTTTCAAATTAGATGAGACAGTGTATGATGAGCTAGTCAGGATATTCTACACACACATAAAAAAGGAAGAAATTAATGGAAAGCTAACCATTGTCTCATAGGTGCATGAATGTGAAATTTAATTTCTAAAGAAATCTTAGGAGATATACTCGAAGTAGCTCCTATAGGGAGAACTAATTTTCCTTGTCACAAGTGGGATGCTAATGATTTGGAGTTAGTTGAAGTTGTCAAATCTATTTGCCTTCATAGTGAGAACACCTAAGATGGGTAACCCTGGAATAGGCAGTTAAACTTAATACCACAATGCCTTGCATTGCTTTCAACTACTTCAATTTTTCGCAGAAGTAGCTCAGTTGAAAGCTACAGTCTACTAGACACTTATGTGGTGTATAATTTGCTGAATGAAGATAAAATGAATCTTCCAGCTATGATATTGAGATTTATGGTGGATAAAATGAATCATAAGAATGCCACTAGTTGCCTACCTTATGGGATGTTGCTTAATAAGATTTTCAACTATTATGGAGTTCCTTTTGCAAATTTGAATTGGTATGCACTCGATAAGTTTGAACCTTCCATTCCCTATCAATTTGGATACAGATTGCAAAACAATGTTTGGGTATAAAATATCTGAAAGAGTAGCAGAAAACTTAGATCTTGCTCCAGACTAGCAAAATCTTGTCCCTCCTTAAGATGAAAATAGTGTAAATCTTCAACAATAACTAAAGGATATTCAAGCTAATCAAGCACAGATGCGAGAGCAAATAGATAGCATGCAAAATCAGCTTCTTGACATGCAAATTCTGATGAGAATCTTTGAATTCGTTCATTAACTCTGTTGCTATTCTTCTTTGCCTTGCTTATTAAACTTGTTTTATTTCACTTCCTTCCTATACTCTTTTGTTATTTTTGATAACGACAAAGGGGGAGAGTTTATATTATATATATATATATATATATATGTATTTGCATATATGATGATATATTTCCTAATGTTGCTCAATGCTATCTCGATTATATATGTGATTAATTCCGTTGTTGACCCTGTGAAAATCTATGATAAATAAATGATAGGTTCCTTTCTTAAGAGACAGGTTCCTTCGAATTATGTCTAAATATAAAAAAATCACAAGTATCTTTCAAAATCATCTATTATCTCTTTAAATTTTGAAAAATATATCTATTATTGCTTGTCATCATCAAAAAGGGGGAGATTGTTACCTCAAGTTTTATTTAATGATTTTGATGATAACGACATAATATTTCAAAATTCAAAATGGATTTATTTCCTTTTATTGTTAATAGGTTAATTCTTAATAGAAAATAAAATCATAAGTATGCTTCCTTTCTTATTAGGACCTTCTTTATAAACTTACGTTATTAGAAATGGTTTATCCAAAAGTATCCTACTAATTATAAAGGTTGCATATTAGCTTCGTGTTCATTGGAAGAATTTTAGCAAAGACAAATGTCAAAATTATTCATATTCAAATAGATCTAGTTGACAAAGGATGCAAGTGAAGCAACGACTAGTTGAAGGAAATGCCCATTTAAAGAAGAGCCAATGCAATTGTGAACAAGCATAACTAAATGATACAGAAGCTTACGAAGCTATATTGTCAAAATTCATCAGAAGCATATACAATCTTGAAAGTGATATCTTTGGAAAAATTCTCTTGTGTTTTGGAAAGTGAAATACTATTGTGAGAGATTACTGAAGCTCATATCGAGCAATTCTCATTTTAATTTGAGAGCTTGTAGAGGCTAATGAAATACTATTAGTGTGGAAGGTTGAAATACCTTAAACAATATTAACTCGTAAGCCTGGAGAGGCTCGTCAAATTATTACTTGATTTTATAGTGAAACACTTAAGTTGGATACTTGAAGACTGGATGTAGGCTTGGGTTGTAAGCCGAACTAGTATAAATTGACTACGGCCTTCTCTGTTTTCTCTTGACTTTTAAATTTCTAGATTATATTATGCATGTGTTTATTTCAACAAGAGGTTCCTTTACTTTATAACAGGCTCTTTCTGTTTTCAACTTGTTAGAGGTTCTTTTCAGTTTTAATAGGTACCTTCTGTTCTAAATTGTTTTTAACAGAACTCTTCACTTAGTAAAGTCCTGTCGTTTGACGATCTTGTTATTGCTTAACAGGCTCTTTCCATTTAAATAGGAATCTATCGCACAATAGGCTCCTACTATTTTAATTATAGAGAGGCTCTTGTCATTTCATTATGAACCAAAAGTAACTTGGAAAAAAAATTTTAGTCACACACAATTTAGCCTCCTTTTGCATGTATTTGTTTTATCAGTTATAACCCAAACAAAAACGCATGAAAAGTAGGTTTTATGCATATCAAAAGAAAGAAAGAAGAATGATGTTTGTAAGACTAGTTACTTGAATAAAGAATGGTGTTAAAGATAAATTCCGTTTCTTTTTAGGTCATAAACAAGACCACTACGATGTTAACTAAAAGCGTTAAGCCAAAAACAAGACCATTATGATACTAATTATTAGACATATTTTACCAAAAATTTAATAGCATCCTAAGAAATGAATGAACCAAAAACACTACATTTTCTATTTATATAAATTACTCTATTTATTTTCCAAGATACAATTAAGACCACTTCGATGCTAATTAAAAGCATAGACGACACTACGTTATCCTTATAAGGTAAGCATTTTATGTTTAATATAATCGCCAGACTTTTGACGTGTACCTTTGGAGGATTTAGAATATTTCAAACCTATATCAATGGCACCACAT
The DNA here is from genome assembly GCA_027575705.1 of Erythroxylum echinodendron. NCBI lineage: Eukaryota > Viridiplantae > Streptophyta > Magnoliopsida > Malpighiales > Erythroxylaceae > Erythroxylum > Erythroxylum echinodendron. The sequence goes on from JANZXR010000171.1 coordinate 24,032,332, forward strand.
AAGATTGTAGCTGTCAAAATCTATTAATTTCGAGTATAAGAACTAATAAATAGACAACAATCATTACAAGGTGCAAAAGATTGAAGTAAGAAAAAATAAATAACTACGTAAGGAATAAGGATGTGACAATAGTGAAGCAAGTTTACACAAGTTCTAATTATCCATATACAAAGTTAGGAAGAGATATGCAACCAAATATTCTGTGAGTAGTGATCGTTTCTTCATAAAAACTAGAAGTTAGAACATCAAAATGAATGTTCCTAATAGAAGTTTCAATAACACTAAGTTTTGAAACCTTGGGTTTAACCAACTACCTCAAGAACTATAGTAATGGCTTTACAAAGCCGATTTATAATTTTTAAAACCACTCTGACTCTCACAAAACAATATTATCACCAAGAACAAGAAGAATTACGTAAAGATATATTAAATAAATATCACTAAACAAATTATTTGCAAATTTGTTAAAATTTTTCCAGTAAATAAAAATTAGTTGCAAAATCTTCAATCTACTAATCGAAATTGCATAACCAATATCTAGTTTAGGGTTAACGAGGCCATAATAGGAAGCACATAGCCAAAAATTTCATATGAAGAAAGCAACACAAATATAGACTCTTAATTTATACAAGAATGGTGGTGTCAAAGTAACCAATCATGTAATCAAAAATTAACATGTAGAAGGCTTTTAAGATCAAAGAACAATGGAATTGCTTTATTTGAGTTCCAAAAACAGTAGAAAATCCTTTTATTTTTTAACACAGTAGAGAATTAGAAGGAAAAATAGAAAGAACTTATAATCGCATGTTAATAGAAGTTCATAAGCCATTTCTTTACATATTTCAAACTAGAAATAAAAAAAGGTAAGAAAAGAGCATACCTCAGATGAAATTTCAACAATGAAGCAAGTGATCTGAGTAACGAAATCTTGAAAATTCCTCGTTTATTAATGACAGTACCAAAGGCAGTGTTTAAAGGTGGAAGAGTGACTTAGAGAGAAGAATGTATTACTTAAATTTTTTTCTTGCTTAAAATACTTAGTATAAGAGATATTTACAGGGAACTTAGGATTACCCTAGAATTACTACTTTAGTGCCCAACAATTTTTCACCCAACTAACTTATTAAATACCCAATAACTTTCTACCCTACTAACTTATTAAATGCTTTCTGGAAAATATCTAGTGCTCTAGACATTATTTACTCATAAGACTATTCTAGAAATAAATCCTAGCCATAAAATGTAATTCTAGAATAAAGATATTTTTTAAGAGAATTCTAGAAACTCGAAAATTCAAATTATATTGTGCCTGTTTTTAAGGGAAGTTTAGAAACTCCAAAGTCCAAATTATATGTTTAACAGATAGATCAAGTTATGAAACTTATTGCTGATATGGTTTTCACAATTTCAAACTTATCTTCTAGTTTCTTCTTGGAAAAATAAGAAACTCTACCATAAGATCTCATTTCATGAATCTCTCTTTTCTTTAGAAAGCTTAGTTTGGACTAGAGATTTGGATCTAGAAAATTTGTATAAGCAATCTGATGCTAATTGTTGTCAACACTACCTCTGCTGGATATATTTGAGAGTGAACAGAAATTTTACTAGAAGCGAAGCCTATGAAATAGAGACAACCTTATTTATAGGTTAAGTGATGAGAATTCATATGGTGGCGTTTGGTATTTGTTGACCACATAGGCTTTCATTTTTGGTTGACTTTAATTGTTGAATTGTAAAAATAATTTTTAAAAAATAAATAATATGGACAATAATATATTCACTTAATAATTATACCTTGACTAACATATTGTAGTTCTATTTTTGTGTGATTAATTATTATTTCAAAAACACAAGCTATTTTTTCCAATATAACTTTTTTTCTCCCTCAAATAGTACAAAGGGTATAATATATGCACAAAACTTTTTCTTTATATATATAATATGATATATAATTTAAAATATTAATACTTTAATTGTTGTAAATTATGACAAAGTTTGTCTATTTAAGTCTGATGTAACTAGATTTGACTCTAGTTGACTGGATTTTAGGTCTTATTTAGTTTTTTAAATATTTTTAGGTTTCAAGTCGAGCTCAGAATATCATCCAACCTAATCCAAGTTTTAAAATTTTAAAAATAAAATAATGTTATTTTTATTTCAAAAATAAATAACATATTTAATTGAGCTTGGTTTGGCTCAATTGTGCTTCGACTCAGATTATAAGCCTTAGGTTAGGCACAAGCTTAAATACAAAATTTCAAGTAAGGCATAGGCCTAGGTGGGTCTAAGTTTGGCATGATCCATTATCACCCTTATGGCCTATTTAGTTAATTGGAATTACTATTCTATTACTGATGTATTCTTGATAATTAGTTATTCTTTGTTTGGTTAGGAAAAAACACACAGAATAACTAATGCCAGGTTTAGTTATTCCTTGACTTTGGGGAATAACTAAAGTCATCTCCCCCTATCTTTATGTATTTCGAGCACGACGAGAATAAATGTCATTTGTTCAGGACAAAAATATCCTTCTCTATAGCAAAAGAAAGGTTAGACCATCTCCAAGCTTTAAGTGATTCTTTTCTCCAAAAGCTTCATTTTCATTCTGCCTTCAAGTGCCTATTCCAACCTAGCCTTTGATCATCTATCCCTCTCTTCTGGGTAATTTAAAATTGTTCTTTCCCAACAAGTTCTTTTCCTCTCTTCGATTTTTGCCACTTATATTCAGGAAGCGCCCCATATCTCCACTTTTGTTGCCATTTTTGGTTTATTTTCTCTCACTAAGATCTCAACCTTCTAAGGTTTATTTACTTAAAGGAGAGTGGAGTGTGTGTGAAGTGTGTTTGATAAGCAGCTAAGGTTGTTTCTGTTGATGGGGTTTGCGTAATCATGCTCTTAGCCTCTAGTTAGTTAGTCGAATATGTTTTATAGTGAAGGTGATTTATTTGGCTTTAATGGCTACTCTACGCTATAGCTCTTATAGCAAATCCGTGAGTTCTTTTGTGCTTTGGTCTTGCATTATTTGTGTTCCTCTAGTTTTTGCTTGCTTTTGAAATCATCTCCAATATATATTAGTACATGTATCTTTATAGGTCTGCTTGGATCTGGTGAAATCTGTCAGGCCAAGAAAATTGAAAGTCAAAAGTTTGAAATTTTATAACTAGTGGGCTTAAAAATTCATTTGTATCTATGTAATTGCAGTCTCCTTCTTTGGTGCTAATGATTCTGTGATCTGCATATATGTAATTTCAGTCTTTAGAAAGGAACCAGGATTAATGGTTCCTTCCGTTTGATCTTCTACATCGTTAGGCTTTAGTGGTTGGAAAATAGGGTTAAAGTTATTAACTTTTACCATATCTGAGATCTCGTTCACACTACTAAGTTCCACTTAAAACTTTTCAAGCTTGCTTCTATTTCCTCTGAGAATTATATGAGCATTTGGCTTCTAGGAATTTGATTAAAATTGGCTTAATGTTGAGGTGTATAAATATTTTAGTAGCCATTTGATTAAAAGTAGTTGGATTTTCATTGCATGTGAATTCTTATTAAAAAGGAATGTGATAGCTGAAATTGATTTCATGTTAAAGTATAGAAATATTTTAGTGGACATTTGATTAGAAGTAGTTGGATTTTTATTGCATGCGAATTCTTATCGAAAAGGAATGTGATAGTTGGATTGGTGAATTGTTGGGCAAACTTTAGAGTGATCTTATAAGCATGGCTAGTAATATATGGATATTTTAAACTATCAAATAAGAATAGACGTTGATTGAAATGACAAACCTAAGAATTATCTCAGTTTAATTCATTTTTTATATGTTACATCATAACCTCTTTATGACTTATTGAGTCTATCTCTTAAAATTAGATACAACTTTATTTTTGGATATGTATTTAGGTAAGCTTTGGGTTTGCATTTAAATTAGGATGAGAGCTAAATATAGACGTAATCCCTATTTAAATTGTGGAAGCTTGTAGATACAATTCCTAATCTTTTTTAATATTAAAATGTGTTTTCTCTATTTAAACTATCAAGTGTTTGCTTATGTATTTTTAGATTTGTTAATCCCTTTTATGTAAAAATTCAAAAATATGACATTTTAGATAATGTGACTTTGAATTAGCATTTTTGATAAAATTAGGCTTCTGGGCATTTGAGATAGTGTCACTTTCTCATGTTGGATATGGAAGGCTTAGTTAAGGAGTACTGAACAACTTAGAATCTTTATAGGGTTTGTTAAATTGTAGATCCAAGTCAATTATGTATTGTGGTGTTTCCCTCTTGGTTTTTAGTTTAGTAAAGTTTTATACATATGAGAGAACTTTTCTGTTACCATTCCTAGCTGGTCTGGTGCAGGAACTGACTCTTATAGCCTAGTTTAATTGGAAAATTTTAATTGGTTCTCAAGTTAATTTTTATAGGTATTATATTATAACAATGAAGCATAGTGAGTATGAGCAACGTTTCTTGAAAAATTTGAATGCCTATGATTGAGAAGTTCTGACATATAATGGTTGCATTTACCTTATTTGCTTTGTATGCTTTTGTAATTCCTCATTTTTCTTAAGTAGGTGTTGGGTTATTTAAGTTAGGGTTTTAGTTAAACTATTTGTTTGGATTTTGGTTTTTATATTCTATAATTCCCTCCTTTTAACTCTGGAAATATTATCTTTAAAAATTAGGAGCTAATCAAGAACAGTAAGTATTTTACATTTGGGCATTGACAGGGAGTGTCGAGTGCACTTCAAAATTTACCTAACTCTGTATACCAAAAACTTGTAGATGTGGTGAGTCGGGATCGTATCTATAGGAAATGTTGGGTTAATTCTCATATGAAAATAATTGATGAAAAAGAAATAAAACAAGGGGTTTTAGGTAGAAGCTATTGAGATAACAAAATAAAATTAAACTAACATAAACAATTTAATCAAAATAGTTAAAAATGACGAGTGATAAATGTGTGTGAAACTTGGATCTTTTGTTTAACCTCGACCTACACATATTTAAACATATATCATTGCATTATTGTCCTAACACCTCTTTCCGAACTATTGGTCATGAATTAACAACAAGCTCTGTTAATCCCAGTTTTTCTTTAGGTAATAGTTAATTAAAACAAGCCGTTTAATTAACCCTAACTATCGGGAAACTTAGAACAAGCTCTCTAAGTTTATCCAGACAGCCGTATTATAAGTGAGAAAAATGACCAATCTAAGCCATAATCGCACAAGCTCAGATTATTTAACTTATGCTACGTTATCCTTAACTATTCAACACCATTAGTTGCCACATATGACCTTTAATATGACTATTACGTATCGCATTTAAGTTATAGCAATGGGTTTTCACAAAAAATGATTCAACAAAACATCAAAATAATTCTTACACAATAACCAATCATTAATCTCAAGATCACGTAAACAATCCAAAAGGAGGGGAAAAATACACTATAATACTATGCTTAATGTGCTCCTCGACATCGGTAATACCTCCAAACGTCATCAGGAAGGTTGGCCCTCCATCTTCCCCATCAACCTCTAAGAATTAGCCATGAATCCCCTGTTGGTGTTGAAAACCAAGAGAAAATTACAAAGAATGTAGGTTTTTCACTTCTGTCCCTAGAGTTGCTCCTTTGACTGTTAGAACATTAGCTTTTATAGTTAAAAACTAGGGATAAATGGACAACTGGCCCTTTCTCATGCCCATAAGTGGCTTTTTACGGGTGTGAGAAGGGCCTAATGGGTGTGAGATGCTATGTCACACCAGTGAGTAGCTTCTCCCAATTGTGAGAGGCTTCTCACGATCATGAGAAGCATTGCATGGGCGTGAGATGAGTCTCACAACCTTACAATCCCTTTTAAGGCTATGAACCATCTCATGTATTCTTCTTCTTTGTATTTTCAACATATATCTTATCTTTATTGGCATTTTATTTTTTTCTCTTGCTTTTAATCTTCTTCTTCTTGCTCCATGAAGATAAGTGAGTGTGAATCTTCAAAAGATGGCTCAAATATAATGCTTTCGACTCGCTTTAACTTCTTCGCTTCTGAATTGTACCTAAAATCAAATATGAGATAAAGTGAGTATCCTAAGCATTTTAAGGCATTAATCACTAAGTTTAGTAGGTTAAATGAATCGAAATTTAAGCACATATCAATTTCCCCCAAACTTAGCTTAAATAAGAATCACAAACCAAAACTCTTACTCATTTTCCATATTTCCTAAAAATAGATAATCATAAGTAAAGAAGAATGACTTTTGAAACCTATAACAATAGCTCAACATTAAATGTAATATCCCGTTTCCGTATAACAGGTTGAATTATAGAAACTGGTATATGTGAGAAATTTAGGAAAACACAACTCATGCTCATGCATTTGTGTACAGTAATTATTGCACATGGAAAATA
>JANZXR010000171.1:24038841-24059169 GCA_027575705.1 Erythroxylum echinodendron
GCCACCCTCGCGGGGCACGGATTCGGATATCACTATCGATATCGGGTTCGGGTCCAGCGGGAGTGGGGTGTTACATTAAAATCCTCTACTCATGATCAATTAACATTCATTACCCTTAGAAACTGAGTAATCTAAAGGTAGAGTTGGATAAAAGGTGTTTAAATAAGATTTTTCCACAGGTACACTCAAACACCATTCATGATTGTAACAATACACAACTTTGCATATCATTTCATTTCTGCACCATTAAAAGTCACATGTATAATCATGAATCAAAGGAATTTTCTAGGGTTATAATCTGGGCAAGGGTAAGGTAAGATGTATTTTGGGTAATGTAGCATAAAAGCCATCAAGCTAGTGAAGCAAAAGTAACACTTAATGAGATATCAACTACACAAGTTAACATTCATTCAAAACTAGGTATCATTATCTATGATGAATGCAAAAATTATATTTCACAACTCAATTCATCTCTCACACTATAAACCATGTGAACATAACATAAAGAGTGATCCATCCAAACCAACATCTGCCTTATATGAAATATACAAATCACCCATTCAATAAAACTTAAAGAGGAGAAACTAGTAATTAACAACTTTTCAAAATAATCATACTTCTTCCTTGATACTTTTATTCTAACTCATAAATTATTATTTATTTATTTATTTTCTTTTCTTTCTTTTTCCAAATATAATGGTGAAAGAAGCTACATCAACATAGGGATTCATAACATCGAATTTTAACAAATATAACCAACCCATACGTATGTACACTCCCTCACTTAGACTTTTGTACAATCACAGTCATCAACAATTAATAAATGCTCCACTGGCTTTAGGGCTTAGGTAGGATATTTGATTAGGTTTAAAATCATTTAATGCGTTTTATACAAAAGCAAAGGCTAATAAAGCTCAAAGGAGGTTAACAAAGGAAAATTCATATGAATGGATAGGCTATTTGGCTAAGGTAGCTCGTAAACAACAAAGAATGCCTAATCATTTTCATGATAGTGCATGTGATAAAAATGTGGTGTTGAAAGTCAAAGCAAATTCAAGATGTACATGTCATGAAGGTCACATATAACAAAAGACAGTGAGAGTGATATTGATGTGTCAACCTAATAGAACTCAAAATCTCACTAGTTTTTTTATCTACCACTAGTCACCACTCTTTTAAGGATAATGCATATTAACCAATCACAAGAGCAAAAGTACATGCTAAAGTTGCCATGTATTTTTCTAGTCAATTCTCACTTTAATTATGAATATATAATCTTAAAAGTAATAAAAATAAGAAAAATTTTAATTTTGTTTGTTTGATTTTGAAAATCATCTAAGAGGCCATATAAAAAACAATTAATCTCAAAGATGTGAGCACAAAAACTAATAGCCCACCCCCGCACTTAAAACTTACATCATCCATAATGTAACATCAAATGCAAGAAATGGAGCATTTAACAAAAATAGAAAATGCAAAAATGTAAAAAAACATAAATTGACTTCTCTTGGGTTGCATCCTAAACAACGCGTTTGTTTATTGTTATTGACTCAACTCCCTGTTGTAGGCTTCAAGTGACACCAATCCTGTCTTCTAGCATCAACACTTCCAAATTCTCCATTTGGAAGCCTTCATAATATGACTTCAGGAGATGACCATTCACTTTGAATATCTTGACAATTTTCAAACTCCTTATCTCTATTACACGAAAAGGAAAGAAATGAGTAATAACAAATGTACCAACCTAATAGGAACACAACTTACCTAGGAACCTTCGTCTTCTTTGTATATATCATTGCGTTCTGGTAGGAGTCATTCCTCATCTCCTCCAAATCTTATAGCTGCAACTTCCTATACACACCCCCATAATCCAAATTCATGTTGCATCCTTTTATAGCCCAATATGCCTTATGCTGCAATTCTACCAGAATGTGACACGGCTTCTCAAACATCAATCTATACAGAAACATCCAATTAGTGTTTTATAAGCAGTTCTGTAAGCCTGTAGTGCGTTGTCTGGTCTTACACTCCAATCCTTTCTATTGGGCTACAATGTTTTCTCCAGTATCAACTTAATTACTCGATTTGAAACTTCAGCTTGCCTGTTGGTTTGGAGATGGTAAGAGGTGGACACCTTGTGCATGATGTGATATTTTCTGAATAGTGTTTCCATCATTCTATTGGAAAAATGGTTCCCTCTATCGCTAATGATTTCTTTTGGCCTTTTGAACCTAAAAATAATGTTAGCTTTAACAAAATATGTAACAAATTTGGCATCATTAGTTTTGGTGGCTTTGGCTTCCACTCATTTAGAAATATAATCAATTACAAGCAATACATAAGTAAAGCCTAAAGAAGGAGGGAAAGGTCCTATAAAGTCAACATCCTAAATGTAAAAAATTTCATAGAAAAGCATAGGAGCTTGTGACAATTAATCCTTACAGGATAGATTACAGGACCTTTGGCATTTGTCACATGATTTGCAAAAGATGTATGTATCTTTGAATAATGAGAGCCAGTAGAAACCACTCTCTAGAACTTTATAAGCTGTCTTCTTTACTCTGAAATGTCCTCCACATGCATACGATTGGCAGAAGGTTAAGATCGAGGGTGTTTTTCTTTCAGGTACGCACCTTCTGATGACTTAATCTATATAGTACCTTCAAAGATACGGATCAGGATCTGAAGATAACTTGAAAATCCATCTAGCAAACAATAACAATCATAACCATCCTATCTCTCAAGCATTTGATCAATAAAGGGAAAGGGAAAATGGTCTTTACGATTTTCTGAATTCAATTTCCTATAGTCAATACACACTTGTCACCTAGTCTGCGCTCAGGTGGGAAACAACTCACCTTCTTGATTTGTAACAACGGTGATTCCAAACTTGTTTGGAACCACCTAGACAGAACTTATTCACTTACTATCAAAGCTCAAGTAAATCACTTACTATCAAAGCTTAAGTAAATAATCCCAGCATCGAGAAGCTTCAACACTTTCTTCTTCATAACTTCTATCAGAGGATTTAGCCTACGCTGAGCTTGCCTTATGGACTTTGCATCGTCTTTTAACAAAATGTGATGCATGCATATGGATGGGCTTATTCCTTCGATATTTGTGATCATCCACTCGATGGTCTTCTTATGCTCTCTCAACATTTGAACTAGCCTGTCTTCTAGATTTGATGTTAATTATGTCAAAATGATAACTGGGAGAGTATGCTTATCTCCTAAATAGGCATACTTGAGGTGGATGGGGAGTGGATTCAGTTCCAATTCTAGCGCCTACACATCAAAAGGTACTAATTTATGGTGAGATTCAGATAATTTCATAGAAGCCAAATCATACTTTTTTGGAGAATTCTCCAATGATTCCAAAGTAGTTGTAGTTTCCATCAGCTCTTTTCCTATTGCAACATTATTGTTGGCTTCTGTTTCCATATCCTCGTTTAAGACTATTTCTAAATGATCTTTGCAATGTAATTTAAACATTTCTTACACCAAAGGATCAATCACATCAACAGAAAAAACACATTGATCATTATAAGGATGTTTTATGGCATCAAAAATATTAAAATAAATCACTTCATCAAATTCCATAATGAGAGTTCCCTCATAAGCATCTATCTTAGTTTGAGCCATATTGAGAAACGGTCTCCCCAATAAGATAGGTATCGGATTGTATGAAGTTTCATCATTCAAATCAACAGCATAAAAATTTGCTGGAAACACTAACTTATTCACCTGCAATAAAACATCCTCAAATACACCATCAAGGTAACCGTTAGTGTGGTCAGCCAATTGTATGATAACACTTGTTTCTTTCAAAGAAACCAAATTTAAGGAAGCATAAATCAAATGAGGCATCACATTAGCTAAATTTCCCAAATCCAACATAGCTCTATTGATCATAGTGTTACCCATTTTGTAGGGAATGGTGAACATACCTGGATCTTGACATTTTGAAGGTATCTTCTTTCTAAAAACTGCAGACACGTTCTCATCCATCATCACATGTTCATCACCCCTCATTTTCCTCTTATGAGAATACAGTTCCTTGAAGAATTTGACGTACCTTGGTACTTGTTTAATTGCATCGAGCAAAGGTATGTTTACTTCCACTTTTTGGAAAGTTTCCAATATCTCTTTGTCCTTTTGCTCTTTGTTCAGTATTGTTAATCTGCTCAAAAAAGGTGGAGGATTAGTCTTAATGATATTAGGGCTTTCAAACTTTACCTTTGTACTCGATAAAGGATTTTATTCCTTTCCCAACTCCTTCTCAATTTCTTCCTCAGTAGCAATCCTTGATGGAATTCTCTTAGGACCTTCAATCTCCTTTCTTCTCCTGAGGGTTATAGCATTGACATTCTTTGGGTTCACCTTGGGTTGGGATAACAGCTTTCCTCCACTTTATGATTCTAGACGGTTGAGCCTTACTGCCACCTGACCCAGTTGGTTTTCCACATTTTATATACTTGGTTTTGTCTCCTGCTGCAACTATTATATACCTTATTGCAGCTACTGTTAAGAAAGGTTCCCTATGCTTCTTGTGGGTTCCCTGTGCTACTTATGGCCTTGGTTGAAATTATTATACTCCTTATGATCGATTATATAAGTAATTTTATTGATTTTTCCCTCTATAACTCAAGTTGGGGTGATCCCTCCAACTAGGCCATAAGTCTGAGAGTACAGATTGTATTGATTAGGAAAGTTCACTCTTATAGCATTCACATACTCCATACTTCCTTCTTGTAGTGATGGAAACTCATAAGTCATGTGGCTCATGTTTGAACATATTTTGTATACTTTTACTTGTGCCTATCTAACTACAATTTATCTAACAAAAGATGTTAGCTCATTTAAACGATGTTCACTTGATCAAGTACTTACCTCGTTTACACATTGAATATCATTGCGAATACCAAATTGTTGAGTATTAGCAGCCATCCGCTCAAGTAGAGTCCTAACCTCGAGGGTAGCCTTCTCACACATCACCCCACCACTTGTCACATCAACCAAACTCCTCTCCATCGGTAGTAATCCTACATAGAAATATTAGATGAGAAGTTGATCTGGAATGTTATACTACGGATAACTAAGACATAGCTTCTTAAAAGGCTTCTAGTATTAGTAAACAGACTCTCCATTATGCTAATTGATACCGCAAATTTCCTTCCGAATACTTGCTGTCTTTGATGCTAGAAAATATTTTTCCAAAAACAATCTCTTCATTCACACTCCCAGCAGGTAAATCGAACAACCAATCCTTTATTACATCTTTTAGTGAGAACGGGAAGGCACTCAATATGATTTGCTAGTTTGTCACCCTAGGAGGCTTTATACTTAAACAAACCACATCTAGCTCCTTGAGATGCTTATGCGCATCCTCATCTGTAAGACCATGAAAATTTGGTAAAAAGTGTATTAATCCAGAATTTAACTCAAAAGTAACATGCTCAGTAAAATTTGGAAATGTAATACATAAGGGGCTTTGGGTTAGATCTAAAGCAACCAACTCCCTTAGCATTCTCAGATTTGTCATTGTATTTTCAAATTCAAGTTCTGGTTCTACTTTCAAAGTTGTTCTTGCTTCTCTTCGTAATCTTTGCAATGTCCTCCCGATCTTTGGATCAAGTTGCTCAAGTTCTCTATGAGAAGATATGGTCACTACTATAAACCAACACTAACAAATGTTTAAAAATTAACAAATAATAAAAAGAAACAATTATAAACACAAAACACTAACTAAAATTAAAAAATAAAATTAAATCACCACACTTCTTGGAAACGGCGCCAAAATTTAATGTGTGTTGAGTGCACTTCAAAATTTACCTAACTTTGCATACTAAAAACTTGTAAATGTGGTGAGTCAGGATTGTATCCATAAGGAATGTTCGGTTAATTCTTGCAATAGAAAAAATTGATATAAAAGAAATAAAACAGGGGGTTTTTGGGTAGATACAATTGGGATAACAAAATAAAATTAAACTAACACAAACAATTTAGCAAAAACAGTTAAAACTGACGAGTGATAAATGTTTTTAAAACCCAGTTCTTTAGTTTAATCTTGACATATGTACATTTTAACATATATCATTGTATCATCGTCTTCACATCTCTTTCCAAACTATTGATCGTGGATTAACTATAAGCTCTGTTAATCCCAGTTTTTCTTTAGGTCATAGTTAATTAAAATAAGCTCTTTAATTAACCTTAACTATTAAGAAACTTACAACAAGCTCTCTAAATTTATTTGCACAGTTGCATTACTAGTGAGAAAAACGGACCAATCTAAGCAATAATCACACAAGCTCAGATTATTTAACTTATGCTACGTTATCCCTAACAATTTAACACTGTTAGTTACCAAATACGAGCTTTAACACAACTATTACGTATTGTATTCAAGTTTTAGTGATGGGTTTTCATGAAAAACAATTCAACAGAGCATTAAAAGCATTCTTGCACAATACCCAATCATTAATCTCAAGATAATGTAAACAATTCGAAAAGAGGGAAAGAAAATGATACTTAATGATAATATGCTTAATGTGCTCCTTAGTGTCGGTTGCACTTCCAAACCAGTATCGGGAAGGTTAGCCCTCCATCTTCTCCATCAACCTCTAAGAATTAACCATGAATCCTCTGTTGGTGTTGGAAACTGAGAGAAAATGATGAAGAATATAGGTTTTTCACTTGTGTCCCTATAGCTGCTCTTTTGGCCGTCACAACATTACCTTTTATAGCTAAGAACTAAGGTTAAATGGATAGCTGGCCCTTTCTCAAGCCCATATGTCACACCCGTAAGTAGCTTGTCACGACTATGAGAGGCTTCTCACGACACGGGTATGACATGCTTAGTCATACCCGTGACTAGCTTCTCACGATTGTGAGAGGCTTCTCACGGTTGAGAGAAGCATTGCATGGGTATGAGATAAGTCTCACGCCCGTGCAATCCTCTTTAAAGCCGTTAACCATCTAATGTATTCTTCTTTTTTGTATTTTCAACATATATCTCTTCTTTCTTGACAATTTCTTGTCTTTTCTTGCTTTTAATCTTCTTCTTCTTAATCCATAAAGACAAATGAGTGTGAATCTTCAAAAAATAGCTCAAATATAATGCTTTTAACTCACTTCAGCTTCTTTGCTTCTGAATTGTACCTAAAATCAAATGTGAGCTAAAGTGAGTATCCTAAGCATTTTAAGGTATTAATCACTAAGTGTAGTAGATTAAATGAATCAACATTTAGGTACATATCAGACATTATCTGTCAAGGTATCTTTTCTTCTTCTTTCTTTCTTACTTTACTTTATGTCATCAATAGTTTTGAATTATTTCATGGTTATTCTATTACATCATACCTTTTTCGAACAAATTTATGTAAATACATTAGAAATTTTATTTCTTACAGTCATGGCTTATTTGAGTTTGAGTAGAAATGCCGAAAAAAGAAAAAGTGTAACATCCCACTACCATAGGGTACGTAACTAAGCTTTAGGAACATAACCTACGATAATGGTATGTTGAGCAATGGCAAAACTAACTGATATATGGCTTTAACCCGTATACGCGAAAGGCAATATCATTTTTTTCTTAAATATTCGTTTATGTTATGCACTGATAAAGTTTACACTGTTCTTCTCAACAATTGTTTACAAACTCTACATGGGTTCTAACAACATTACAAAATAATAACAATTAGTTTCCTTCGAGAGTCAGCTGACGGACTTCTAAGCCATCTCCTAGTTCTCAGACACTCTATGTTCTAACTACACCTTAAACCTCCTGTCTCGTACCTGAAAAGTCACGATGCAATTTTGATGAGTTTTGCAACTCAATAAGTGAACCATCATTGATGGATTCACCTGATTACACAAATATAACACATATATCACATTTATTCAAGCAATAAGATAAGCATATATTCATAATGGACATAACGGAAGAGTATTCATTTTAACTCGCATATCATTCAAACAGGATGCACGTAGTTGAATGGGATATGCATGAGACTCATATTCATTTTTAATATTGTGACTGAGAGCTTTTCACTGACAGATACAGATGTTTTAGCCCGTAGGGCTCAATCAGAACAGAATCACGGAGCGTAGCTCTACTTGCAGAACATATATATCAAGGAGCAAAGCTCTACGCAAAAGCGCTTCTAACTGGCAACTCATTCATCACGCCTTTATATGAGCATGCATTTTATGGAATGTATCAAATCCTGAACAGATCGCACACAAATCTCATACAAATGTTCAGATAATATTTTCACAATCATCGAACTTCAGTCCGACATTCAGCTATCGCTGAGAATCAAATATCATTCAGAAATTCGTATCAAATATCAAATCAAACACTTCTAATACATACCCGACTATTAAACTCCAACTCAGTCACAACGTCTTTATCTAAGCATGCATTTTATGGAATGTATCAAATCCTGAGCAGATCACACACAAATCTCATACAAATGTTCAGATGATATTTTCACAATTATCGGACTTCAGTCTGGCATTCAGCTATCGCTGAGAATCAAATATCATTCAGAAATTCGTATCAAATATCAAATCAAACACTCCTAATACATGCCCAACTATTAAACTCCTCGGACCTCAGGTCCGGTATCCAGAAGCATCACACAAAGCAGTTCAATACACATAATCATATAATCCTAAGAATTCATCTAGGTTGACTCACTGTGCGCTCCTAGAAGTTATTGCCTGGATGGTCCGGTAATGTCCGTCTGTCGTCCGATATGTTCCTCTAAAACAAACAGAACAAATTCTTAATTACTATTTGTCGTATGAGCGTATCAAAATATTGAAGTATAGGAAATATGCACGATGCATGTTCAATGGAAACTCCCGGGTTTCCTCATCACTTCTCTCTATCTCTCTTATCAAAACTTATCGCAAATTTCTAACATCATGATTCAATTATTGTTGGCCTCTTTTAGATCTCACACAAACTTAGGAGAGTGCAATGAATAGAAGTTCATTTATGGAAGGTACATCTTTACAGATGATGAGCCTTGATAGAAGGAGACGAGTTATAGGAGAAGATGGTTTATAGAAGGAGATGACGTCACCCAGAGGAAGGTGACATCATCACAGAAGAAGTTTTCCTCCGAGCATAACTTTTTCTACAGAGATCAAATTTAATTGTTCTTTACTTGAGTCGAAAGAGGGATTCAAGAAATATAACCTTCATGAAGAGCTCAAAGGTCAATTCTATCTTCTGAAGGTTCAAAAATGGGACAGAAGATGTACAATGAACAGTGACCCAGAAGAAGTTTAGGAACACAGATGATATTTTTCGATTGTCATAACTTTCTCTAGAGGAATTGGATTAAGATGTTCTTTATATGATTTAAAAGAGTATTTCAAGATCTACAACTTTCATGAAGACCTTAAAGATCAATTATACCATTTAGAGGATCAAATTTGGACTAGAAGATATTCTAGCCAAAATGAGACAATGCTGACCTCATGAGACAATTGCTAACGTCATTTTGAGAAGGAGCAAAATGAGACGGTCAAACTGAGACACGAAAAGTAAAATTAAGACGATGAACAGTAACTGAGATGATAATGACGTCATTCTAAGACGATGATGACGTCATTCTTAGCGGTCAAACTGAGACGTAAAAAGTCAAACTGAGACAATGAACAGTAACTGAGACGATAATGATGTCATTCTAAGACGATGCTGACATCATTTTGAGACGAAGCAAAATCATACGGTCAAACTAAGACGATGAACAGTAACTAAGATGAATTCATTCATCTGTGAACAGTAACACAGACGAAGTTCACGTATAGAGGAAGATGACGTCACCCAGAGGAAGATGATGTCAGCATAGAAGAAGCAATATAGAAGACGAGAGGAGCATAACATATTATCTCTCGTGCCTATATGATTTCTACCCATCATTTTCATTGCTATTACACTTCCAAACATGCAAGTGTCATCTATACTACTCCCTCAGCTCCAAAACACCAAACGATTTCAAGGAGTCAAAACTCACATATATACCAAAATCACATACTACTATTTATGCTTATATGTTCTTTCTGCATTTTCTTTCTTCTGTGGTTACTTTTTTACTTAACCAACCTCCAGAACCCGCATATCTATGCTCTCCACTGTGAGCCCCCTTTCATGCAGATATGTATACCCAACATGCACATGCTTATCTATGCAGTGAAGTACTATCACGATGACTTACTTGCTTAACAAAAAAGTACTTCAACACTGAAAGTAGAAGTTAACAGCACAGAAAGCTGCTAAAGTGCTGTTTGGTGATGAAGGTCAGGGGAGAGAATTGCTACACGGAGTATTTCAGTTAGGAATGAAAACTCTGATGGAGCCTTCCTAACTTAAACAATATTATCCCCATGCTCCTCATATGTACTATTTATCTCCAGTCATTCACCATTTGTCATCATTACAATTTGTTATACTTACCTGGAAATGTCAAATGAATGCATATATATCGAATTGTATGCATGTGTCAACAGTATATCATAACTTATGTCTAACGCTCATTTAACTTAAGTCATATAAATGTCTCACATAATGGCCATATGTATAGGTGACGGGATGTTACAAAAAGACTTGTGGTTATCTTAACTATATGGTTGGAGATGTGTAATGCTATTTGTTGGCTATTGAGCTTATTAGCATTAGAGGAATCTTTATTAGTTATAGGCCAAGGGTTTTATGTTATTTTCTTGATTTTTATGAAAATCAAGATCATTTGAGGCAAGTTGTGCATTACAATGATAAGTTATGTATTTAAATGGTTAGGATGAATATGCAAGCATTTTTTAGACTATGTGAAATGCTATAAAGTATAGGAAGATTAAAGTTTAAAAAACCCTACTTATTGATGAACAATTAGCAATTTTCTTACATATTGTTGCTCATCATGTTAAAATGTAAGTTATTAAGAAACTTTTTAGAATGTCATGTAAGATAATTAGTCAGTTTTTTATAATATTTTAAATATAGTGTTGCACTTACAAGATCTTTTATTTAGAAAACTTGAGCCCATAACAATAAACTTTTCAGACCATCAGTGGAAGTGGTTTAAGGTAGATAATCACCCTATTACTTTTATAAGAAAATATAGTGTATATGAATAAGGTTCCTCATTATTGTTTATTTCATTTGAATTGCAGAATTGCTTAGGTGCTCTAGATAGGACATATATCAGGTTTAATGTGCTAATTAAAGATAAGCCTAGATTTCGAACTCATAAGGGTGACATTGCAACAAATATGTTAGGTTTGTGCAAAACTGACATACAATTTGTTTATGTTCTTCCTAGTTAAGAAGGGTCAGTAGCTGATGATCGAGTTCTTCATAATGTAATTAATAAGAGACATGGACCAAAAGTGCCTCATGGTAAGCTTTCCTATATGATATAGAAAGGTTGTTTAAAATTTTGTATATGAGATAATATAAATTAAATAACTTAAATAGTGATATTTTTATATAGGTTGCTATTAACTAATAGACACATGTTATACAAATTATGAGGGCTTCCTTGAACCTTTTAGGGATCAAAGGTACCGTTTAAATGAATGGCGTCAAGGTTACTAGCCAAGAACTCCAGAGAAATTTTTTAATATGAAACATAGAGCTACATACAATGTAATTAAGAGGCGTTTTAAGTTGCTAAAAGTTAGGTGGGCTATTATTAAGAGTTCATCATTTTATCTAATAAAGACACACAATCGAATTATTATAACTTGTTATTTGCTTCATAATTTTGTTAAGCAGGACATGAGTTTTGATCCCATAGAGAGTGATTTAGGAGATTATTTTATCACAATTCCAAATGTTAAGGAGGATTTTATAAATACTATTGACCCAACTAATGTTTGGACAAATTAGAGAATTGGATTGGCAAGCGAAATGTTTAATGAATGGTAAACATCTAGGAAAAATGAAAATTGACATTTTTAGGTGTTCTATTATGTTTGAGTGTTAGGGGGTTTTATATTATTGATTCTATAAGTTGTTATCCTCTTTGTTGTTTATGTCATAGACTGTTATTGTACACTATGTTGTTCTTATAAGCTGTTGATGCTTAATGATTATAAAATGAAAAAATTTTATAATGTTTTTATTTTTCCTTTATTATGATGATTATTTTTTTATTTGTCAATACTACTTTAATTTGCTAGATAAGTATGTTAATGAATTTCCCATCAATTACTGACTTTCAAAGTTCAAAAGGAACAAAAAGAAAGTGGAACTATAAAGAGGATGTTGTGCTAGTTTGCTGCATAGTTGATTTGCATAATATGGGAACATATAATGCTGATATTGGATATAAAGCTGGCTATCTGAATGAATTAGAAAGATTGGTACCAATAAAACTCCCTAATTTAAACTTAAAAGTCAGACCTCACATAGAGTCTAGGATTAAGAATTTAAAGAAAGAGTGGAGCATTGTATATGATATGGTAACGAAAGATAGAAGTGGATTTGGATGAGATGGCGAAAGGAAGATTGTCACTACTAAAGATCATTCATAAGAGTCTTACTTAAGTATAATTATTAAACTTTAACTTGTTTTAAGTATTTTCTTTAACTAATTTCTTGTCATTTATATAAATTATTAATGTTGCTTTTTTCATCTTGTTAAAATCACAAAGATGCTACTCAATTTCAAAGGAAGGGTTTTCCTTTTTATAATGGGTTAACTGGAATCTATGGAGAAGATCGTGCAATTGGAAATGACACATAAATTGCCATGGATATTCTTAACGAAATGGAAAGGCAAGGAGGTCTAGGTGGGATAAATGAAGGTGATGAAGAAGAATATGAAGTTGAGCATAGTTTGCATGATATAGAAGAATCCTTTACCCAACCTTAAAAATCAACTGTTGAAAGACAAGCTCAAAATATTTCAACAAAGACGAGAAAAAAGAATAATGATGCAGGAGAACTAAGCCATGTAAATTCAATTACTGCTGCTGTCCAAATTGTTGGGTGATAACATAAAAGAGGTGAGAAAAGAATTATGTAAGAGTATTATGATCAAAATGATTATTCAACAAAGAGTTGAAGAGTTAGATGGTGTATTGGGTGAGATAGAAGGACTGACTGATGATGAAAGGGATACTGATCATCTTACAAAAATTCTTGTTTTTTTCAATCTTGTGCCTTATTGAAGACTTGGGTGGGTGAGAAGGTTTCTTGTCACATATTAAAGATTACGCTGAGGTTTAAATATTTTGTATATTTATTTAAAACAGAGTTGAAACTTATTTTTTTTTCAATTAAATAACTTTTTAGTCATTTAAAGCCCGAGGTTAAGTTTATTTTCAATACCATTCCAATGCCTTTTTATATTATAATTGAGATTATATATAATGAATACTGACATAAGTCGGATCAAATTCACGAAGTATATGAAGTAAAAATTAACCACTGCATAATTTGCATCATGATGGGTAACAATGGAGATTACATTAAGATGGATATTAACAAAAACTAACATTCGAATATTAAGAAGGAACATAGATAATAAAACCTAGTAGCCAACATATACAACAACATTAACTATGAAATAATCGTCATTCTTATCCCCCATATCTTCAGCACATACACCACTTGAGCATATCAATCTGCCATCAACAACTTCAACATTCAGAATCTTGCCACTGCAGTAGACAGAATAGAAAGAGAATAGATTAAAAAAATGTTCAACTGATTATATTGTTTAGTATCAGAACACCATAATTGGCTAGAAAATGATGGATTAAATTGTAGTCAAAATGTTGGAAAGCCATTTGATAATTTTATAAAAATATATGTATTAACTAGAAAAAGAACGAACAACTCTCAAAGATTTAAGAATGCAATATGTAAGGTGTCCAGTAATAATAATAATAATAATGATAATAATACTTCTTGTAGTAGTAGTAGTAGTAATGTAATTAGTGGGTACTATAATGAATATTTTGATATTTTTATTAATTATTCTTTTTTCATTCCAAATTTATGTTTTCAAACTAAGCATTGGCATTATATCATTATTAAAAATTTGTAGGAATAAAGCAAACTGAAATAATACCCATTTTATTTCATTCCTCATCTATTTTATGCTTAAGAATAACTATTTTATTCCTTATCTATTCCAGCAGATGAGTCAAACACCCTGTTAATTATTGTTTAAAGTCATAACAATAATTAATTATTACTTATATTTAATTTTATTGTTAATATATTTTTAAGTATATGATAGCAAATTATTATTACCATTGCCAATTAATCTTATTAAAGGCAATGCTTTGAAATATGATGCATTATATTAATTTTAAGCAACACATTTTGAAATGTTACGAATAGAATGTTGCATAAAGCATTTTTTTTGTCTGGTTATAGTGTTTCACTAAAAGAGCATATATTAACCAAGTATAGATATTGTTTCTTCTTGCATGCACGCTTTATATATATATATATGGTTACTCTCACGTTATGTTGTATAAAGGCTCCCAGAATATTTCATGATATATAGGCTCCCAGAATCACACCCTAATATAGTTGTTGGAATTGTGGAATTGTAATAAACCATCAGATTCTGATTTAGTTAGCTTCGAATTATTTCTTTGTGTAAAACAGGCAAAGCTACTGGATCAATTCAATTTCCAAGATGACCTAAAACTTTAAGGAGTATAATTTCACGTCACAATTATCAGAAACTTGAAACTACGCTAGTGTTTAATTTCTGAGTAGAAAACATACATTCCGGGATTTAAGTTTTTCTGTAAGATAAAGGAAGGAAAATATATGCAACCAGAGGCCATAACTAATGATAATGAGAAAATAATATACAATTTAGTTTAATATGGGAACGGGAATCACTGCACACTGAAGTATATGAAGGCTTGGTACAACTTGAGCACTCAAAAAATTGGAGTTTACTGATACAAGTTCCTGTTGTAAACAAAAACCTCTCTTCATGTACACTACAAGTATCCTCTAGCTTTATTTCCTAAACCGAGTTATATATTAGTCTAGCTTTGCTTTTGAATATTATTATATGTTTTAAGTCAAAAATATTTATTTTCAGCATTATCCTCTTCGAAATACCGCATCTCTTGTCAAACTTAACCAAACTAGAATAAAATAAAAGCTAAATACTGATTGACAAAATTGGAAAAATATTAATTCTTTCAAACTTTAAAGCAGTTCACCGTGGAAGCCGTGTATATCATTGAATGAAACGGAAAAAATAAAAAAAAGTAACGACAACTGTACGTTTAAGGAGAATTTTAATAACAACGAAATAAAAGTAGACCAGAATATCACTATTATTGGTTATCTTGCAAACATGGCAATATCGAAGGAAGTAAATAATTTTCTATTCAAGTGCATGATACAGTCCATTAAAGTCAAAGATTTGAGAACAACTAAGAACTATATCTAGTATTCTTTCATATAGACATTCTTTTCTGTCTCTTCCAAAAACGCAGCACATAGAAAATAAGAAGGGTGAAATTGAACCAATATCTTAAACATGGAAATCCTGTACTTAAGAGATATGCATAATAGGATGAAATTGAACTGCACGTAGTAACTTCAATATCTGAGATATATATATATATATATTATAGGTAGGCGTATCAAAGAAAATCAAATCTTAAAATATTTAATCCGTGTGCTGTCGTTTATTGTCAGTAAGACGTATTTAGTGCCCCTAACACTGTTTTTACCATGAGATGATGGAAACAAATTCTATGATTCATTTCTCTAGGAAACCAAGCTGATGATAACTGGGGTTTATGGCCAAATAGATTCCGTATTCTGATAAAGAATTTTGTCATCTCAAGTGTATAATAACCAATCAGAAATAATTAAACCTGTTCTATTTCCCTTAATGATGTCTGTGACGGTTCTCAAAGAATCTACAACATGCATTGATATAGTGTCAATGGAGAATGCAGTCTAGGATCACTAATAACAGTTGCTATTGCATGCGATTTTAAAAAAACAAACTGATATTGCAAACAGAAAGTCATGAGGGTTTTCTGGTACATTAGAAGTTGAGAATACGTATAAAACTTGATTACTCTACTGCACTAAGCTCTAATATGGAGCAATCTTAGCATAAAATAAGGTGCACGACATCATAAAGGATTTAAACTAATTAAATGACGGACTTGGAAAAGTTGTTGCCCATGATGATATGAGTTGCGCTCAATATTTGTGACTTATCTTCTTTATAGCATCAAGGTAATTTCTGATTAGCAAAGGAAACATTGTCCATGACAAGCTGCACAATCTAATCAAGAGTACATAAACTAAAAAGTTGCGGACTATTTAGTTTTCCTTTGTGGATATGAAATCACCAATCTTCATTTGTTGCTGCAAATTGCAAGGTCTAAAATCTGTGGACACATTTTTAATAATTGTTAGCTAGAAATTAGAGCGTATGACTATAGTTAATATCAATTTTATGGCTCAAAATTCAAGAGGTGCGTAAGTTTTTCCCATCCGATATAGAAGGGAGATAGACTCCTAGTATATTAGTTAACTAGGTTATATATGTTCTAATCTTTAATATAAAGTTACATCTTCATCATCACAAACATTCCTACCCTTCAAAGAAGGTTTGAAGCAAGAAGCAGTAAAAAAGAAATTAACATGACATAGAACGTAGTACCTCAAGATTAAGCTGAGTGAGACATTTTCACTGGGATATAGAAAAAAAAAAACCATTATTCTCCTTTCCCAAATGCTGTAGCTGTCCGTCTTCTCTAACTTAATTGGTCCTACCTCCATATACATGCATATATCTCGAAGTGGAGAAACATAAACAGAATCCATCTTCATTTGGTTTTCATGAGACAGTAGCTGGAGAAAATATCCCCTATACACTGATTTCTATAAGAGAATCATGGATCGTGACCAAGTCGAAGCTCCAAATCTGGTTCATCTTTTGTTGAAATTCCTCGATTCAGTTGACCATTTTCCGTAGCTGCATTTCCTACTTGCAAGCTCAAATTAGCACCCCAAAGACCTTCGTTCACGCTCAGAGGTTGAGCGCTTCGAACAAGAAAATCATTTATGTGGTAATAACCAGGTTGCTGCCTAGGGTTAGACCCAAGTTGCTGACAATACGAGTGATAGTTTCTTTGAGGTCCGAAAATCGGATAGTACCTTCCGTATTCACTTGAAATCGCGGGCAGATAACTGGAGTTTAGGTATCCCTCATTATTAATCACTTTGGTTGGTGCTGAAAAACCTAGGGTTTGCTTGGCCTTGGCTCGATCTTTTCTGTGGATGTTCATGTGCCCTCCTAAGGCTTGAGCGTTGGTGAAGCCTCTCTTGCAAAAGGTGCACTCATAGGAGCGTTTAATAGTTGTAGAATTAGTGCCTTTGTCTTGTTTGGTTTGTTCATGAAAATCATTTTCATCGCCTGAAGTCTCTGGGTTTACTTGTTTATGTTCTTCCATCCTGGAGACCTATGGCGCCACGTTGGTACGAATGGAATTAATGGAACTGCAAATTTTCTTCAGAGAGGGAAAAAGAGAAGGGAAATAGGGTCAGGTCACCTAGAAAGGAAGGTGAGTGGACGTGGAAAAGAGACAACAAGAATACACTGCTATTCTCATAATGACTTGTGTGTACTTGTAGTTAGCTGAGCCATCTTGGCTTTTGCAATAAGCCACTTTCTTACAGATTGGCTCTCTTGTGGTGTCCCATTTTTCTTCGATGATTTCGTAAGTATTTGCTGCTTATGTAGCTTTCAACTGTCCAGGTTCTATATTAGACCTTAAGTTGCTTCGTAACTTTGTCCTAATATGCGAAAATTATCCACATATTGTACTTCTTATCGCAAAATTCCCCAAAAAATCATGGCTTCATCTGCTACACGCTTTTAAATATCAGTAAGCCTGCATTCTAACTCCATAACACATTTACAGGTGTGAAACCGTCTGGACGTCATTATCCTGTTTTTGGGTTACTTCTTGGTATTCCAATTGACGTCAATGGAATGCAAATCTCACGGCAGTTAATGCGAGATATCGATGGTTATTGCATTTGAAAGAGAGGTGATGGAGCAGTTACTGATCAACTTTCATGATCTGCTGGATGAAACCCCAAGTTTCTCAAAATGGTAAGTGGTAACTATGAATTTCAAAATTCGCTTCCTCCTCGCTTCCTCAGATGAAGGGTATGAGATGCTTATGGCATGCATATCACATGAATTTCCAATTATGTGATTCAACTGCTCTTTCC
This sequence comes from Erythroxylum echinodendron, assembly GCA_027575705.1. Lineage (NCBI taxonomy): Eukaryota > Viridiplantae > Streptophyta > Magnoliopsida > Malpighiales > Erythroxylaceae > Erythroxylum > Erythroxylum echinodendron. The sequence goes on from JANZXR010000171.1 coordinate 24,057,115, forward strand.
ATCTAAGGTAAAGCTACATTAACTGTCTAAAATCATACATGCTAGTGAAACCACTCTTACGGTATGTCTCAGTATCCACATCACATAATAAATTCAATCTAGTCCCAAACCCTAACTAAACAACCGTCTCTGATCGATAATTGAAGACTCATCGGGCAAAGATAAACGAGGGAGTATTGCAAAAAGAATAAATGACGTAAACTCTTAGAGCTGTTTTCATTTGGGAAATCTCTAACATACCATATGTCTCGTAGGGCTTGTGCTACTTGTGTTGCTGGTTTCTGCTTCTTTGAGACATTAAGACGGCCAAAAGATGCGTTGTACAGGCAATTTAGCATTAAAGCATATTGCCAGTTCATTGCTCTTGCCCGATTAAAGGATACTTTTGAAACCTTTTTGAACAAACAAAGCCACTTTTGTATAAATATAAGTCAGATTTTACTGTCCGCCTTTTGATTAATCAGGTTTGTCCAGATCTAAATTGTAACTTGCAATAGTAATTTAAGTCGAAATTGTTATCATGATTTACTGTAATTACAATTCAATCATCCATAATTATTATAATTGTCTACAATTTTATCGTAATTCACAACTTAAAACCCTATCCATACTAATGTACTTGGAGATGTAACTTACCGAAATTCCCGATGTGTTTACTCAAAAAATTTATTACTTGTTAAGATACTAAAAGTATTATTGAATTTAATTTGCTTTTCTTGTCAATGTAGATTAGTGTATCACTAATTAACTTCAAACTAAATTAAGAATTTGATTAAAAATGACTTAGTTGGATAGGTATAAATTTCATTATAAATCTAGCTACTTCAGTCTCAACTCATTTTATTTTGTATGCGATTAAAATGTTATTTGGCATTTTTTAATAGATATAAGACAAAGAGAAACTGTATTTGTAATGCGTGTATGATATAAAGGACGAAGGCTCCTTATATATTGTACAATGGAGCAGCATGCAAGGAAGAAAAATATTACAATATAATTGTAGAATATTTTAGGGCATAATTTGTAACCCCCCACTACTATAAGGTATATACTGGAACATCATTATGACATTCTAGTACATGCCCTATAACAACGGCGTGTTAACTATCACACTTTCACTTTATCACATATTAATTTATCCCATTTAATCATGACATCTACTATCATACAAGAAAGTCATCAAATTTTTAAAACAAATTTCCTCTTTTCATTTCATCAATCTGAATGTACATACATTGTAGCTTTCAAAAATCTATAAATGTACATCATCATAACCTAATACAAAATATATTACATGAAAGAAAAAATACAAAAGATCTAACTAAATCCTTCAATCCAGCTAACAGACCTTTGAGCTATATCTTCTTCATAAAAGTACAAGAATTAAGCTTCTTATACGGTCTTTCAGTAGCTTAAATCCTCTCTATATCCTGAAATGTCAACGTGCAATTTTAGGTAAGTTTTGAGAACTCAGATGAGGTAACCATCACATAACAGATAATTCACATCATTGCTTTTTTTTACATATCCATAAAATATCACAGATCACATTCTCATTTAAGAGTTAGAAAATTGTATTTCAATCAATCAAACATATTTAATACAATTAATATGGAATGCACATGTGACTCTTTTCCAATTATTACGTTTTTGTGACCGAGTGCCTAAACTGTCCCATATCCATTGTGGATACCAAGCTTATTGATACTGTCCCTTATCTGTTGGAGATATGGGGCTCATTTTACAAAGTAAGCCTTTGGCTCTTAATCACATTAAGAGCTTTGAGCTTATTTTCAGTGGCTACTCAGGTCACAACTCTCATTATTTGATTATACATTCAAGTATGGAATGCATCTCATAATCAATCAATCAATTCAAGAAATAATTAATTCTTCCCATTCACATACAAGTAGCACTTCAATTGTTGGCCCCCAAAATATTTTGTCGAATTAAGCATTATAGTTAATTTGAATTTTTGCCTTAGCTTGAATTATAAGGATTTAATTATTTATTTCAAAGATGATTTTATTTCATTAGGAAGTGAAATTAATGTCT
>JANZXR010000171.1:24083480-24099462 GCA_027575705.1 Erythroxylum echinodendron
CTCAACTCTCCCCAAAACCCTAATTCTATATGAAAGTCGGCCAAACCAATGTCGATCTATTCACTTTAGACCAAGCTCAGGTCAAACCAATCTTCATCTATTTCCACTTTAGAGTTTAGACTTTAGACCAAGCGCAAGCCGAACTGCTATTCATAATTATGGTTTTATCTTAATTTACATCGAATAATTATACTAAATTAATCTGAACTCATGTTTAGATTAATTAAAAAAAGTTTGTAAATAAAGACAGTAAGAGAGGGAAAAAAAAAAGCTTTAGGAAGAAGTAAAAAGGTCATCATGATTAATATGATTTTGCTAAAATTTACCGAAAATATGAACTTCAATAATATGACTTAGTTACTGTTACTGTTATTTTAGGCCCTATTTAGTTGGAAGATTGATAATAGAACGGATTAGAATGTAACACACTTCTATCGTTTGGTTGAAGATTTCATAATAGAATAAAACATAATGAAATCGAAATGAAAGATTTAATGTTACTTTTCATTATATCCTAAATATTGAAAATAAAAAACTTTCGATTTAAAAATTTAGGATGGAACGCAAATTAATAAATACATATTACTTAATATAATAATCATTTATTATACATTACATTACATTCAATCCATCTTCCAAATAATGTTTCATTGCATTCCATTACATTATGATCCCTTCCATCCCTCCCAAACAATATTACATTCTATTCCATTCTATTATAAACCGTTCATTTCCGTTCTTTTCCATTAATTAACATCCAACCAAACAGGAACTTATGCAAACTCCCAATTTGTGTGTTCTAAACTTATACTTTTGTCTAAAAAGTAGGATGTCTTTACATCACTTACAAACATAACTAGAGAGACAAGAATGAATCTGCGCCCATTTTATGCATGAAGATGGCAGAAAAATAGAAAGGTAGAAAAATGTACATTACGAAAGAAGAAAAAGTTGGTGTGTCAGTGAGACGATGCAGAAGATGGCCTCCAAAAGGTTTTTGTTGCAACCAGAATCTTTTCTCTGCCATGAGATTCAGGTTCTTTATCATGTACGCTGGCCTTCCACCGTACAGCATGAGCTATACGACTCACTTTGTCAATGACTTCCGGAGAATCACGGATCACGACTGTTCCTTCCGGACGTAATATTCGATCCATCTCGACTACTAAATCCACTAGGTTACATCTGCAAGATAATATCAGGGACCTAATCATTCAACACCCCACAGGAAAAACCTTCTAATGGTTGTCATGACACTTCAGCAGAAAAGAAACCAGATTCAGAATATGTAGCTTGATTAGCTACTTCATCGGAAGAAAATTTTTCAGACGCTAAGTTCCAACCAGTAGCAATAATGTTAAGAATAAGTACAACAACCAATATAAAAGGCAATATTATCATTTGATTAAAAAAATGGTGAAGAGTAATAATAGTTTGTATAGTCAAAAACATTACTCCAAATATCATCAATGAGAAAATTAAACTCCAGAAAATTGTAGCAAGTACCTGTTCCTGCTGCCACTGGGACCTTTGATCAGCGATTCAATCCCGGTTACATGGATAAGATCATATGTGCGCGGATATGTTGAGAAAGGCTCGCACCTACGAACACCAATTCAATCACACGTTGTGAAGTCTCTCTATGAAGTGATTATACCACAAAGGTCCAAAAGAAATATCAGAAGACAGAGATAACAAGAAAAAGGGAGTAATGCGTGTAGGAACGATTAGTACTTGTAAGGGGGATTGGGGGAACAATCCATCCGCCTTCTGCTTCAGGAAGGAATCCATACACGTTCAGATGGATTCGTGAAGTTATATATGAAAGTAAGGTGACAAAAGGTACAAACAATAAGTTCCAGTTTGTAATGCATTCCTGATTACGGATGAAATAACTTACCAATCATGGTAGACTCCAACTAGGCCACGGTCGTAAATAACATCTAGAGTGGCTAATTTTTGAGCAGGAACTACATTCATCACCCACACAGGGTCAGAGATAACTGCTGCAGCAAAACCGCCAAAAAATGCATTCATATCCATGACATTGCGTATGGCTGAATTACCGAGCTTCACATTCAAATTGTTCTTATAGTAAGCCACTCGCCTTGCCCAACGTCTTGTGTCAGCTTCAAACAAATCAATTCCATTTTTTATGAGTGTTGCTCTCGAAGGAGCTTTGTTTAGCCTATGTGGCCACTTTAGAATTGAACTAACAGCATACTCTCCTTTGACCGGAGATGCTGTAGTCACACATTTCTTTAACTGGTAGTACCTGCAACACAACTAACTTAGCTTAAAGACTCATGCTTTTTCCCTGACTGCAAAGCATCTAATAATCATCACCCAACAGCCAAGGGTAAGACAAAAAGGCAAAATATTCAGCGTTGAAACAAATTCACCTAATTCTACTAAAGTTTTGTAAGCATTTACCAATTATGCACCTAAAGCAAATGCAATTAATGTCAGAGCAGTTGAAACAAGAGGAAAATAAAATTCGTATTTCAAAGTTTCTACAAAAAGTTATACACAAATTGAGGATCCATCGCTAAGAAATTACCATGCCTGACTCGGGTCATCTGATTTGCCACACAAAGCAAGCCCGAATTCGTTTTGGTTAGGCAGGCATGAATCGCCAGTGGGTTTTTTCCAGATGACTGTATTTCCATCCACAGCAATCAACTCATAACATAATGCTCTTGCAACACCTTGGAGATCTGCCCATTCTTTGTCTTGTTTAGCCCACTGTACAGGTGGACCAGATATGACCAAGTATCCTCCTGGACGAAGTAGTCTATCCACTTCAATGAAATAAGTTGCATCTGCAAAATCCAAATTCCTTCCTTGGTAAGAGCTAGTAGCAGAAGCAGGAGCGTACAAATAAATGATAACAGGTCAGATAACTAACTATATGCAGTAAAAGGAATCAGACAGCGGGAACAGTGCACTAGGTCAAAAGAGAATGCAGGAAATGGCAGTCTGCGAGTGCCAAGCATGGCAACAAATGCTGGAATTCCCCTTTCCAAAGCAAATTGTATTTGTGATTTGTGAGAATCTCTTGGCGCAAAAGAGACAGTTAAAATCCCTTGTTTTAGCATATACCCTCCCCAACTAGCAACCTGCAAGACGATTTAACTTAAAGAACTTCACACATCTAACAGGATTTAAAAGCTCAAATATGATGTATAAAAGCTCGTCCTACCCCACATCCCATATCAAGTGCAGTCCTTATGACTCCACCACTAATAGGAATATACATTCCAAGTTTTTCAATGTATGGTACGGCTCCATCAGGAAACATTGTTCCACCACCAGGGAATATAAAGTAATCTCCATCCTCTTTCATCCATCCCTGATGCCCTTTCCTGTCTGCAATCTTGTTATACGGCATGTTTGAATGCCAAATCTGCATATACATAAGCATGCGTGTATAAATGAACGTGTACAACAGATTTCATTCGATTGGATATCCCTTTAACTGTTCATATATTTAATCTAACGCCACCAATCAATTACTGGCACACTGAAATGGGATCCTACAGGACAGACCTAGTCGATGAAACTATGCATAAGATGAGGGAGAGGGGGTGCTCTTAAGACTTGAAGTTTGCAATTTATTTCAACAAAAGACTACAATGAAGCAGGTTACTTGATCAGCGATCAAACTAAAAGCTGCAGACTCGGGGGACGAAACCTAATCCTCAGACAAAATATAGAAGTTTCATACAACTTAAGGTACTAGGCTAATCATGGTTAAATATCCAACAAGAAATTCCTTGCCTACAGTTGCCTCTCAATTTTGGACATACGAAAAAAAATCCAGTTCCAGTTACAGAGAAAGAACAGACCTTATGCAAACTTTCGGGCCAAGGAACAGGAATTCTATATCCATTGGGCGGAGGGATCAAGCAAAGAGGGGTTTCGTCGGGTAACGGACAGTGACGCTCTCTGTAGAAATTCATTTCCCTGCTAAGCTGACTGTTGCGTCTGGGATCTTCACACGGCATGTGATCAACAGAATCAGCACCACATGCTTCGATTGGCTGCGGATGACGCCCAGCCTCGATCAGCTCGACCAAGCGTTGTCGCTGCTGTGGATCCAACGTCGAGAGAAGCAGCGTTTGGCGACCGGAGGCCGCGAGAGAGTCGCCGAGCGGAGTGAAGACCATAAGAAAGAAGAGAATCACCAGTCCGAAGAATGTAGCAGACACAAGGTCCAAAAGCTTCCACTGCCTTGGGCCGCGATTCGATGCTGGCAGATTCACGTGTCCCATCGTTTCTCGTTTTTCACCTCCTTTCTTGGTGAAGACCCAGTTATGTAGATCTTAGCAACTTCTCATTTCGATAGCTGGCAAGGATCAAAGAGTAAAAGTGAAGTTATGCTCTGTTTTCCTTTTCTGGTTGGATTTAAGGTGAAGAGTTGGTCTTGTGAGGGTAGAGGTTTGAAGATATTGGATTGTTCGAAATTGAAGCTTGGAGTTTCTCGCCACCAGAGAGAGACGCGGATTTAAGTAAGGACTACGCCGAGTTCTGAGTGAGTTGGACTCTTCCGAGTGAGTGTCATACAGGTCGGTGACGGATGTGTAAGGGAATGTAGGAGACAGCTGTCGTAAAAGGAAACACTTGTAATATTGAAATTTAAAATTATTTATTCTGACGAAGTAATTAAATATTTTGAATTAATTTTATAGATATTTCTATTAAAATAATTAATGAACATAATAATTTATTGTTAATTATTTCTTAAAAAATTTAAATAATAAAATAGTTTTAAAACGAGTAAAAAGTCACAAAAAATTATACCCTTAATGTAAATTAAGTATTTCTTAGAAACTAAAATAATTAAATTATTTTTAAACAAATAGAAAAACACTAAATTATATTTTTAATGTAAGAAAACCTCTTTTTAATTCAATATTTTCTTTATCTAGGGCATGTTTTTTTATTTTTTTATTTGTATTTGTTTACAAATTTAGTAAAAGATTTGTTCGTTTAAGTTTTTGGTGTTTTTTAGTTTTAGTTGAATTTTCAAAAATTAAGAAAACGTTTTTGTTTTTATTTATGTTTTTCATAGTATTATATATTATCAATTAAATATATTATTTAATTATTTAATATATTAAATTTTAATAAGAATTATGAATAATTTAATTTAATATTATATAATTAATTAATTAAAATTAATTATTAATAATTTAATATTACCTAATAATTTTTTAATGTTTAATTAAATTAAATTAAAAATTATTAATAAACATATTTAAATTTAATATATCTTCAAAATATATAAATTTCAAATAAAATTTCATTTAATAATTAAAATACATTTAAAATCAATATTAATTTATAAATATAAAGTTCAATTTTAAAATTATTTATTTTAATAAAAATAATTTATTAATAAATATTATATAAGAAATTAAAAATAATTATCTTTAAGTTTTATCTAATATATAATTATTATGAATAATAATTCTATAATTATATTGACATTCTGGCCAAGATGAGGCCCCTATTGATCGATCGGATGTTTGGTCTTATGCATGGAGTGTTGCTGCGATGCCGAAAATGGTTAACTTGTTATGGCAGGCAGTTGGGGATGTTTGACCAACACGTACTAAATTGAGACAACGAAGGATTTTGACTGATGACATCTGTCCAGTTTGTGGTCTGGCCCCTGAGACAACGCTTCATGTTTTGTGCCAATGTGAGTTTGCGCGACGAGTTTAGCAACAATCGGGGCTGGGGTGGGTAATGGGTAATTCTTCGTCTGTTAAGGAATGGCTCCTCCTTTTTATGCGACAGGTGGATCGGCGTAATTGGGGTGGAATTGCAGCTTTGTGTTGGAGTTTGTGGAAACATCGAAACCAAGTGATGTCGGACAGAAAATTCTCGGAGGTAAGGGATGTGGTGAGTTCAGCAATGACTCTGCTAAAAGCTTGGTTACTGGCTCAAACGGAGCACTATGGTAGGGGAGAAGTATTGCAAAATCACTCATCTGAACAGAGGTGGACGCGATCGGAGCGGAGATGGTTCAAAGTGAATGTTGATGCTGCCACCTTTGATGATGGAGGAGCGGTGAGCTCTGTTTTGAGGGACTATGACAGCAGATTCTGTGGTGGTTACGTGCGTAAGTTTTCGGATGTGTCAGACCTGACATTCCTAGAGGCACTGGCTATTCGTGAGGCCCTCTCTTGGATCAAGGACAGAGGAAAGACTAACGTTATTGTTGAATCTGATTGTTTGCGAGTTGTCCACTGGATTGACAAGGCCAATTTAATGAATTCATCATTAGGACTGATAATTAGCGATTGTTGTCATCTACTTTCTACTCTTCTCAATGTTAGAGTACGTTTTGTTCAAAGGACTGCTAACGTGTTGCTCATGATCTTGCTAGAGCTTCTCGGTCTCTCTCGGGCCTTCATGTGTGGGATTACACCCCACCAAGTTGTATTCTTTCATTACTTGGATCTGATTTAATGGGTTAAGTTCTTTCGTTTTCAAAAAAGTTAAATATCATTGTTAAGAATATCCTTATTAAAATAACTGATTATCAAACTAGAAAGCCCACTATTATATATGTCATTAAAGATGTTAGTTGACAATCAAATGAAAATAAAGAAAGAACAATAAACACTACGCAATTCAAAATCTACATAAACCCCATTTTGTACACTATTACATAAAAATATAAATTCATAATAAGTCACTAGTTGTAGTTCTTACCTATTTCGAGCGCCTATAAATAGATATACCGACAAGAGAATAATATTTCTCCTTAAAATTAGGAGATAATGAATTAAATTTGGAAAAAAATAATGTTTTAATACTTATGAAAGTGCCTAGTAGGAGGAAAAATTATATTTTTATTCCTCAGTAAATTTTAAATTGGATCTTTATACATTACAAATGATGCATATGAAACATTTTTAATATCAGGGGTTTGAAGGTGAGTTTTTTAAAGTTTAAAAATCAATTTGTTAAAAAATAAAGTTAAGAAGTGAAATGTTCCAAGCGTCAAAGTTCAAGGGCCTTAAGTGACTATTTTACTTTTCTAAAATAAATTTTATTTTACAAAAAAAGCAATTAAAAAATTAAATTATAAGTATGTGTTAATAGGATTGAAATAATTTTATACATTATTTTGTTCGATTTGAAATTTAAATAAAAATTAAAGTCTAAGTTTCTAAACTATGAAAATCAAACTCAAAGTTGAAGTCCTTTTTTAGGGTCTCAAAGGGGCGTGGAAGCATATAAAAACTCTTGAATAGAAATGGAAAGGGGATATAAATCCAGTTCCTTTAGAAATGGTAAGATCTTTGGCACAAGAAGAAGGGTTTCATTCATATCTTCTAGACTTGGTTCTGATTTCTCTATTTTCTTTTTTTAAGAATACCAAGTCAGAGTCTTCTCCTGCTCGTATTGAATATAACATGTAGAGTCAAATCTTCTTCATATAAAACCTGCTTTATTTAGATCGGAAAAATCATAAGTTTTTATGAAACTATGTGCTATAGCTCGAATATGTAGTCAATCCTATTTTCGAATAGAAGCATTTGACAATTGAATCCAAATTTTTCTATTATTTTTGTATCTGTAATAGTGCGAAAAGAAGGCCAACTCGAAGTTTATCAAAATTAGATTAGCAAGGCAACTGAATCTCTTCAATTTTCACACTAAATTTTAAGAAATAAAATAAATTAACGAATTGTAGAAGTCACTCCTTATGTTGAGTAATTATAGTTTGTTTTCATTTTTGTTTTATTTTCATTTATAAATTAAATTGAAAAAAATATAACTTTTAGCTAAACAACGTAACAATTTCTTTTCTTAATCTCTTTCTTCCTTTTTTTTAATTCAAATACAGTCTTAATGTCATAGGAGCATAGACTGGGAGAGAAGTGTACAAAGTGGAAAGTAGTGCATTGTAGGTATGCTAGTGACTCCCTTGACTAAGCACCATAAAAGGAAAAAGGTTGTGGTGTCTAAGCTGTCTGAAATACTTTGAACTGAGCAAAAATCTCTGATGCTGTTTAAGGAAATGTCATCATGCCATTTGACACCCAAACACTGTCGGGAACATGCAAACCGTCAGATATTGGGAAAAGTATCCTATGGACTTCCCTTCTTCTCCTTTTACTCCACTCCTATATCATACAAATGAAATCTCCCACTCGCTATTTACCTCATCATATCATGGGTATAGTATTACCAGTACTTAGTCTAGCATCAGCATCTGTAATTGAACACACAACATGAATGATGGAGATTGCTCACTCATACGTGTCTCCACCTTTGTTTCTAATGTTACGTTTCACTCTTCCAACATTTTGTTCTTCATCATTATTGTACTGACTGTCAATGGGTTTCTATAGTTATGCAAATTCAGATCTTTGCATATCTCTTATCCTTTTTCTGGTTGCATAATTAATTGGGAAAACTCCAAGCAAGTTTTTACTTTTCGCTACTCAAAATCATACAAGACACACCGATGTGGGCATAGCGTATAATGTACTAATAAGAATTAGATTTGGGTTAATTATTGTTAAAATGAGTAGAACTAATCATTTAGATATCTGGCCTTTATCACTTATAAATCTTTCAATATTTTTATGTTAAGTCAATATAAGATATTATAATAATCTTCTTCAAGTGCAACTAGAACTGAATATCTAGTTGTCAATTAAAACGAGCGCAGTGGTAACCGGACTGAGCCGCTGAGACTGGACATTCAGACAAACAACCAAAAAATTAATAATTCTGACTAAACCTACTCTGATCCTATATTAGAATTTTTAATTTGAGCATAGTATAGAGTCCCCTAATAAGAATTGAACTTGGGTTAATTATTGCCAAAATAATTAGAACTAATCATTTAGATAGTTAACTCTTACGACTTGTAAGCTCTTTAATATTTTCACGTTTACTCAATATGAAATAATCTAACAAGAATCTTAATGGACACACCAATACCAAAATTTACATAATTTTCAGTACGAATTTAATCTCGATGAGAATGTACTCTCGCCTCTTTTATTATAAGCATTTGACAAATCATAATTTTGTACATTTAGAAGCATGATAAGACAGCTTAATATTATTGCACTATAACAATTTTTGCTAAAGTGCCACAATTAATCGCTCCCCCTCAAATTTTATGACGTAAATTTCCATTTGTGAATTTTGAAATATTAAACAATCAATTATTATTAGTGTATATATCGGAGATTATAAATATTGATAATTCTCCTGCTTATATTCGTTTCTAAAAGGTTTAAAGTTTTGCAAATTTCGAAATATTCCTACAATTCCCTGATCAACGGATTAATCCTTAAACCTTACCATCTTCTTATTGCCTAGCATTTGACTAACAATCCTCATGGAACGATTTGCAAAAGGTTTTTATTTGTTCTCTGTAGTCAAATATTGAATGCCGAAGTCGAAAGGGAAATTGAGAAGAAAAAAAAGGTTAGTTGAATAAAGTTGCGACTAGCAAAAGGTTTTATTTGTTATCTGTAGTCAAATATTGAATGCCGAAGTTGAAAGGGAAACTAAGAAAGAAAAGGTTAGTTGAATAAAGTTGCTCATTTATGACCATAAAATTATAAGGTTGAATTATAAAGATAATCTTTTTCTAAAATTTAAAAAAAATCTGCAATTAATTGACCTTCAACAACTTGAACTTTTTTTTTTTAGTACACTAGAAAGTAAAAGAAGAAAAATATGTTTGTTTGGGTTGGACGCCATGACTTCTGCACATATTTACACACTCATGAAGTATGTGTTGGAACTTGGTTCCAACAATTACAATAACACGCCATCATGATAGGAATAATGCATGACATTTGGCTGAATATGTGGAAAAGGACTTGCGAAAAAGTTAGACAAGTCAATTTTATTCATCTTGTATGGCTATATGTTCCAGAACTCCAAACAAAAATAACGCCTCCTTTTTCTTGAACGTAACATCATCAGTGCAAAGCATTTCATGTATTCAGCCAATACAGCTTTTTAAAAACCTTTTAGACCATCAATTGATCATTTTTCCAAACATTTTTGGTGCATAATTAATCATATATCATTATAGCATGCATATCTTGACAATATTCAGCAAATAAAATACCATTGAGGTCTTTTAAAATTTATCAATCGAAATATTTATGTATTCACTAATTAAAATTTTAATTAATATATTAAATCAAATCAACATTATAAAATTTATTTTATAATTCAATTAATTTATTGAGGTTTTGCATAATATAAGTTCCTAGTGGGTGATGCATACAATATAGAGGGGACTTTTAATGGAACTGTGTATCAAACCAAGTACAAAAACAAACTGACATATTTTGTTTTCCATTGATAATGGTTGACGAAGTGTCATAGCTCCACGTGCAACGATACGTACAAATCATCTATAGATTGAATCTATTGGAAAATGAGATTGATATGCAAGTTTATGACTTTCTTATCAAAAATAACAAAATCCCACTTCCCATATTATAATCACTAATTCCCAAGCCGTTGGTAAGTATGCAACCAACTTTGCGATTGTAGATAGAATTATACTCTTTTAGTAGGTAGAAACTTGTGAGTCTAGGTAGATCATGAAGAGTTACATGTTGTTTTACTTGAATTTATCTTCCTGCTTCCAAGCTTAATACATGTAGGTCTCTCTCTTGCAACAGATGAATAGGCGTAAAAGTTTCCATCCACTTAACTGAGCAATTCTTCTTAATATAAACTGTTTATGTTGTTTAAGTAACAGAACCTAACATAAAACGGGAACCAATAATAGTATTAACTAGAGTGACAAAAGAAACAAATGAAAAATGTACGTTTCTTTTTGAGCATAGGGTAGCACGCACATAAACTCTCTCTCTCTCTTCACTGCATAGACTTCATGATTGTATACAACGAGCATAAACAAATTTGACAGCAGAAGATTACATTACAAAGATAGAGAAATTACGTTGTTACAGATTAAACATTCGTAAATAACATCCGCTCCAAACCATAAGTGGAACCTGGAAATTCCACAGAATACCCAGATACTAAATGTTAAATAATCCAGCTTTAAAACGCATTCAAACATCAGCCGTCAGCCAACATGTTCTGGCTGCTCTTTAGGAGGCAGCGAAACTAATCCAACTAGTTAGGGGATCCCAATCGAAGTTCCAAGTCCAGATCCTCCTTCGAACCATTAAGAATACCAATCTCCAAATCTAGCATAACAACGTCAGCTTTTCTCAACAACTTATGACCATCCTGGCCCAAAATTGATTTTCGGGTTGCCACTTTTGTTAAACCCGAGGTTTTAGAGTTTGTGGTTAATTTCGGAGGCTCAATTTGAGAACAATCAGCATCCCATTTCTTGTTCTCACTACAAGAAGCAAAGGATGAAGATAAAGTAGAAAGAGGAGAAGAAACCAAGGAAGTCAATGTGCAAGTGCATGGGGATGGAGGAGAGTAGGTAGGGTTAGGTTTAGGGCCAAGGTTAAGGTTAAGACTACGGAAATGACCATCCCTTGGAGGTGACTGCCTAAGCCTGGCTCTGTCTCTCCGATGAACATTCATGTGACCACCAAGAGCCTGAGCAGATCTAAACTCCCTTTTGCAGAAGCTACATGTGTATGATCTTGGAGGCCATGAAAACCCACCAAGATAATCTTCCCCATGGCTTTGACCTTTATAGTTCCATGAATCTTTAAGCTTATACTTGGCATCACTGCTGCTATTACAGTTCTTGTTATTGCTGGCTCTACCTCCAATACTATGATCTTTGAAGCTGGTACTCAAACCTTTTCTCTCCATGTGCACTTTTCTGATGTAGTCAGACCTATAGTAAGATCAAAATGCAGAACAGTAGCTGCTAGCTCAAATGATATCAGTTCAAAAAGAAGCCAAAGAAATGTTATGATGTACATTCAAAAAGAAGCCAAAGAAATGTTATGATGTAGAATTTCTAACGCTATTGAGAGAAATATATACGTGAGCAGAGGCGTGTGTGGTTATGATTTAGAAACTTGGTTTTGGTCTTAAAATTGAGGAGGGTTAATAAAATTGAAGGAAAACTCGTCAAAATCTGAACCAGAAGCTACAAGTCCCATTCAAGGTTATCCAGTGGAAATGCCCCAAATATGTCTTGGTCACAACTCATGGCTATATAAGGGAACCCTCTGAATGCCAGATTATACCTTTTTGCCAAATCTAGCTCAGATCTAGTGGATGTTTTTTAACTTGTCTTTAAATTGTACCGAAGTACTTTCACGCTTGTGCAAGGTCTTTTTAGTGAAACTAGAGTCATATATGTAGATAACACAGCTCAATCAGTTTGACCAGCTGTTAAGGTATAATTGGTTCAAACTGCGTGATGATAACTAGAGCTTAGAGAAAGTACTTATTTCACTAGGAACCAATATGGTCTCGATATTATTAAATCATCTCTCATATGAGCTCTGGTGGTTTCATTACCACCAAGAAGTGTACATCAACTTTGGGAAGAATTAAAACTGTACCAAAACACTAAACTTGAAGTTGAAATACTAATTAACCTTTCCATCTGATCCTAGTTGCCCGCTCGTCACAACGTACTTGAAACAAGGTCATTCAATGCTTGCACCCGTGTACCGGCTCCACATCCTTCAAATATTTTAGATATTGGAATGGATCTCAGATCTGAAACCATTTAACAAGGATGGATGAATAGTTTTAAGTTCTTTCCTTAGTACATGAGCCATATTAAATTCAATGACTGCTTGCAGATAATTGTTACGGTTATTGCACATTAACATAAGATTTGGATGTCTGGAAATTAAAAGATTGACAGTGTATTTGCAAAAAGTTCCATGTAAATGATACGTAAATGCACGTTTTCATATAATGAAGGTGTTTCACTACACAAAAAGAAAAGTTGTACCAAATTAACAGACGCACCAGATAATATGTTTAATTCTACCGGGACAAACTATTGGTTAGCAAGAAGTAACTCAATTTTCAACGGTGAAGATACCAATTAGTGGCTTGGTGCAAGGTAAAAGAAAATTGTCACCAGAGCAATTCGTATTTTCCATCTAGCCTGTGAACCCTCGTTGTCCAACTTTCGTATAATAATTAGTTAAAAACGTTAATAAGCAGATATTGCCATGTGTGTGTGTGTTCCAGTTTGGAGACCAATTCCTAGTCAATAAGATTCCAAAACTATATTAATCGGGATCTAGCAAAAGCAGGATGCTTTATGAAGGATATAAACATTAAGGTCCAGTTTGGTAACTAATAATAAAGGAATTAAAATAAATAAATAAATAAAAAGTGAGAATTAGAATGGGAATAGAATTAATGATTATGCATATTTGGCATGCATATACTAGAAATGTAATTATAAAAGGTAATAGTTATACCAGTATTTAGTATCGAATATTAAGAATGGTAACGAATTTTCTTTTACTTATATTTAATTATTATGTGATCAATTTTGTAAATAATTAATTAAAAATTTTAATGATTTATAAAATTATAAATTTTAAATAATTATGAATAATTTTTACAAGATAAAAACAACAATAAAATAAAATAATTATTAAAGAAATTAATATAAAAGGTAATTTTGATGATAATAATATAATAAGAATCTATTTTGATATCAACCTAATAATATTATAATAATATCTTTATCTTTTATTCTCAATTTTTCATTTCACCGTATACCCATACTCTTTAGGAATAAAAGTTTGAGAATATTTAAGATTCATTCTAGTTTTATCATTCTCTATCTTATTTATCAGTAGTAATCAAATAACTAAACATTAGTAATGTAGGTCGCATTTTCATTCTCATTTTCATTCCCACTTTTTCGTTAGCTCACGACACCTAAATTATAAACTTACTAAAATAACCATATTTATGCCGGTAAAAAATTGTGTATATATAGATATATACATAAGTCACTCCGCCAAAATGATTTGTTATCATTTTCCCAGTGACCTCTTGATAGGCAAAGTCGATGCCTTTTGAAAGACTAACGAAAATGACTAATTGGTTTATTCGGTCATTTAGGGCAATAGTGTAAAAAAAGTAGCTGTAGTTGCTCTACTGCACTGGAAGCCAGTTTCATATCATCTTTTATTTAGAAAAGCTTTGAATTTTACACAAACATATTATTTCAAAGGGCAGGATATCACAGTGCACCCAGATTTGCTTACCATTTTCAAGTGAAATGGAAGAGAAAACTTTGGTCAGAGAACCCACACAGACAAAAGATCCTGCCACATATAACTTAGATTTGTTGAAAGACTAGTGACCAATGGGGTGAGCTCTTGCTATGCTATATATAGTTATCATTTTATAAGGGTTCTCTAGCCGAAATTGCAGTGTTTACCTACAGTATAACAACTTGCCGTCTCTCATACTCATATAATTTAACATTGAAGGCTAGATATTTACCCCCATTAAAGCTTATTAAAACCTGAGCTAGTTAGCTGTTTGGAAATGGGAAGCGAAGAGGATAAATAACTAAGAGTAGCAACATCATAATAAAGCCAATGAGGTTTTGGTTAGTTTAGTTTTGTTGACGTTGACAAGGAATCAATTTTTCCCATTTGATTGCTGTCCCGTCAACTTTGAACATTGGTTTCTTCCAGCTGAGAAAACATTCAATCAAACGCATGCTTTCTTCATTGAATCTGATCTTTATATTCTTTAATGATTAAGAAAGGCTTAAAAGGGTTTCAATTCAATACTTACTCAAGTCATATTTATTTGTGAGTGCCGAGGCAAATCGAAATTGAAGTATTTGGAAAGGGAACTAGATTAATAACTTTTGTTTCTTCCTATATAAAAAATCTTGATTTGATTATGGTTTCGAAACCCACTAAAACCAAAAATAATAACAGAAAAAGAACCTAGTAGTATTATAGCGCTTTATATCTAAATATAGTCTTTAGATTTGCATTGAGTTGGTGATTTATTCCTTGATGAAAGTTTAATGTATCTGAATATGCTTCCTTGTACTAAATAAAAACTTCACATAACAGATCAGTATATAATCCTCGAAACCAATGTGATATAAATCACATCATCATCTTACAATTTGTAAACTAATCTCAGTGTAAAAGTTTCTAAAACTTGTTTCGCATCACTTCTACTTTTGTTTTCAACTTTAATACAATTTATGTAATAATTGTTAATTCTATTTTAGAATTTTTTTGGTCTACTACTTCCATCAACATTATAAATTTGCAAAAAAAAAAAAAAAGAGAAGTACAATTTCCAACCGTTAAAGTATGCTTTAAAATTATTTATTCATAGGTTTATTGCTATAAGCTCAAGATTACAATTAATTACTTCGTTTATTTTTTGGTACAAAATTAATTGAATTATTATTGATTATTAATGTAATGATGGGATATTAATAAAATAATATCTAATTGTTTATTATAATAAAAATGTGAATTACTAATAAAATAATAACTACTAAACCATTAATATTAATAACAAGAATTACATAATATACAAATTTTCAATCAGTTCATAATTTTTTAAAAATTTTAGTAAATTAAATGATTAATTATCATAACAAAATATTTATTTATTAATATAAATTAAAATTATTATCATTTATAATCAAAAATGAAATAAAGTAACCTATTATTCATTATTGATAATGATTTTCGATATATAAATTAATAAAATTAGTAAGGAATTTGTAATCTCAGATACTTTATATTAAATTAATAAATTATTATTCAATAATAACTAGGAATTATCACTCCCTATATACAATGAATGAAATTTCACAAAAAAACATTGGGTCATCAAATAAAAAATATACAAAAAGAAATAGTACTCAAAAGGGCGCAGATCTATTTCAAACAAAATGTCCATTTAATATATTTTTTGATTTAGATATTTAAAATAATAATAATAATAATAATAATAATAATAATAATAATAATAATAATAATAATAATAATAATAATAATAA
>JANZXR010000171.1:24105335-24122904 GCA_027575705.1 Erythroxylum echinodendron
ACCCTCGCGGGGCACGGATCCGGGTATCACGATCGATATCGGGTTCGGGTTCGGCGGGAGTGGGGTGTCACAGTTACATCGTATGAATCAAGAAAGCAAGTACTCGTTGTGACTCCTAGGCTCATGGAATATTTCACCGATAAGCCTCATGGGAGTTCAATCATGGGTTTCTAGCCTACATACCATCCTAGGGGTTTATTATGCAAAGGATTTTCATGAACATTATGTGAATTTCTAATGTTACTACTAAGTTTGAATTAATGACATTGAAGTTAATAAATTAAGTTTGAATTTAAACAAAACCTAAACATAAAAACTTATGCTATTAAACCCAAACTTAAAAACTCATCAATCATTCTATGAAAATTGCAAAGAACAACACAAAACCCAAACACATTATAGACATTAATTAGTTGGACAACTTACCTTAATAGACAGACAACCACAAACATCAAAGAAGATAGATGAGGTTGGAAGATTATCGACGCCCTTCAATCAAAACACGGTTTATAAAAAGGGCAATTTTGTATTTAATATAATACACTTATATGAAATTCATATAGTTGTGTCTTAAGACTTAAAATGTAGAAAATACTTATAACTAAATTTTTTCGACACATAACCAGTAGCTTACAGTTAATAAAGTTTTAACGACTTTGTGGCAGTAATGGGCTCACAATAGTTTGTGAGTGATGAAAAGTTTGATGACCGACAATAAGTGAGAGGACTATGATTTGAGAGTGACATTAAAGATTTAAAGGGTGCTTTAGTCGAACATCTTATAGGAAGTAGTCAAACAAAGTTCCTAACACATATTCATATTCAATTAACCTATTCAATATGCATAACCCATATCTTAAATTCCAAACCCTAAGTCTAAGAATAATTCATACTCTTAAGTGTTCATTTATAAAACTAACTTCCAATCTTAATATACGTCTAAGTCAAAGTCAATCCAACAAAACCCTAGGTACATGAGTATCAATCTTTAAGTCATAATCCTTGGAACTAATAACAAATTAAAAGTCAACCTAGTTTATTAGGCATCATCTATTTAAACCTTTATCTCTTTTAAATTATTTTCTTTAAGTTAGTTGAAAAAAAGTATTATATTTCTTCTTTTATGTTTAATAAGCTTCAACTCTAAAGTGTATCTTATTTAATAATTCTTTAGTATTACAAGATTTAGGCAAATAAATTAGCATGCGTAATAACTTGTTACCTTTCTGTTTAAACATTTGGTTACAATAATTAAGGTTCATTCCTTTTAGTTTTCATATCTTTCTTTTAGTTAGGTAAGTGTCAACTCCATTATCTTCAATCATTTTGTTTTCACCTTAAATATACTCTAAATTAGTCATAGCATAATAATGATACCATACGTTTCTTTTAATTACAAAATGTGGATTTATTTTCTTAATCTTGGTTTTCTATTTTTCATATTTCAAATAATTTATAACGTGATAGTGATACTTTTGTTACATTTAAACTAAATTAGAGAAATGGATTTTGATTAAAAATACATAACGAAGATGATACAAAAATTATTAAATAAAAGATAAAAAAAGGACTTGTCACTATTATTGCAATAATGTATCCCTCTCTAACTCCTTTTTCTTATGAAAGGATTCGATGCTTACAGTGGATTGAAAATTTGAGAAGAATCATCTAATTAGGGTATATTTAATTACTAATTCCATGATAAAACGGAAGAGCAACAATTATGTTTGTTAACATATATTTTTGGATCATTTAAAGGAGAACATTTTTATTAACATTTATTGTTTACTTTAGTATAATTTAAATATGTATCATAAGTTCTTTTATTTCTTTTTATTTCAAGAATGCATTTATTAAAAAGAGGACACATAAAAGTCAAATAAAATTAACAGTACCACAAAATTAGGTGAATTTCTTGAATGTTTGAACACTAAAAACATAACACTCAAGTCACATTAACAGTCTAACAAATTTATGTTTTCCGTCAATGTTTAGGACACTAAAAACATAACATTCAAATAACATTGACAGTAGCACAACATTAGGTGAATTTCTTGAATGTTTTTAACGCAAAAAAACAAAACACTCAAGTCACATTAACAATCCAACAACATTAACATTTATTCAATGTTTTGGACATTAAAAACATAACATTCAAATAACATTGACAATAGCACAACATTAGGTGAATTTCTTGAATGTTTTGAACATAAAAAACAGAAAATCAAGTCATATTAACAATACAATAGCATGTATTTCTTGAATATTTTTTTCACTAAAAACATAATAGTCAAATAACATTAACAGTAGCACAACCTATGAATTTCTTGAAAGTTTGAACACTAAAAATAGAACACAACATGTGTGTAAAAGTAAATTCATTCCCTATCAAAACAGAACACTAAATACATAAGAGGACTTTCATCAAATACGTTATAGGCTTCAGAAATTAAACCATAACTAATAATAAATAATATGTTTTTTCCCCTTTCTTTACACATACAAACAACATTAACACTCCATTTATACACAAATAACTCAAGTTATCACCTAAAAGCTGACCATTCCTATACCATTTAACAATAACATTCAAAGCATAAATAAAACCCAAAATAGAAAACTCAAGCAAAGCACTTACCTCGACGATCAATAGGGGTCGAGAAGACGCTGAACTGATGAAGACGATGAATGGACGAAGAAAAGAGAAAAGGTTCACCCAAAAAATGATGAAGCAAAATAGAAGAGAAGAGGGCAAAACGAAATAGGAAGGAGGGGGTCAGGGTCAGATTATAACATTTAGAAAATGACGACGTTTATCGTTGAACAGACGACATCGTTTTGTTTAATTTTTTTATTTTTTAACATTTAGTGTTGAATTTAAAATTCTTTGCCAAATGTTACACAATAGGCAACGATTTTTCATAATTTAGCCAATAATATAAAATTTTTAATTTTTACAGTTTTGGTTTTTTTAAAATTTAACATTTTTATAAAATTGTAAACAATTTATACATAATAAATATAGTTTTATAAGACCACATCAAATTTTCACATCATCTATATTAAAATTTTAAAACAAAAAGTATAAATAAATATAATATGTATTCATATAAAATGATGTCTTTTTTATAAATATTTTAAATTACATTGTTCTTGAATAAATTTATTTGTATACTTACAATCATTGTATAATATTAAATTGGTAGCCATATATTTGGCTACCAATTTACAAAATCATCACCAATACTATACTTTTTATAGATTTTTAGATTTTGCTAAATTTTTAAATATAACATAAACATAAATTACTATAGAAATTATATATAATAAATACAATTTTATGATACCACCTTAAATTATGAAATCATATATATTAAAGAAAATTAATAAAAATATAAATGACATTTTTCACTAAATTTATTTTTACACTTATACAATCATTGTATTATTGTTAATAAATATTAATGATTAAGAAAAGTAGTTAGACTAAATTTATGATATTTTGATCTTATTAAAATTAAAATTGTGATTTTTTGCCAATAAAAATGTAGCCAAAAGTCCTATATGTTATTTTTAATTAAATTGTTATTATTATTATCATACATGGTAATTAATATAATGATATATGGATGTATACATAATAATCGTAACTAGTATAATGATTTATGAATTATTACATAATTTAATATGGATGTATACATAATAATCGTAACTAGTATAATGATTTATGAATTATTACATAATTTAAAAACTTTCTCATATATTAATGTATATATATATACATACATATATATATATATAATTATGTTAGTCAAAGGTGAACCTAAATGGTAATGGCAAAGTATTTGGCGATAGGTTTTTGAATCCTCATTAAATAGTTTATTTCTTCCGACTTAATCCAAAATGCCATCATTTACGTTAATAACATATGACATCATTTTCTACTAGGTTATTAACACGGAAATGAAGTTATCTTCTTTTTTGTGATAGCCATCGTATTTCCTTTTCATAATTGGTTGAAGAAGTGTTATCTCCTCTTTTGTGGTCATCTCCTTCTTGTGGTCCTCATAGTCGATGAAGCATCGTATGCTATGTTGGTACGTATTGTTCTTCTTTTTCGTTACTAGGAACCCTCCTTATAATGCTCTATATTTCTACTACGTCCCAAAGTTAACTTTGTGTTCTACAAATGGTTTATGGGTTTTCCTTTCTATTTGTGTTTGGAAGATGGTGAATTGCATTTTCGTATTGGATGACAATGGGTAGACATTTTTTCCCAACCTCTGGTTGTTTTTTAAGGAAACCCTCCTAACTATTTGATGGAAGGTCAGTTAGAGATTCAAGGCACTATTTGGAACAGATGTTTATGTAAAAAAAATACCATATGATTCCTTTTACACCAAATATGTACCACCATTGAAATGTAATACTTTGACTTATCATTGACAAACTAGCATAACATATTAAATTGATATGCATTGCAAAACGTGTCCTTTGCATCAGTTCATTCTAACGACAGTTTATTCATAGGATTTAGTTACCAAATGAATTTTATTAAACATAGTAATTTTATAATAAATTGAATTTTCAAAATTAAAATGTTAACATGGAGATTTGGTTTTCGATGGCAGAAATGAGCTTCACTAGGAGGAATGTGGGAAAATTCTACATAGTGTAGAAAAAATTGATACAGAAATTTTGTCATCATTCACTAATCACCGCTTGCCTTCCATAATCGATCTTCTTCTTCAAGGTTTTTAGTATCATCTAAATTACCTCTCTTAATTATTTGTATGTCATTTTACTCATAGTAAGCTATTAGAAGAATGTTTGATTGTATATACTATGTCTTATGTAAAGATTACTCCGATCTTTAAGAGAACATAGATAAAAATGGAAACGGTGCTAGTAACCCGATGGTTAGTATAAGATTAGGGTAATTAGTTGTTCTTGATGAATCGTCGATTTCAATTATTATACCTGTTCAATCAAGTATGAATGTGTTCAAATTAGCATCATAATATAGTTTGACTTAACTAGATATTTAAATTCTATACTAATTGTGTCTTGTGTGAAATGCATCGCGCTGTCAATTCATCTAATTCAGTGATTCATACTACATTTAGGGATTCATTTACTGTATCCTCTACAAGTTTAGTTATAGCCAAGAAGTTTTTGGAAGAAGGTTTCAATAACCCAACATCTAAGGGAAGATTTTTGATGTCTTCAATTGATGCTTTCAAACGTGAACGGACCCTTCTTGAAAATCTAGACATATCGAACTTATTTACCTTTACTGACTCTTGTGTCACTTGGAATCTAAAAAAGTAATCATTTCATTTCATTTTCGATGCAATAAGGGTGAAACTATATTTATTGTTATATCTGTAAGAATTTTGAAAACAGCCTCTCTATTACTTAGGGGTAAGGCAGTGTACTATTGGACTTCCCTAGACCCCGCGTATTAGTGGATTTATACTGGGTGTTGATGTTGTTATTGTTGTTGTTGTTGTTTTATATCCGTAATAATTGTTAAACTTCTAATTACAATCATGTACTATTTACCTACTTACATCATTATATTATATTGCTTACAATTTTCAATTTTCAAATTTTTATGTATTATTATTTTATTGTTAATAAATCTTAATAAGAACAATAATCAACTTAAATTTATTAAATTTTAATCTTATTAATATGTAAAACTTTAGCTATGTTTATCTTTTTCATATCTAAAAAGAGAATTTATTGAGTTTTTATGCATTAACCATATATTTGAACAAATTTAAAAAGAAAATATGCCAAAAATATGAAAAATCATATATAAATGTCAATTATAATCAACCTTAGGATTATTAAGCACACTTACCATTAAAAAATTAACATTATTAATACATAATTCTTTAAGCTACACTTTTCATGACAACTTTAAGGCTTTAGTGACCAAAAGTATACATTTGGCAATGAAATATATATTTCCATTTAGAAAGTTGGAATACTTGCTGACCTTTTATGTTATCATCACCAATAGGTCAATCTTTGACAATGACGTGAGTAAACCATCGCAAAATTAGCAACTTTTAATGACAACTCCAAGAAATTGTAGCCAAAAGCTCAATCTTTGGTGATGAAATGAACAAACCGTCGCAAAATTGATCACTTTTAGCGACAACTCCTGGAAAGCATCATTAAATAATCTACTTTGCCGATGATTTACTTTAGCGTTGCCAAAATCTAGACTTTTGGTGACAAAATGGTATATCATCATGAAATTTCTACATTTAGCGATGATTTACAATTTGTTGCAAAAAAAAAACATAACTAATAGTCTATTTTGTTGTAGTGATAGCACTTATACACATACATTTATAATTAGCAATCAATCAAAATTGAAACTATTACTAAGTATCCCTTCATAAATTTTTTTACTATTTTCAAAGATTAGTAGGATTTATTTGTTGAAACATTGCTGTTTAATTTTCTTTAACATTAACCTAATTGTTTGACGCGAAGGTAGACATCTTGTCATAAATATCCCCTAATTACTTAACTAGGCCATGTTTTTTTAATTAGCTTTCTAGCCTTTTGATGCAAACATAAATATGAGTACCCCCAGTTACTCAGCTATATCGCATTCCTAACTAGCTATTAGCTCTATTCATAACCTAATATTTGTTTCAAAAGGGCCAACAGAATAGTCATTCATTTAAGATACTTTTTAAAAATCAATTTCATATAGCCTACCTCATTTGTTTTCAGTCAATCATCCTTATGAAAGATTGCTAATGATACTAACTCATTCAATTGACTTATAATTATAAATGTATACAACAAATTTCTTAAAGTAAACAAAATAGATATGATATCCTAATTAACATGCATATTCAACCAAAGATATTTAAAATATAAAATTCACAAGTCAATATGCCTTTACAAATTCAATTACTATGTTCAAAGCTAAATTAATTTCATTAAGTTTTGCCATTGACACATTGACACAATTCACACATATGCAACATATGTTCACATAATGTCAACCTAATCAAAAACTAAAAATATGGTATGCAAAATTCAAACACATGAGATGCTAATGCAAAATCCTCCCCAAATTTAGACAACACATTGTCCTCAATATGAGAAGAAAAACAAAACATATATAAAAATGATAAGACATAACATAAAGAAAACGTAAGAGCATCAAAACTCGTTAAGGAGATCAAGGTGGTGATGCTGTTGGAGACAGAATGTGTTGACACTAGTCTTAATTGAAACTCAAAAAATTTAGTTAAGTTTATAGTAGGAACACTTGAATGCTATTACTCTAGTCATTATTTTGCATTTTATTTTATTTTTAATGTATTTTATTATATCTTGTTGAATTTGTGGATTATTCATTTAATTATCTTTTGAACTTCTCTACTTGATCTTAAGTTTGTGGTTTATTGTAGGATATAAGATTCATTGTCATAGCCATAACTAACAATGGAAGGACGAAGTAGACAATACTTTTATGGGAGTCATAATATGTCTTTGCAATCGCTAACATCACAATATGAGAGAGAGAGGTTCCCTTACATGTTTTCGAAGGTTCAACCGATATCTAGACTATGTTACAACATTACTAGGAGTAATTTTTACAATCATGAATGTTGAGAACTGACCTATATTGGGGAGAAACTGAGCATGTATAGTCAACCTCAAGGTGTATCATACAAGAATGATTATAATTTAAAGTGGAGCAACTCTTATGCCTATGGATGGAACAATCACACTCTAGTTGAATACTTACAGCACCAAACACCTACAATTAACGAGCCAAATCTGGAGGATATGATGGCCGGTTTCATTTAAGAATAAATCATAAGGCATCAGGAAATAGAGGATCTTATACAAATATGGTAAATTAGATGGACCAACTGGTAAAGATATTATTTAACAAGTTTTAAAGGAGTTTGCCTAACACTACTAAAATAGACCTTAAAAAATGTGGAATGGCAATCACCCTTAGAAGCCAAAAAGAGTTCCCATTAGAAGAGGAGGAGGAAAAGGAAGGAAGTATTATTGAAAGTAACGGAACCCCTTGCTAAAATGAAAGCTCACTAATTTAAATTTGAGAGTGGAGAAAAGACAAGGATTGGATTCATAAATGGAGAGACATTCCAAAGAGAGCTTTCGACATTTCGAAAAGAGCTTTTAAAAGAAGAAGAGGCGGTCTCTATCTAAGAATAAGAAGTAGAGGAGTGGCAGGAGATAATTGTAGAAGATAAGCCAGAAACCTCTATCCAAAAAGAAGAAGAAAAGTGGATAGAGATGGTTGAGGAAGAACTACTGGGGGAACCAAGTAAGGAACTACTGATGAAACGTTTATAATGACCTTAATTAAGGAGGGTTCCCACTTCCTCAAAGACAAACTATTTGAGTTAACTAATGATATAGGGAGTTTTGTTATTCTTTATTTTATTAACAGTTTATTATTAAAAAGAGCATTAATGTATGCAATTGGATTTATTAATTTTTAAATTATGCCATTATTATCTTGCAACATGCGGCTTTTTTACAGGCTATAAAACCGCTTTATGGAGAAAAGAATGGAAGCAAGCCACCGATTATAGACCCATGATGAGGGTAATCGCGTAGGGTACATCAAGCTAATGATGTTAAACAAGCGCTACATATGAAGTAATCCATTAATTAGGATATATTTATTTTATTTTCATGTTTCTTAGTTATTTTCCTTTAGTTATTTTTAATTTCTTTTATCTTTTTATCCCTTTTTCTTTATATTTTATAAGGATGTAGTCTACTATTGGATGGATATGAAATCAGAAAAATTGTCTTACTCAGGACGGTACCAACTTAACCCTCTTGCTTATTTTTAAATGATTATATCATGTACATTAAGGACAATGTACAACTTTTAAATATGGGGAAGGAGTTAATGATTTTTAATGATTTCTTCAAGTTTATTATAATTCTGATTATAATATTTTATGAATTGATATCTTGAGTTAATTGAAATTTGTCCATCAATACTCTATTGCATTGTAGAATATTGATTTGAATTGGTATGCAAAAGGATAATTGTTAGAGTAAAATTACTTTTCTAATTCATTTTTTAGTATTCATTGAGATGATCAAATTGAATGAAATTGCATATTATTTATATATAAAAAACCATGTTTTTCATAAGCTTTTGAGCCTAAGAGTGAATTTCAAAATTTTTAAGCTCTTGTTATTTCTTCACTTGTGTTATCATTGTGTGGTAGAATAATTCTACAACTTGCTTTTATTATGCATATTGAGACCATATTTGTTAAATTAAAAGCATTGAAATGACGAAGGCATTTAGATTCAAAAACTTGTTTAAGCTTATTTATTTGAAAATTACTACACCCTTAAATTATCTTTTAAGAATAACCAAGTTAAGCCTTAGCCTTTTTCATTGATTATACCCACATATTAACCCTTATCACATTTTTCTTTGAAGCCTTTTTATTGCTTTAAACCTTGAAGTTTATTTACATTATTTACTTATTGAGACTTGAAATTCTTATAAGGTCTATTATTTCTTTAATTATAGTATTGAATACTCAATTATTGTGAAAAAAAGAGTTATTATACAAAGAAAAAACAAAAATTTGTGAATAAGTTTGTGGTACCAATAGAGTTGTAATAAAAGGACCTGTGTGTTTTATAAGCAAATCTTATAATTTATATTTATTAAATTTACTACAATTTAACCCTTTTTGATATTCCAATCATACAGAACCTAAGCCCCACAAAAACATGTATAAAGACATTTGGATTTTTTGTTTTTAGTTTATACATAAGTGGTGGAGATGTGATTTTATTGCAAGCCTATGGTAAGATTCATACTATGCATTGATTGAGAGTTTTGATACTTTTCACCCTAAGCACTTAAGTGCATTGAGTGAAATCTTTAGTTTGACTTCAACGAGATTATGATGTGATTACTATTAACATTGGATAAGAAGTTAATTTTAGGATCAATTAATTCTACTTATACATTAATTTGATTCAGTAGCATATGATGATGTATAGTATGAATGGACAGATCGAGATTGATGAGGGATTGATGTGTAAGATTTATAATTTTGATTATATTTTGTTTGAGGACAAGCAAAAGCATAAGTGTAGGGATGTTTGATAGATGCATATTTGATCATATTTATACCCTATATTTTATATTTTATACTTTGTACTTAATTTGATCCAAGTGTGTTTATAGAGTTTAATTGACTTTGTGGACTTAATAGAGAAGAGTCTAGATGAAAACACAAATTAAAACAAATATTCGAAGCACAGAAGGGGTGTACAGGTGCGCAATAGCCTAGGTGGTTCAGACATGTTAAAAAAGGCGACATCTTGACGCTTCAATAAGAAGATTATACTTAAAGACTATAAGAAGAAAAAAGGAAGGCCTAAGAAGAACTAGTGGAGGTGATAAAAAATGATATAACTCTGTTGGAACTTATCGAGGATATGACCCTTAATAGAAACTTTAACGTACTAGGTTACGAGTAAAAGATCTTACTTAAAAAAATCTTTGTTGTTCTCATAGGTCTTTTAAACATTTTTCTTGGAGTCTTATATCTTATATTTAGCCTAAACATTTAGTATATAATACTTCTCTCTTAGTTATTTAGCCTAAACATTTCCATAGCCTATTATAATGTAACAAGGTTTATTTATTTACTTGTGTGTCTATTTATTTATGTATTTTATCTTTTTTTTTAATCTTTACCTTATTCTATTTTTATTGTATTATTTATTATATTACTTATTTTTATATTTTTATTTGTACGTATTAATTATTGTTATTATTATTATTATCTTTTATTTCTATTGTTATTTTTATAATTTTATTTTAATTACTTTATTTTATTATCTTTATATTTTTTTTCTTTATGTGAGTCTATTGAAAACAGTTTCTCTATTAATTAAGGATAAGATTGTGTACTATTGAACCTCTTCAAATCTCATGTATTAGCGAGACTTTCACTGAGTTCTTCTTATTGTTGTTGTATTTAGATTGATTCTTTATTTTAATGAAAGATCTAAGTTTTGTTGTGAACTATTGATAATTATTTCTTATATTTGAAACAAGCATTTTGATTCTATTTCAAATTTCATATGTATGGACTGAGAATCATATATATGAATACATGGTAGCATGAATAGTAAAAATTATACAGAAACTTAGAGATATGACAAGGTAATTCACGTTAAAGTTAAATATATCAAGGGAATCCACAGAATAAGTTAATATATTTTTAGGAATTTTAATTAGAAAGATGTTTCAGTCAATCAACTTAAGGAGAGGTTACATAACTTGAGACAGATTATGGATATAATTTTAGAATTTCCACTTATTTAAAAAATTAGGGTTAATTGTAGGATCAACATTAATTTAAATATAGAAATATTCAATCAACGACAATAATTTCTTAGATTAATTGAATACTTAATAGTGAAAACTGTATTAAATATTTTTTTTTTCTTGTGAAATCAACACTTTCTTTACAATTAGATTACTAACAAAGGAAAAGTACATTTATATAAAGTAATTATTTGCAATAGAGAAAATTAAAAAAAAATTTCAAAAATAGAGAAAATTTAATGTTAGACCAAGCACAACACGGTCCATATTTAAAGTGAGGCTAACGTGTATATTCCAGTGGGATCTATCATAGTCAAGATTGGTTCAACTCGTAAACTAGTATATATGCATCCATTATTGCCATTACCACATGACCGAAGCTTTAGAATCGCTGTATGCTTTAATTTCTCAAGGAGCTACAATGACACATGCTTCATTTCTTCTTCCGTCCAGATAAGAAGAAAACAGGAGTACTAAAAATAACATCTAGCAGAAATTCACGCTAAACTCATGTATGCAAGGCGAATTAAATAGTTTTTATGGAGTTAATCACCATTGACAAATATCAAAATGGATGTCTGAATCCAGAAGTAATCAACGCAGAATCAGTGAAATTCTATTAGAATCGTTAAAGATTCTTCGTGTAATCACACATTTATTAATCCTTCTACATAACGTCTTCTCTGTCACACAATAGCTAGATCATCTCATAGAGTAGGACAATACATTTGACTTATCAAATGCAGAAACTTTTCGGTGACTCTTAGTCTGCAACTTTAGCTTCACTACTTGCACCCGATATCAGAAGCTTGAGGAATTGCAGCTCCATTTCTAATTCAAAATTCTTCTGCCTTTCGTTCATTAACTCCGTGTTTAGATTCTCAGTCACTTGCATCAACCGTTCTTCTGTTTTCATTTCCCCGCCGAACATTTCAATAATTTTGTTCACATTCTGTTTTTGCACATCCAAGCTCTTCTTCAGGTTCACTAACGCTCCTACCACCAAATCTACGTTAAAGTTTTCCCCAAATTGTGTATTAACACTTCCTTTACAAGCCCTTGCTATCTCTTCCTCATCTTCTCCAAGCCGAGCTGGTGAACTGTGGCTTGACTCACCGGAGTCACTTGACTGGCTGCACTCAGTTTTCTTAGCCTGAATAAATGTTTCTCCTCCGAAACGTACCTTTTTCATAACTGAGTCATCTTTTATTTCCGTAGGGAATATTGGGTCAAGCTCGAATCCTTCCTCATTGAAATTCCAGCCACTAATCCTTCGAACCTTCACAATGTTAACTTCCATAGTTTCATCATCTTCCTCATTATTTCCACCAGCAGTTTTGGTCGTTCCATACAAAACTTTTCCTTCTCTGAACCTCTCTTCAACACTAGGCAACCCCTGTAAAACGTGCTTCACTAAGTATTCCGAACCTTTACAGTTCTTGAAGAAAGAATGTTTCAAAAGCTTCTCGGCAGAAGGCCTCTTTGCTGGATCTTGATCTAGACAGGAAGCCACCATGTCCTTGAAAGCTTTAGAGAACTTTTTGCTCTTATCTTTCTTGTGCTTTTCATAATCAGAGAACCTAAACCGCTTCGTGATCTTCATGAGCAAAGACTTCGAAGGTGGCAAGTGAGACAATGGAGGACGACCATGTGCTAATTCAAGAGCAGTGATACCAAAAGACCATATATCAGCCTTGAAACTGTAACCAGTATGCGAGTGAATGACTTCAGGTGCCATCCAATACGGTGTTCCTGCGACATCAGTGAGCATCAACCTTGAAGAGAACGAAGATGACCCTAACCCTTGTCCAGTAGTTGACTCATAAATCGAAGCAGATACACCGAAGTCTGCGAGCTTAACGTGACCATTAGAGTCGATAAGAATGTTACCGGCCTTGATATCTCTATGAAGATGGCCTTGCTTGTGAAGATATGACAACGCGTTTAGGATTTCTTTGAGGACTATAGCAATACATGGCTCTGATAAGCCATCAGGAAATGAAGAGGAGATTATAGATTGAAGAGAACCCCCGGACATGAAAGGCATCACCACCCAAAGACGGCGGTCAACGGTGAACGAACAATGAGCTTCAAGAATGTTAGGGTGAGAGAGAAGGGACATGGTCTTGATTTCACGTCTCACGTTATCGAAATCTGCTCGAGACTGATCAAGATCGATGGCTTTGATGGCTACCACCGTAGAGTTCATCGGAATACAAATCGCCTTGTACACCACAGCACTAACACCAACGCCTATCTCGTCCAAGATTTTGTAAGAGCTTGAATCCAGCGGGTACTGGATTCTTTTGGTTTCTTGGTCTGCTAGTTTCATGTTTCTCGATGGTAGTTAAAAGGGGTTTGAGAGAAATACAGTACGACTGCAGTGGGAGACCAGTTCAGCAATGGTGATCAATGTGGTGACTAGACTGTACTTGGTGTGGCTGTACAAGAAAACAAAGAAAAAAAGAACAAAAAGATAAAGAGAGGCGGTTTTCGTGTGATGAAACAGAGAAAGCTGTACTTACTTTTGACGTTTGAGGGGATGCTCGTGAATTTATGGACGTGTCAAGACGATACAATTTCAGCCATTCAATGGACAAGGGCCTTAGGGTTCTGTTTACTGTTAGACACCAACTGCTCGTTATTATGATCAAAATGATCATTATTATTAAATTAATCATATATATTACAAATAATTTAATTAATATTAATCATCACTGCCACTAAAATAATTACCCCCAAACATTTTTTAAAATTTGTCTTATACTCAAAATAAGATTTTCTTGGATTTTTTCTTTTTTCAATTTCAATTCCATTACAGTGGTATGAACTTACTATCGGGTTTATGTAATTCCCCTATTTCTTTTCTGTACATCCGAATGCAGATCAAATTAGACAAGCAAAGCATTTCCTCTCAAGACTCCTTAGGTCTTAAGATCTTCAAACACACTTCCCTCGACTTTCTTGTATTCAAGTTTTGCTTCCCAAAAGAAACAAACTCCCACTACAAACGAAGGCACATTTTTCGTCACTAAATGTCACAAAATCATCGAAAAATCCCGTAACAAAAAATTATACGCGACGTTTTCAGCAATTTATCACTATTATGTGTTTGCGACGAATGGTTTTCGTAGCAAAAAATCATAGGCGACGTATTTCTAAATCGTCGCCAATAAGTTTTGGCAATGTTTCCTTTTCATCGCTAAAACTTATTAGCTACATTTCTAAAAGTGCAGCTAAAATTTTTTAGCTATATTTTCGAAATTGTAGTTAATAGCTTTTAACTATGAAAAGGAAGTGTAGCAAAAACTTATTGGCGATATTTTAAAAAACATAGCTAAATATTTTTAGCAAAGTTTTGAAATTCTAAATATACATTATAAGTAAATATTATATCATGTAGATTATAATTATTGGTGAGATTTTTAATGGACATTATTGTATGTAAGATTTATAATTTTTTATTCTATAACTTATTATGCAAAAATATAATAAAATAATCGAAAATTAGAAGCATCTTATATAAAAATTTAAATATCATCAAACATGATCATGTACAAGATGTTGATTACAATTTCAAAAATACTTGAATACAAAATATAATTAAAAATATTAGTTTAATGATTAAGAATCGTTTTCATCTTCACTACTTACCTAATTCGAACCAAGTAAAATTTTGACCAACTTTTCAAGCTTCTCCAACTTTTTTTCAATGTGTTCTAATTTAGCATGAAGCCACTGATTGTCCTCTTCAAGATATTGAACATATTGTGATCTTGATGAGGCTGAAGCAATTAGCTTCGACCCAAACCCAAGACCTTTGATTTAGCTGGATCGTGTTTCAAGCACCTTGTTGCAAATGTTATCTACATTTAGCTCATTTCCATCAGGTATTAATGTTTACAATAACTCCTGCATCTTATTCTAAAATTTTGAAAAATATTAATATTCAATTCAAATATTATTAGTTAGTATTACATAAATAAATAAACTTGAAAATTAAACAAAATTTTATACTTACATAATTATTGTGCTCTTCTTCAAATATCCAGCCTTCACCTTCGTTATAGTGGGTTAGTTTGTAGAGTATGATCCTATCACACTGTTACCTGTGTAGTTCTTTCTATCTCTATTTTATGAAAAAAAAATACAAAAGACATTAAATAATATTATATTTACTAATTTAATTACAACTTGTAAACAAAGAACTTACATATTCATTTTGAGGGACAATAAATGATTTTTGTAGGTAATAAATGATTTGGAGCCTTAGTTGTATGGAGTTTTCATTTTTTCCTCTATTAACCTTGATGAATGAGAATAGTCATTAAATTGTGTAACAAGATTAATGGAAGCAAATGTTATGAGAAAGAAAACAAACCCTAACACATATTGCTCCAATTGTCTGGAGACATCCGTTCAGGAACATGCCTCCTTGTCTCCTCATCTGAAAGAAAAGATTTGTATCATTAATGTAGTCGATAATGGTGATCCTTGCTCCTTTGTTTCAATAGTAAAGTAATAAAGTTTGAAACATCAGGGCTATCGATATCGACAATATTGAGCCTCATCTGTGAAAATTAGGTAAAAGTGAAATTAATCTTTAAATTAGTAAAACAATATTGCTTATAATTAAATATATTGAAAATTTACTGAAGCTTTATCCAAAGCATTATGTAATAAGTTATCTTCCTTCAACTGCTCTGCATGCTTAAGGCAAGGCAATTCAGTTTTGACAATAACCAATAACTCATTAGACAATTTAGCTAATTGAGTTCTATCTGTAGGACAACCTTGTGAGGTATCAGTATTTACAGAAAACTTGTTATTCATTGCAACATTCATTCGTTGCAACTCACAAGCTTTAGTTATACCTTTACCTCTTTTTCTGACATTGATATTGGAGCCTAACAACAAATGAATAATGATAAGAAAATACTCATTAAATATGTAAATATATATTTGAGCATAAGTCTATTTCTATCTTTTTAAGATTAACAAACCTGCAGATCCCTCTGTACTAGTTGAGACAGATGGAGGTTGTTACTGACTGAGTCTGTTGTTGGATGAAGTTGATTGTTATTGTTGGCTAGGATTTTTTTGAACTAGTTATTGTGGTGGAGGAACAACCTCGATACTTGTCACCTTCTTCCCTTTATTTCTACCAGTTGCTATTATATTAGATATCTATAACTCAAATATCAACGGCTTGTAATAACATAACTCAAACATAGGTAGCCCACATTAACATAAGAATGAAAACAACAATATGCATAAACATAAGTCAAACATCAACAATCCATATACATATAACTCAAACATCAACAATCTGTATAAACATAACTCAAACATCAGCAATCCGCGTTAACTTAACTCAAACATCAGCAATGTACATAAACATAAATCAAAAATCAACAATATGCATAAACATAACTCAATCATAAAAATTTTACATAAACATAACTCAAACTTAAACAATATCCAAAAACATAACTCAAACATAAAAAAATTTTATAAACATTTAGGGTACTCTTACACTACTATAATGTGATCCAAAATGTTATAATCTCTGCTCCTATTAAGTTGGTATAGGCTAGTACAAAGGCCTGGTCCTCTACTCTGGTAGGATTCTTTTGGTCTGATAAGTTAGGTTTTTTTGTTGTACAAGCATAGGCAAACGCTCATTGGACCAAAAAGGGTCTTGATAAAGTTTTGCTATATAAAGATGGCACTATCCTCTTCAAGTTTTTGGGTGAAACAAATTTAACGGAGATTGTAGAATAAGGGCCTTAGCACATTAGACCCTTATTTGTCCAACAATGGAAACTGGGAATGTATCTTAGGAGTAACATTGATGCTTTATCATTATGGGTATATTTCCATAACCTTCCTTTGGAATTTTGGACGATTGAGGGCTTAAGTTATATTGCTAGTTCCTTAGACAAAACACTCCGGATAGATTCACAAATGGTTATGGTGCAAAGGATAGGTTATGCAAAACTTTGTGTGGAAGTCCTGAAAAATGTTTCCTTACTAGACAATTTATCTATTTTTGTTGGACTCCACTTTTAGGATTTTTATATTTTATTTTATTTTAATTATTTTATTAGATAATCAAGCATGGAAAATAAATTAGCAAGTATGAAGTTGAAATTTTTGGAGTTTAAT
>JANZXR010000171.1:24123004-24148337 GCA_027575705.1 Erythroxylum echinodendron
TTTGTTTCCTTTTATTTAGTTTCTTCTTTAGGACATTAAGTTAGGAAGTTTTCCTATAAATAGGCACCCTTTATGTATTTTGGAAGGGGATTTTTCATTTAGAAATACTATGAAGTATTATTGGGAGCATTCTTGCTTTCTTTGTATTATTTGAGAATACTTAACTTATCAAAGGAGTGGTCTTCCTTTATGGCATCCCAAGGTTAGAGTTCTAATAGGCAAGTTCTCGTAAGGTTCTTTCCATTAACCAATATTCTTGCTAGGGTTCTAAGAGAGAAGTTCTCTTAGGGTTCTTTCCATTGACCACATTCTTCTAACCCCTTTTCTCTTTGTGTTCTATTTCTATCTTTTCAATTTTATTTCTTGTGCTTCCGCGTGTGTCTGATTCTAGTCATTCCCGTGCATAGTTCCATCTTGTTAAAGGTTCTCTAGGACAAGTTCCTATTGAGTCTCCCATCACTTGTGCTGATATTTATACATTTAATTACATTTCCACTTAGTGAGTGATTATGATGAGTAGAGATAAGTCAGTACACCATTGAATGTAAGCTTATTAGGTTAAGAAGGGCCTAGAAAATTCAATTAATAATGAGATAAAACATAAATGACAGTAATAAAATAATATTAGTATTAACCATTGCTAATGATAAAATTTTGGATGTTTGTTAATTATTAGGATAGGCCAAGTATTGTTGTGTATTTTAGTATTATATATATGTTTTAATCATTTGATTAATTTATATACATACATATTGAGTTATTTGATTTTAAAGGTATGGTCAATTACCCTTATTGAGTAGTCAGCACGCCCTTTGATGCTTTTTTTAGGAGACAGAGAAATCGTCAATACTCCAGTGCACGTAATTGATAGAATAGAGTTTAGGTGGGACCAACAAATTAAATTGAATAAAGTTGTTTTATTTTACATATTTATAAATGTGATAGTTCATATAGTTGTGTTTGTATAGAATATTTTTAGGACTAACAAACATCATTTTTTAAACTAATGAGAATTTTGGTAATTATTAATATAGTTGGAGAACAATTTGGATAATTATAGTTTAAGAATTATTTGTGTTACAATAGTTATATTTTTATTACTGATAATAATTACATATTATATAAAACTTAACGAAAAATTATTTAATTAATTAAATTTATTTTAATCTCATATAATAATTAATAATAAATTCTTGATAAAATTATTTTTCTTATTAAAAATTAAATTAAATTTATTAACAATTATTAAAATAATTTAATTAATTAATTAGTTACAAAAATTAAATAAATTATTCATATTTCTTATTAATAATTAATTTTAATTAATTGCTTATAAAATATAGAATTAAATTAATCATAATTCTTCATAATAATTAATATATTAAATAATTAAATAATATATATTCAATTGATAACAAACTAAATTATTAAAAAACAGAAAATAAAAATTACTTTTTTGTAATTTTCATACAAAATCAGTAGAAAATAAAATAAGAAAAAAACCAAAAGTTCGAATCTTTTATTAAATTTAAAAATTAAATATAAATATAAATATAAATATAAATAGACACAAAACAGGCCCAATTTAAGCCTAGTTAATTGACAACCCACGGGCATAATTTCTGAATCCAAATTGCGGCTTTCATTGGTTAATTAAATGAAAGTACACAAAACTCAAAATTGCACATGAATATTTCTTCATGAACCGACGTATTCCGTCTTATCTACTTACAGTGGTTTTTAAGTGCCAAATTAAGAAATCCCCTTCTTTGTTCTACTGATGCTAGTGACTTTGAGATTTACAGATCTGCTATTGTGAAAAGCAAGAACTCAGCGAATAACACCGAAATTCCTAACATTAACATGGACTTCTACCTAACGTTTTCAGAATGAGAACAGTGGGTTCCCAGTCTCTTTTTAACTTGTCAGTACTTATATTTTGCCATGTGCCATGAAGATGGTCGCAAAACCACCGCAATCCAAAATTTTTGATACCTTCCTACGAAACAATCATTATGGTCAAGAATCTGGTCGATGCTGCAGGAACTTCCATGAAGGTTGCATATTCTTTGATGAACTACCGAATTCCAAGATGCCCTTGATCCATTTAACTTTGTTTACAAGTTCTTCCAAGTCCAAAATTGCAGCTTCCATACTATCAGAGCACCTGGAATTCAAAAAAATGTTCACACTGGTCCTCATCTTCTTTGAGGGAACACTGTCATGGTGATTAGCTTCCTCACCAGCATTTTGGGCTGCTTCAGTAGAAGCGTCTCTAACGTGCGAGCTTGAAACACTATCCGAACAACTAGTTTTGCCCATGCCACTATCAGTTGCACCTAAGTTTATGTTAACTTCTAGTGTTTGAGCCTCTTCACATACCTTAGGGGTAAGAGGCCTGTTTGCCGTTTGCTGTGGCCTATCTAGTGATGCGGCGTAACTCCCAGAAATATGAGAAGAAAATGAAGTATTACAGTCAACTGATGTACCAGCCCTAGCCTCGACACAGTTCGTATTTCCTTCTATAGCAAAGGCTGTCAAGTTTGTCAAGCCCTCTGCAACAACAATTACTCCAAGGTTGAGTAATTATATCACAGAATCAAGTCATAACAGTAAAAACAAATAGCAGAGGGAGAAAATGAAAAGAAAAAGGATAATAACTAAAATTTCATTTCAAAAAGTAGAAATGGGAAAACTTCTCTAAGATCCTCAGTAGCATCGGTGTTTAATCTGACTCCAAAGGTTCTAGTAATTCAATAATTTGTAAGTTCGACTCTAAAAGTTCTTGTAATTCAATATTTTGCAAGTTCAGTTTTCAAATTAAACCTTGATACAGATAAATTATGGTAGATACTGAACATTTGTTCTAACCTCATTAAACCAACCAGAGCAAGCTTATCAGTTCAAAGCCAAAAATCAATGAATATACAAGATTAAGCGGGATAGAATGACATATCTGTATTTGAGAAACTAGAAGGACGTGTCAGGCTCCCTTACCTTCAGTAGCAGGTCTAATTAATTGAGCGCAAGCTTGAATGTTTTCATTTCCCTATAAGCAAGAAGGCATTGAAAGAAATGAGTCAAGAAAGAAAACGCCATTACCAAGAGATATAGACTTCACAACCACAGAGACCATAAAAACAAAAAACATAAAGAACATAAGGAAAAACAAACATGATGCATGAAAATTGGAAGGTAACATTCACAGCTGATGAAACTAGAATATGATAATAAATATTGAATTGGCAACAACAATAATGCTAGCTAAATTTTGTTAAATACTAGAAGGGGTAAATGTAGTTCAGTCCTAAAACCTTTTAACTTTTAGAAAATACTTTTTTTAATTTTTTTTTCCAATTTGACAAACTTTTCACTTCTCCAACCCAGTGCAGTTTCCAAATATAGCTCTTACTTTAACACCTTCTATTACAATCCCCTAATATCTTCAAAAAAAATTAAGAAAATAATTTCATTTACTTCTTGTTGATTCAGCAAAAATTTAATCTGTAAATCCTTCTACAATCTTTACTTCTCAATTGGTACCTAGTGCATTTTCCAAACACAGCTCTTAGCAATTCAATTTACTCATTGGTTCGGCAAAAGCAAAAAAGATATACAAATCCTTTACTGCTGGTAGTTACCTATTCCAATCATCCACGTTCTACCATTAAAAATACGAAAATACAATCAGGCTATAAGAGAAATATAAACACATCCTTTACAGAACAAACAATAAGGAAATTTTTAATATAACTAACATAATAAAGATAGTGAAAAAGTTAAGTAAAAAAACTATAAAAAAATATTTTTACAACTAAAATTAATTAATAAGAAATAAACTCTTAAAAAGTATAAATACCCATTAACCATTCCATCATCAGAATACATAAACTTTTGATAAAGAGTCAATACTTTTTATTATACAGCTCTACGCCACATTTGTTTATTTTAATTTAAAATAGTTAAGTTCCTTAATTTGTTTGATGTATAATCATTTTAAATTACATTTAGTAACTAGTTTGACATATTTAACCTTGTCTTAATAGTTTTCCATCCATGTTAAACCAACAGATATATTCTTCTCCTTTCTTTTTCTCCTTTACTTTTACTTTCATGTTGTATCGAAGTTAAGTTAACCAGTATTAAAGTCAAATTCGAATTTAGGCCCTAAACTTTAGTCCTTCCTCTTTAAAGCCAAGTTCTGAATTGTGGAAACCTATCCCCAATTCTTCAGAACTCAAGATTTTGATTCTAAAACTTGAATGCCTAGCCTTTTTTTCTTCTTATTGGGTCAGATCTTCTATTCTTCTATTTGTCTTCGATGTTTCTCCTTTTTCTACAAGCCCTTTTCCGGACAGTTCATCACGAAGTGTCATTGCCA
Organism: Erythroxylum echinodendron; assembly: GCA_027575705.1. NCBI lineage: Eukaryota > Viridiplantae > Streptophyta > Magnoliopsida > Malpighiales > Erythroxylaceae > Erythroxylum > Erythroxylum echinodendron. The sequence continues at coordinate 24,127,386 of JANZXR010000171.1, forward strand.
TTCTTATGTCTTTCTTTCCAGCAATGACTTATTCATAGCTATAGAGGCCAATGTCTCTCCTTTTCTTTCTTTCCAGCGGTGACTTATTCATAGCTTCTATTCTTCTATCTGTGGCCAATATCTCTCCTTTTCCTACAAGCGCTTTGTCCTACAGTTCATCATTAAGCGTCATTACCCTCACATCTTTCTTTACAGCAACTCATTAAGATCATTACCTTGGTTTTATCTCTTTCCAACAACAGTGTTAATATCGTTGTCCTATCTTTTCTTTTAGTAACTCATCGAGAGCATTGTTACATCTATCTTTGTCTTTTATTTTCTCTAACTTCTGTTCTATTTTATCTCCTTTCTTCCTTTCTAGCAAGCATTTCTTTCTACACTTTCTCTCTCTAAACAATTAATTATTCTAGCTGCCAACACAGTTTTCCTTTACTTTCAGCTTTTAATCACAAATAATTACTTTTGTGATTTTAGGGTTTATCCAAAAAATCCTGGAACAGAGTAAGAAAAAGAGAAAAAGAGAAGAAAGAAAGGTTTCAATGTTGTGTAAAAAAGGAAAAAAAGAAATTATTTTTATTTTTTATTTCATCAGCTCCAAAAAAAAAATTCTCCGTTTGTAGATTCAAAATTCACATACAAGCTTGAACATAGAAAGAATTGACTTAGCAACTACAGGGAAAGTGTTGAAAATTATAGAAACTTCCTATTCAATAATACTATTATGTAGCCAAATAGGAATATTTTACACTACAATGATTTAGGTCTTATTTTAAAAATATTGTATTACATTATAATAAAATATTGTACAGTCTTACTATTATAAATAGAAGGTTAAACCATATATAAATAATACACATCAGCACTCTCATTTGTTTTGGTGTCCATGGACGTACGTTTTCTACCTAGACCATGTTTAACCAATGTATATATTTTTCTCCCTTCAATACTATAAAGAAATATTTCTCTCTAAAATGAATGTTGAACGAACATGGGGAATAATATTCTGATATATTGAATAGAAAGTATACAGCAATATATAGGCCATTACATGTAGGAATTTAAATTTGGAAAGTTATCTAAAGCTATATAATGTAATCCCTTAATTGAAGGGATTTCAAACTTATTCTATTCTATGAAATACCCAATCCGAATCTTAACTGTTAGTGAATATATAAAACTAATTAAGTTGGCCTCACACAATTGCTTAAGCTTTGTGGTGAAACAGTAGCTTAAAATGATATCAGAGCCTCTGTAACCAAGTAGTCGTGAGTTCAAATCCTACCACCCACCTATTATTTAGCACAAGATATAGTGAGCCTGTGCAAATTTCCAGCCCAAAGGACTTTCACTTGAGGGGGTGTGTTAATGAATATATAAAACTAATTAAGTTGGCCTCACACAATAACTTAAGCTTTTGTGGTGAAACGGTCGCTTAACATTAACTATTTACGGCCTGTCTATATCTCAAATATAATCTATGTACAGCTGTTTAGTATCTTGACAGGAATATTACTCATAATATTCCACCGACAAATGTTGACTTCATGGTTTAACAAATCAATTAAAGTTCAATCGATTTAACCTAACCACATAAGTTCATTCCTAGTTCAAATGAGAAAAACAGTTGAGACCCAATTGGTTCATACAGGCTGGATGTTGGAGTTGTTTCAAGCCAAATCCATGGTCTGTTACAAGTTCCAGGTTTGAAGAACATGGTAAATTGAGCAAGCCCCAAATAAATTTTCACTAATCTTCATGCTACAAAAGCAATGTCATGCTAAAAAAGCATTGTCAAGTAATAGGAACCCCAAAGGTTCTAGCATTAATCGATCACACTGTTGAGATTTAGATGCACAATCTTCAAGGAAAAGCATTTGCCAAGTGTAAGATAAACAAAGCATAGCTCTTTCACAATATTAATATGTTATCTTCCATTTATTGACCTTCTTATAGGAGTAGCCCCTCATTGACATGCCAATAAGTGAGAAAGCAACTCTTCTGAACAATTATCATGCAACTAAATTCCCTACACCCTAAAAGATTCCTTTCCACTGTTCTCAAGTTGACAAATCTCTATAGAGACGCATATAATTTTTAGTCCTCATTATTGCCCTCTTCAGAAATAAACACATCGCAAATAGATTTAAATATAAATTACACCTCATGCTATATAAAGAAAAAGTAAACAAAATTAACGTCACTCTTATATCAGGTGCTAGGAATGATCTTAAAAGTATCAAATACATATCCTTGAGTTGATATAGCGTAAGTCTGAAAGTATGATCTTAGAATTAAACATAAGTCATTAGACTATGGTGAACACTAAAAGTAAACATGCATATATAAGTTACCTCAGGAGTAGGAACAGTCCAACCAAACTCTAAAGACCAATTCAAGGAAGGACGAAGGTTCTCAGACAAAGCATCATAACACTGCCCTTCACCAAGAGGAGGTGGCAGTAACTCAACCTACAAACAAAAAGATTAATAAAAAGCCCAAAAGCTTACTTGAATCATAAAGAGGGCTTAAAATGACAAAAGGATATTTCTTACAGCAGAAAATTAAAGTGACTCAACAAAACCAAAATACTAAGAAATAAAGAAATAAGCAAATATCTTGAAATCAAAATTCATTTCATTATTGATTTGTCCCAAGCAGCAGTTGACCAACCAGGTGGCTTTGTCCTATAAATAAATGAAGAAACCCTCGCTCTCAAGGCAAAATCCAAAATTTTGATGTTATTCAAGGCTATAATATCCAAGTTAGAACAGAGACATGAAGATGATTTGCAGGCATGATTACTTCCTACAATCTCAACAAAATCTCAACAGCCTTGGTGCTATAAGATGTACATCTTTTTTTTTTTTTTGAAGTAAGACTTACAACTTTTATCTTGTTATTTGAAGTAACTGCCTTTTGGTTTGGTTCTTCAATTTTTCGAGCATTTCTAACCACAAAGGTATAAGGAGGGAGAAAAAGATGTAATCTGCTTAATATTGGTAAAAAATGAGCTATTCATACTATTAATAAATTACCTAGAATCTCAATAGCCTTGTTGCTATCATAACTACATCCTTTTACTTAGAGTAAACCATTCAGTTCTTTTTTTTTTTTTTTTTGGTGAGTGTTTCTTTTCCCACAAGGGTATAAGGAAGATGAAAAGGGTGTAAAATGCTCAGTATTGGCAGAACTAAGCTATCCATACTATTTGATTGTAGTCTTTCGATCATCTTTGCTTCCTATTGGCAAGCCTTCATGTTGTTGTTTTACAAATAAGTCAATAGACCCCCCTTGGGCTCCTCACATCATACTCCTACCACAACTAAGCACTTTCTGAAAAACCTTGCACTTAAACATTTATCACAACTTAGTACAATCAAGTAACAACCACCTGCAGTTTTTACAATTTCAGTGAACTTCAGTTCAGTTTTAGAGTGGCATGCTACAAACCATCATATCTGTTTTAGATGTTTTAGGGTTCTGGAAATTCAACATTGCAACAAAGTCCACCCAAAAAAACAGAAACTTAAATTTAGGACACACAAAATGATAACCATTTGATCCAACTAACATTGAATAGAACCAAACTTTTCATTTGTTAGAAAAATAGTTGCCTAGATGTAAGATCAAGAATCAAGTATCTTGTGAAACTAGATAAGAAACCAGTAGATTAAGTTAGCACAGGATTATCAGTAGAAGTTCTTGGCAGGAAAGTCAGAATAGTATAGAGAAGTGTCTTCACTAGGTTATATGCATTTACTCTTTCAAGAAAAATAAAAGAGAACTTGAGTCACATATTGTACAGCAATCTTCAGACAACATGCTCAAGACCATATTAAAAGAAATTTGATCCAAAAAATAGACTCCAGTCCAAAGAATTTACATATAAGTAGGAAATGCAACACATTTACCCGAAATTTATCGTTCCCTAATGCTTCCACCAATTTTCCAGACCAATAACAACCATCACTCCACCAATCTACCAAATCTCCCACCTTCCACTTATCATTAGCAACAACTACTACTTCTGGGATGGTTTTGACATCTGATAATTCACTTCTTTTATACACAGAAGGAAAGTGAGGACGCATCATCAATACGCTCTTTGAGGTTCTGGATCTACTAGCCTTCTTATATAACTTTGTCCACCGCACCGCTGAATAAAGATAATAGTAAAGTTCAAACAAGGAAGGAAGGGGGCCGTAATACACTAACTCATGCAGTGAATGTACTATAAGCATTGCAAACTAAAGACAAAAATTAGAACTAAGAGTTATGATCACACATGGAGTATCTGGAGCCTCCTCTATCAAACAATTGGTACTTTTCATTAAGAAAACATAAAAAAGAATCCCAAGTGATGACAAAGTCTATTACAAGGAATGTTGTAATATTTCTCAGTCACATACGCAGAGTGCATAATTAGCCATGATAACAACAATATCAAAGATTGCCCCAGCACAAAGCATTACTTACGTTGATCGGGGAAGTCAGGATATTCTAGAGTACATTCCATTCCACATCCTCTACCGCGGATTTCCCTTATCTGACAAAAATTTAAGAAAAGAATAGCGTCGTTACAATACAATCATTTTGAAGGCATTCTAAATTTTAAAAAAAAAATTCCAATCTCGAATCACAACAAAAATTTCAAGAAACCCAGTAGGGAATGTGAAAAGAGAAAAATTAACACCGACCCAACAAAAAATGAAAGTACCTTGCAATTGAACCACGCACCACGATATCCTGGAATAAAAGATCTGGTCTCCACGAGTTGACCTGGTTTGAAAGGAAGATCGTCATTCTCCTCCATCATTACGGCTGGGAATAGGGTTTACGAAAGTAACAGGAAACCCAAGAAAAAAGCAGGATTAGTTTGTTGGTAGGCAGAGAACGTTAAGTTTTGGGTCGAAGTTGAACAGAGCATGAACCCCGTGGGTTTACGAGAAGTAGAATGAAAAAGAGATGAAATGCGAGATGGAAAAGAAGGGCAAATGAGTCGCATAAATTCGCTTCATTTCAAGTAAAAATAAGTTTTTACCAAAATTTAATTTAATTTCAATTTCAATCGTTTTGATATTTTTTTTTTAAAAATTCAACTTAAATTCTTCATTAGTGAGTCTTTTAATTAAAAATTAAAAATTTGTAGATTTATGTATAAATCTAACCGAACTGGGATGCTTCTATCTTCACCAATTCTATAAATCTAACCTAACTGGGATGGTTCCATCTTCACCAATTAATACAAGTACATAAATCTTTTTTGGTTTTGATATTCCTTGTTTTGTCTTCTTTCTCACCGATATGAGCTATGTTACAGAGATAAGCTATATCAGTGGAAGTAACAGGCCTTGGAATGTTAAACGACCAAAATAATGTGGTGGATTCTGCCCCACAAAGTATCGGTGATGAGTTTAATTGTTACCCCACATACGTTGATAACGATGCTTATTTTTAATCAGATCAAAATATATCTTTTTTAATAAGCATCAACTTATATCTTTTTCTCTATTTTGTTTACGTAGTTTACATTTAACAATTTTGAAGTATCAGATATCACGCAAGCCATGTCCTCACCTAAAACTTCTCTACCTGAACTGCACCTCAGAAAAGAGTATGCTTTCATTCCGAAATCGGAAAGAGAAATGAAAGCTAAGTTTACAATATTTAGAGATTTGTGAGGCAAATGAAAATGTATCAGATCATTAGAACAAAAGAAATGACTACCACCGATATTTATGTGTATATATATATAATAGATGGATGATTGAACATATATATTAACCTCATGTTTGATATATTTTCGCTTGATATTTGATACTTTTTGTATATATTTGGCACTTAATTTATTTCAAAGATATAAATAGATAATTATTTTCTTCATGGACTTAAAAGAAGAATGATTCGGACAAAAACACGGCGTAAAATGAAGATCTAATGCATAGAAGGGATTCACGATCATGCCTATGCCCGTGCACTTCTCCCAGCCCATACACTTTCGCGATATTCAAATATTTTTGGTTATGCATGGCTTAATTCATGATCATGCAAGTAACCGTTTCATCGACCAAAAACCTAGGATTCTACATGACGCTTTTCGGAAGCAATTGGCAGAGAGAGATGACAGGAAGCATTCTGAGCTTTTCAAAGACAATTCCAGGTGTGATTGTGAGCCAGAGGAGCAGGAAACGCGAAGATTTTATCGTCAGATCCATCAAAATGCAATATTAAACATCTACATAGCCAGAATACTTAATAAAAGACAATCAGGGAGATTTAGAATTATGATTCTGTTGTTTTCAATTCAGTTTTCTATTTATGTATATCTGATTTCGTGTTCGCAAATGTATAACTAAATTTTTCATTATTATTTAGGCTAGATGAACCCTATTTAATACCTGAACATTTGTTGATTACTTTGTTAATGCAATTAACTGTTTGATGTGTTGCGATATAATTACTTGTTTCATTTATGTTCTCATATTCTGAAATATTATATCATAATCTGATTTTATACGTAGCGATTTAGATCCACTGTAATTGGAAAGAGTTGATTGCAACCCTAGAGATAGGATGACATAAATCTTCTAGATTAGAGTCAAATCTAATAGAGGGACTCATAAAATGGTAACGCAATCCTATAAAATTTAACCTAAGCAATTCGGTTGGAAACCTTAGAATTAGTTGATAATAGACTTAAGGTCAGCAACTAGCATATCATAGGAGTCTCCACGGTCCAATAAATCATCAAACCTAAATACTAATAACAAGATATCAATAATTAACTTAGTGCTTCTTAATTTTCTACTTTAATCGTACTATTAATTTATTTTATTTGCTTAATTTTAGTTTCTTTAACTAAAAATTAGGCTAGATAATAAAATAATGGTAATTACTAGCACTCGTTCTCCTCGTGGGATCGACCTGTACTTATCGGTACTAGCTACAACTACATCGTGCACTTGTGGCGTAACAATATTGACACTTACAAAATTAGGTTAATTAAGTTTTTGGCATCATTGTTTAGGACGCTGATATTAGGAACACCTTAGTTTTATTACTCTAGTCATTACTTTAGTTTGTTTATTTTGCTTTATTTTTGTTTTTTATTTTAGTTAAATTGTTTACAGTTAATTTATGACTTGAAGTACAACTGAGAACATACTAGACGCAAATACTGAGATAGAAAAAACTACATGGAGGAATTGTCGTAGGACTAATCTTAGAGAATTTAAGATAGTTCGTCGAATTGAAGATTTGGAAGGTCACACAGGCACGAAGGAATCTCATAACACGGCAGACCAACCACTTCAACTATGCTAGGCCAGGCTTAACTAGCACAAAATCCAGCATAGTAAGATCTAAAGTCCAGGCAATTAACTTTGAGATCCAGTCGAGCATCATCTAGATGGTGCAACAATCAGTCCAGTTTGATAGACTCGAAGAAAAGGACCCTAATGTGTACATCTCTAACTTCTTAAAGATCTTTCAAACGTTTAAGATCAATGGAGTGAACGATGATGCCATTAGACTGCATCTATTTCCTTTCTCCTTTAAGAGAAAAGGCTAAGCAGTAGCTAAAATCTATGCCACGTTCTTCACTTACCACTTGAGATCAAGTAGTGGAAAAATTTTTGCTTAAGTACTTTCCACCTGTAAAAACTGCAAAGTTAAGAAATGACATCTCATCATACTCCAAACTAAGAGTGAGCCATTATATGACATCTGGGAGAGATTTAAGGAGATGCTATAAAGATGCCCACATTTTAGACTACCCTTGTCGATTTAAACCAAGACTTTCTATAATAGGCTAAGTCAAGGTACTCTTGTTGATGTGTTGCAATCCAATTACTTGTTTCATTTATGTTCAAGTAATTTAGAATATTATATCATAATCTGATTCCTAACATAACAATTGAGAAAGCCTAGGTTTGAATAAATCCATGATAATTGGAAAGAGCTGATCGAAATCCTAAAATAAGATGACATAAATCTTTTGGATTAAGTTCAAACCTAATAGAGGGACTCATAAAACTATAACACAATCTTATAAAATTTAACCTAAGTAATTTAGTTAGAAACCTTAGGATTAGTTGTTAGTAGACTCAAGGTCAGCTACTAGCGTACCATAGGAGTCTCCATGGTCCAATAAATCATCAAACCAATTGCTTAACAAAAGATCAATTTGTTAAGGTTTAAGGGGATTTGAAACCTAAATACTAATAACTTGATATCGATAATTAACTTAGTGCTTCTTCATTCTCTGCTTTAATTGTGTTGTTCATTTATTTTATTTTCTTAATTTAACTAAAATTTGCGATCAGTTCTTAGGCTCGATAATAGAATAACGATAATTACTAGTACTCGTTGTCCTCATGAGATCAACTCGTATTTATCAATACTAGCTACAGGTACACCTTACGCTTGCAGTATAACAATAATGACACTCACAAAAATAGGTCAATCAAGTTTTTGGCGCTGTTGCTAGGGATGGTGATATTAGGAACACCTTAGTTTTATTACTCTAATCATTACTTTAGTTTGTTCATTTTGTTTTATTTTTGTTTTTACTTTACATTATTTAATTTGTTTAAGTATTTAGTTTATTCCATTAGTTTTAGATATAGAATCCAGGTCAGTTTATAACCCAAAGTATAGTTAAGAGAATACTAGACGCGGATCCTAAGATAGAAAGAACTATGCGAAGGAATCGTTGTAGGACTAATCTTAGAGAGTTTGAGCTAGATTATCGAATTGAAGATTTGGAAGGTCACACAAACATAAAGGAATCTCATAACATGGCAAACCAATAATGAACGATGTTCGGCTATGCTAGGCCAAACTTAACTAGTGTGGAATCCAGCACAGTAAGGACGACAGTCCAGGCGAATAACTTTGAGATTAAGCAAAGCATCATCTAGATGGTGCAACAATCAGTCTAGTTTGATGGACTCCAAGACGAGGACCCTAACGTGCACATCTCTAACTTGTTAAAGATCTTCAACACTTTTAAGATCAATAGAGGGAATGATGATGCCATTAGACTGCGTCTATTTCCCTTCTCCTTAAGAGGAAATGCTAAACAGTGGCTAAAATCTATGCCACATTCTTTACTTACCACTTGGGGTCAAATGGCGGAAAAATTTTTGCTTAAGTACTTTCCACCTATAAAGGCTGGAAAGTTTAGAAACGACATCTCATCAGACTCCCAAATTGAGGGTAAGTTATTGTATGACACTTGGGAGAGCTTTAAAGAGATGCTCCGATGATGCCCACATCATAGACTACCCTTGTGGATGTAAATCCAAACCCTCTATAATGGGCTAAGTCAAGGTACGAGGCAGTCTATTAATGCAATAGTTAGAGGTACGTTACATAACAAAACACTTGAAGTGGCCCAAGAGCTAATCAAAGACATGGCCGTAAATAATTATCAATGGTGCTCAGTTAGAGCATGAACCACCAGTAGGCCATCGAGAGTTTATAAAGTAAATGCGATGACATAACTGACGAGTCAAGTAGAGGCCCTAAGTAAGAAGAAAGATAGAATCACTATGGTTCCACAAGGAAGAGTGTTGCAGTGTGAAGCATGCAGGCTAGATCACTAAGGACAAGAGTGTCAATTAGATCAAGTCAAACAAATAGATTATTTAGGAAATGCTCTAAAACCCCAAAATAATCCTTATAGTAATAAGTACAATCTAGGTTGGAGGAACCACCCTAACTTCTCATGGGAAAACTAAGGATAACAAAGAAACAACCCTCCATTTGGATTCCAGCCATAAGTATCACAACCAAGGAAGCCTAATATGGATGATCTGATGGTGGAATTCATTCAAGAATCACGTGAAAAACATCAGCAAATAGATACATCCATACGAAACTTGGAGATTAAAATGGACCAACTTGCTAAGCCAGTGGCAGTGAGACCTACAGGGAGTTTACCAAGAATAACTGAGACAAATCCTAAGGAAAGAATAATGGCAATCACCCGAACCACTAAAAAGAAGCTCAAACAAGAAGAACAAGAAGAAAAAGGAAAGGAAAGGGCTATTAAGAACCTCATACAGAGTAGATATGGTTTTCATCTGAAGAGAGTCGAGGAGTATCAGCCTGTAATTTCATATCCCATCCTAGCGCAGAGAAAGTAAAAAAAAAGCAGAGTTAAATGAGGTCCTTGATGTAACAAAACAACTGAAAACACGACTTTACCTTGCTGAATCTGTGAAAGAGAGGTTATTAAACAAGGAGGAATCAAGAAGGTTAAAGAAGAGGTTATCGAGTAAAGAGAGCTCTGATAAAGAAATTAAACTACCAAAGAAGTAAGATGACCCAGAGAATTTTTACATCCCTTATACTATTAGTAGTTTAAAGGTGGATAAGGCTATGGCTGATTTAGGGGGTCAGTGTAAATTGAGCCTTAAATCTTATTTAGGAGAATTAGAATAGGAGAACTTGAACAAGCTAGGATGTATGTTCAAATGGCTAACAGATCATTCAGACGCCCTAGGGGGATCGTAAAGGATGTACCTATGAAGGTTGATAAGTTCACATTCCTAACTGATTTCACCATACTGGACATAGAGGAAGATTCGGAAGTACCCTTAATCCTCGGGCGACCATGCTTAGCAACTACCAAGTCATTTGTAGATGTTGATGAAGGCAAGTTAACTTTGTGAGTAGGGGATGAAACGGATACATTTGAAATCTCCAACATAAGAAGCAATTCTCTTAGATTTCTAGATGTTGTTAAGGATGCCGAGTCTTATCCAGATGTTTTATAGGAGTCCTCATGTAAGGATCCACCAAATAAGTTACACATTTAAGAGAATAAATCAAATGAAAAAGGTGGTGGAAGGAGCATAAAGGTGGCTTACCTCCAAGCTATGAAACCTATGGTAAGCATACAACCACATGATTCATTTGAGTCACCTTGGATGGATCTAACATCAAAAAATTGTCACAATCAGGAAAATACCAAACAACTCTCTCACTTTCATATATACTTGTATTATGTACATTGAGGACAATGTACAATTCTAAGTGTGGGGATGTGTTAATAAATATTAAATTGATTTTTAAAGCTTATTATAATCTTGATTATAAAATTTTATTAACTGATATTCTGAATTGGTTGAAATCTGTCAATGAATATTGTGTTTCATTGTTGAATATTGATTCAATTAGTGTGCAAAAGGATGATGATTAGAAAAAAAATAGTTTTCAAAGTCATATTTTTCGTAATCATTGAAGTATTCAAGTTGAATGAAATTTACAAATTATTTACAAACATATATACCTAATTTTTTGTGAGCTTTAAAGCCTGAAGAGCAAATTTTAAAATTTTTAAAGCTTTTTTAATTCTTTTATGTGTGTGCTATCATGTATAGTAAGACAATTCTAGGACTTGCTTTTATAATACATATTGAGACCATATTTGTTAAATTAGAATCATTAATACGATGAAGGCACTTAGATTCACCAACTTGCTTTAGCCTGTTTCTTTAAAATCACTATACCCTAAAATTTATCTTTAGGAATAACCAAGTTGAGCCTTAGCTTTTTCATTAATTAAACCCAAAATATAAACTTTTATCTTATTTATCATTGAAGACCTATTATTCTTTCAAACCTTGAAGGTTATTTACATTATTTACTTGTTGAGACTTGAAATTTGTGAAAGGTCCAATGCTTGTTGAATTGTGGTACTGAGTGTTTATTGTGAAAAAACATTAAAAAATGAATAAATATATAGTACCAGTGGATTTAAAATGAAAGGACCTATGTATATTTGTAAACAAGTTATGAAATATATTGTGTAGTAAGTTTCCTTCAATTAAACCCCTTTTACTATCCCACTCATACCATACCTAAATCATATTACAATATATACAAAGATCTTTTGATTTTTGTTTCTAGTTTATTCATAAGTGATGGAGATGTGATTTTATTGCAAGCATATAGTAAGAATTCTACTATCCCTGAATAAGATTTTTGATACTTTTCACCCTAAACACTTTAGTGCATTAAGTGAAATCTTGATAAGGGTATAAAGATATATATACTTTTGATCTCAATGCGATTGTTGATGTGATTACTATTAATATTGCTTAGGAAGTTAATTTTAGGACAACTTGACTCTAATTGTATGTTAATTTGACTCAATAGGATATAATGATATACATTATGAATAGACAGATTGAGATTGGTGAATGATTGATGTTGTAAAATTTATAATTTTGATTATAGTTTGCTTGAGGACAATTAAAAGCTTAAGTGTGGGGATATTTGATAAATGAATAGTTGAACATATTTTTACCCCATATTGATGTATTTTTGCTTGATATTTGATACTTTTTGTGTATATTTGGTACTTAATTCATTTCAAGGGTGTATAGAGATAATAATTGCCTTCATGGACTTAAGGGAGAAGAATTCAAATGAAAACACGACATAAACTTGGTACTTGTTGTCCTCGTGGGATCGACCTATACTTGCTGGTACTAGCTACAGCTACACTGTGCCCTTACGGTATAATAATATTATCATTCACAAAATTAGGTCAATCACTATTCTTAAATATGTAGATAATAAAATTATTATTATGTGCAAAAGTATTTATTGGTTTATTCCCTAAAGCTAATCGGTTGGTTGTAGTTTAGTGAAAAAATAATTTAAAGGAATTATTTATCTTGTATATATTTATATATTTATAATTATCCATAAGATAATTATATATTGCAAATACAATTGTGATCAGACTATAATTATAAGATTTATATTGCATTTATGTATTATCCCTAAATTGTTTTTAGTCATTATTCTATTAAGACTGGATATTAATAGAATGTAAAAAGACTAGCATACGTTTTTTTTTTTCTTGTGAAAGAAGTAGTCGATTTTATAGACTATAGTATGAAGATACTTAAATAAATGTATGAGTACTTATTAAAGAACAAGTTCACTGAACTGATCCCATATGAGAAATCTATTTTACTTGTATGTTTATAGAATTCTCATTTTGATAATTGTATAAGTGATCCTTTGATTTCAGATCTCCAAAGTTATCTTGCATAGGGATTGTTATGTTTTGATAATACTTACAACGTATTCTAGTCAAGGATAGCCCAGTAGTCATTGGATATAGCATAAATTATATAAAGGTACTTGAGTGATTGATTCATTAACTTAAAGTAATTAGGGACAGTGTTTCATCATTCTCAATTAGTTTTGATTTGAGAAATCCTTAGGAAAGGTGGAATGAAACTTTGTAAAATTGTTTACAAATGTCACTAGTTGAATCAATTACTAATGGTGGAGAACTGATATGATTGGACTCAAAACAGAGTAGACATTAATTTTATGCTTTATGTTTAGTCAGAAAATTGTATGATGAAAGGATTGAATTATACAAAAAATCAAGCACTAAAAGGTTAGTTAAAATTACTTTGACATTTCAAAATATTTCGGGTGCTCATAATGAGTTGTTAGATGTAAATCTTGATATATAGATATAAATTGTTTGATTAGAGAATTAAAAACAAATTAAAGGAGTTTAATTTTCTAATCAAAAATATGATTTAGGGTTATAATTTATATTCACTACCAATATATTTGGAAACATAATAGGTTACACACAAAGAGTAGATTAAAGAGAAAAAAGATATTTTGATAAAGTTAGAATCACTACAAGAAAATATTTAGTTTAAAGATACAAAAAGGTTGAGTTTAAATATTTAGTTTAAAGATACAAAAAGGTTGAGTTTAAAGACATAATATTCAATTAATTGATTGTAAAGTTTGAAAAAATTTATGATTAAATAAGAGATATTTAATAAATAAAGATCAATATCAGATATCAAATCTTATTAGGCATAATCAATATCAGACATCAAATCTTATTTAGGCATAACTAGTATTTAATTAAAATTAGAATTTAATTTTAATTAAATTACTAAAATGTTTAAAACCTATTATAAATAGGCTTAAGTTTTAAGGGAGCTAACTCTCCTTGCCAATCCCTCTCTCTAATAGTTACAAAGTTTTATTAACTCATTTTTATAGATATCGTTAGAGGCCAAATATTTGTGTTATTATGATGGTAGAGATAATTTAGTTTCAGAAATAGTTTGATTGAGGTGACAAGAAAAGAATCAAGCTTTAGAATAAGATACAAATTATGATTCATACTTTATTATGATTTATTGTTAAATAATTTTATATAATTTAAGTGATCTTAACTTTCATGAGATCAAATAAAAAAATTTCGTAATTATTTTGATACGGCAGTATCATATCCCAGCTTGATTTCTTAACAATGATATCAAAGGTAATTTTAATTCTATGAGTTGATTAAATTGTTTGATTGTTATTATATTAAGTTATGAAATTGAATTAAAATCCTAATTAAATTAGATTCAACTTAGTCTAAAAAGGTTGCAGATTAATACATTATAAACCCTAAGAATCAGATCTAAATATAACTAGTAGTAATTTTAAAAGTTCAAATTATACAAACCTAGAATTAAGAATTCTAAAATTTTGATTTTAGAATTCCAAAATCCCATGCCACGAAACCCTAGAATTGTTCTAGTATCTTATAAGAAAAGCTTGGAGGCTTACACCTAGCCTATTCAGTGTTAGAAAACACCCACCCATTTTGGTTTTTAATGTTTAATGGCAACTTGATGAACAAATGGTTATATTGTTTGAGTTTGTAAAAATCTCGAAAGTGGCGTGACTAATTTGTTTCATCTAGAGAAGACATATATGAAGGTGTTTTTGATGTGGTTGCGTTTTGGTATTTTCTTTTTATTGTCGTGGCTATCAGATGTGAAGTGCATACAAAGAGCAGTCGACTATAACCTTGTTATGGTTAGAACTTCAGTTGGAAACTGACGGTGACACTCGAGTGGAGTTTACTGACAGTAAGCTATTACTAGAGCTGGCAGGGGCAAGTCCACAGGTAGTAGTTTGGAGAAGAAGCAAGGGTCATTTGAAGTGGCTCAACGGTAGCACTTTTCAGGGTTAGACCAAGAAGCTGATGTTAACTGGAGCACTATTGGCAACGACATCTTCTTTTGGGATGCTAGGGTTCGTATTTATGATATTAGGGTTTCTTTAGGAAGAAGAAGGTTGTTTAGAGACAAGGTAAGCTTATTAAGTATATAATACTAAGGACGAACGGGATGGATGAACACGAAATTCATCCCATTCGTCCATTTCATCGAACGGTTAATAATTGTTACCCGTGTCTTCCTATGTCACGTGTGACTCATATTCTATGTCGACATTTTACTACTAACCAACATGTTTTACTACTAACCAACGATCATCCAAACTTTTCCAAAACAATTACTATTCTAATATATTATTACTATATTAATTACTAATTATTATTACTATTTTATTAATTAATACATATATGTTAGCTATAACCGTCCATTATTAATTGTTAATTAATAATTAAGTATTATATACTAATGTTAATTATATATATAAGTATATATATATAATTAATTTATACAATATATGTCCCACCCGTGACTATTAAGTAACAGGCGTGTGACGTATACAATGATATGTCATGCCAGTGACTTCATAGTCACGGGTGTGACATATACAATATTTTTTTAATTTTTTACTAAATCCATCTGGTTCGTGCATTTATTCTAACGACTCTAATTTTTCGTGATATATACAATAATATGTCAATATTTTTTATTTTTACCAAATCTATCCGGTTTGCACATTTAATCTGACGGCTCTAATTTTTAGTAAATAAAGTGGTTCTTCATTTCTTGATTTGTAATTTCTTCTACAACCTCCTTTTTTTCCTCCACTGTCACAGACTTCGCAATCTTCGTCTTATTTACAAAATCCCTAATTTTTTCTGCTTTGTATTCCTGTTGGTTTAGATCTGATAAAAACCTTTTTACTTCTCAAACCTTCTCTCTCTTTTTCATTGTCAGTCATTTATTTCTCAATCTCTAATGTTTTCTATAAAACTGATGGAGAAGCACGATGGCATGCTATGGAGAAGCGATTTGATGAAATTACTGCTTCAAGCAATGGCTTGCTTGGTCGATGACGTTTTTGTGAATGTATAGGTACGCAAATTACAATATAAGCTTCCATCTGTTGAAGATCTTAGTTTTTATGTAAATGCTTTAGCTTTTGGTTGATTTATTGCAAATTTGAATGTCGTTGTAATTTTGGAGTGGGGAGACATTGATGGACCTTTGATGCTTTTGCAGAACAGCTTCTAGTGGTATCAGTGGTGCAAACTATTACACAGGAACTTTTAATATTGCAAATCATTGTCTAAATGGCAGATATGTTGTAGTCTCAAGTCGTGGTAACTTCTATCTCACATGGGAGCCTGGCCAGGTGAGATTCTTTTTCCTACTTTATACTATTCTTTTTTTATTAGAGAATGTGCATCTCGTTTATCATATTCTGTTTTTGGACCAAGGATTTCATTACTATCCACTACTTGAAGCCAATTTGGCAGCCGCATAATAGAGCTATTGTAAGACGAATTCAAAACATGGGGTGGAGGGCTGATGGTGGCCTCTGACTTCTAGTTCGTGGTGGGGGGCTTTATCTTAGTAAATAAACAAGAGTAAGTAATTTCTTATCAGAGCTTCAATTTCAGGCTGCAGACTTTCTTTGAGAATTTGAATTTATATGAAAAATTCTCAACTTTCATCAAAATTTAAGCATAAACAAAAATTGCAGGGTCGATAAAGATGCTGATGGAAAACTTACTGAGGAGGAAGTCAAAGAGGTAAAGTCCTTCTAATTGCTACAGTAACTAAGCCCTGAAACTAAAATACAAGTTATCTCATAAATTACTTATTTTCATAGTTTATTTGAGCATATTATCACCCATAGTGCTTCTACAAGCTTTCAACCATCCACAAGCAAGAGGAGGAATATGCGAGGCTGATCATGGAATAGTTATATCTAGAAGAATAATTTTCATAATTATCTTGGGGTGTATCCTGGTTTACCCCTTTTTTTTATCCAAACGTTTTACTTGTTTTTCAATTTAAATTTTGCTTGATCCTATGATGTTAAACAGATTGAAAACCTATAAATGCTTCTATTGCAAGAACCAAACTAGAGTATGAGAGGAGATAGCAAAAATTTGAGCAAAATGGTAAGCCAAAAACCGAAGCCTACCGTAGATAAGAACCCAATAAGGAGATGGTGCAGAAGTACTACATACTTTTTATTGGACAATTGGCAAAGAGTTTAGGTAGTGGCTCTGTGGGTTGGGGTTATGGCTGGTTTATTTATCTAGGAAACGATCTCTCTTTTTCAAGTCTCTAAGCAACGATCTCTCTTTTTCAAGTCTCTAACTTAGCGTCTGTTGATACTTCTCTTCCCCTCCCTCTTTTAACCTCTCGCCTAGTGTTTGTTCTGCTTTCTTCTTTCATGTTTTCCTTCTTTTTTCTTTCATTTCATCTTTAGATTCTAGTGTTTTCTCTAGGTTTTGTGTGTTATGTGTATCTTCTCTTATGTGTTTTATTGTTTACAAGTAAGTGATGATGTAAAGTAAATGCTGAAATTCAGAGAGAAGCTTCCTACATTCAAAGTGAAAACCAAGTTTTTGAAAGTTGTTTCAAAAAATCAGGTTTCCATCCCTTTGCTTACTTCAAAGTGATTCTTAGATGTTAGCATTAGGAACTTGTCTCATCTTTTATTTTATCTGTCCATATATTGTTAATTTGACTAAGGCCAGATCAGGATTTTTTAGTTTGATTAAATATTTTTTACCTATGTTATGAATTCAACAGATAGCACCTAATAGCACAAGTTTGTAGCATACTCCATAAAAATGATCTGTGTGTAAATAATATGCAATTTCATTCAAATTCATTATATTAATGGTTACTAAAAGTATAACTTATAAAAGCAAGCCTATTCTAACTTTCACCTTTTGGCTTATTAATTAAATTTAATAGCCAATAATGATTTAAAATATTACGGGGAGATTTTAATCAATAATGATTTAAAGTATTGTGGATGTATTTTAACTAACTTAGGATATCAATTAATAAGATTTAATAAAAGAAGATTATAGTAAATTGAAGACAATTGAATTTCCTTCCCCATACTTAAATTTTTACATTGTCCCCAATGTACACAATTGAAGCACACAAAAATAAAATAACAATAAAAAATTTGAGACAAGTTTGATTGGTATTGCCTTGAATAAGAATATGTATAGTCCTGAATTAAAGTAGGTTAATCATGTATTAAATACATCCAAATACATCCTACCTTGCAAAATATAAAAAAAGAAGATAAAATTTATTAAAAATAATAAATAACATTGAAATAAAAATAACATAACATGAATAACATTACATTAACATTTAGACAAAATAAAATAGCATAATAAAGAAAATAAAAAATACACAAATAATAAGACAAAAAAACCAAAATCAACATCCATCAGGCTCTATGTGAATCTAGCATGTCTGTTGAAGGAGGATCTTCAAATTGTGCATCCTCAAACTATTGTAGAGTTGAAGACTATATAGCTGATCTAGATAGTGAACTTGGGATGGATATCCTAAGATGTCCTGCCATTGGCACCAAGACCTCCTTTATCCATTTATCATCAGCTTCTTGCCTATCAAGCCATTCCAGCAATGCCCTATCATGGGCTCTTGCCTCTTTAGCTGCTTCAGCATTGCCTTATCATGGGCCTATCGCCTTTTCAGTTATTCCACCATGTAGCTTTGAGCTAGTCTATCTGCTCATTTAATGTTGCTTATTGTGCTCAGATAGTATGCCAAATACTTAAGATTTGCCCCACGGGTTTGTCCAGCTGAGCTATCTTCAGCTAGTTCTAGTGTAATGTCAACACCCTGGATACTTACACATTAACTTCCTCTTATGTTACTCCTCTTGTTTGGGATGGCGGTGAGCTTAGTTACAGTGGTTGCTCAACTAAGTGAGGGTGATCCTTATCAAATTTGAAGCGGTAAGCTCTTTTGGAACCCCAATCACTTTGTAGATGTCATCTGTAGGTCCCTGCCATCTTCGTACTATGTGCATGTGTTTCATCATGTTCAAGTTCAGAGTCATCCTGGTATCAACCATTTGCATCAGTGATAGTCTCTCAAAAACCCTATCCTCTGTGCTAGCCTCATCATATAAGGCCCAACACATATCATCCTAACCTTCTTCTCTTCACTTTGATGCTGGAACAATTAGGAAAAATATCACCCAAATAAATTGGCATTAGCTCTCTCATGCTCTATAAGTAGAACATCTCCAAGTTCCCTACTACTCCAAAGTTATCACTCCACTCACTCAACATATGACTCAGAATCCCACTGGGTGTCATAAAGTTAATGCCTTGGATTGGTTGGGAACATATCTATCCTCCTTATTAATAGTACTCTAAAAGTGTCAAAGAGACATTCCATACAAAAAGTCTATCCACAAGGCTACATAGTCTGGTGTCCCTACAAACTTCTAGTTGTACAAACCCATTTGATAGTAGTGCTTTGTATGATATTTTAGGGTTTAATTTGTTATGCATTTTGTGTTAAATTGAGTATTGAGCAAGCATTTAGGGATTAATTAGATTAGTATTTGTGTTTAAGTGTTTTATTAGGTCAGTATGAATCTTTAAGCTTAAATTGTATATTTTTGAAGTACCTTAATGTGTGTGCTAGTGTTGCAGGGTAAACAGGGAAGAATGGTGAAGATTTGAAGAATTTCGGGCTAAAAGACATAGGCCATGACCTTGATAAAAAGCTTAAACAGCAGGTCACGATCGTGCCTTGCATCAGGCTGACAGAAAAACTCAAAATTTGGGTGATTTTTGAACCATTTCAACCCTAAGTTTGACCTAGGACTGCTACAGAATAAATAGAACACTACCTACCAGTCGCAGGAGACATTAGAGAGCCAAGAGCCATAAAAAGAGAGAGACTCTGCTAAAAATTTGAGGGAAAACCTAGTTAGAGATCAATCGATCGAGGAAGGAGATGAAGGAAGAGAGGCACGGAGACACGCTTAACACGACGTACTTCCTGGAATAGGTAGTTTCCCGCAGTCGCGACTCCGAGATTCATTCTGAAAGTATATTCTAGTTGTCATTTCAATTTCATCGATGTATGGAGACTTAAGATTGATTAGAGATATTTGTCGTTGAATGTTGATGCTTTTGTCTAAACTCGCTTTCAGGTTTATTTATTCTTGAGATTAATAAGATTGATTTGATTGTGTTTTTCTTCGATTTATTGTGATTTAATTCAATTCTTCATAACTGGGAAATAAACTGAGAGGGTGAGCCGGTGAAAATCATCGATTTAGATTAACAGAAGTTAGGTAAATCTATAGGTAGAGAATTGAATCAAACCGATCGAGTCGTGTAATGAGAGATCGAGCACAGATTCCCAGTAGGTTAATAGACAGCGTTAGAACTAATTTAGATTTTGGACAAAATGTGGATCGAGAGATCGCAATTTCCATAATTTGAATTAGGGTTAAGAATTATAACTCGAGAGAGAGTAATTCACCCTAGGACTGCCTAGGCCCGTTAAATCAGAAATTTCATAATTGGATAGATTTTCTTTAATTTCAAATAAATTCCCCCTTTCTCTCAATTGGTCACTTTTAGGTTGAATTTTGGATTATTTATCTGAGTTTGCTTCTGTTTTTTCTTTTGGTGATTTAAATTCTTATATTTGACTCTTGATTAATTTTAATTCCTGCAGTAGTTGTTTAATTAGGTTTTGTGAACTTAGCTGTCATTAGATTTTAGGACTAGTTCCCTTCCTCGTGGAATCGACACCTTATGTTGGCCCCCAAAATTTTTTGTTAAATTAAGCATAATAGTTTATGAAATAAGCATGAGATTTGAATTTTTGCCTTAGAATAATTTTTGGGATCATGATAGAATCATTTTTGGAGATTAATTAT
>JANZXR010000171.1:24157384-24188545 GCA_027575705.1 Erythroxylum echinodendron
TGCTGTCTTGTCATCTTAGAAGAGTGAAAAATGAGAATGGAAGAGAAAAGAAGAGAAAGAAAAGAAGAAGAGAGGTTCTGAAGATGAGTGAAAAGAATAGAGCTTTTAACTAGGTCACAATTTTTCTAAGGCTTAAAGAGAGAATATGAGGTTACTCAGGAAGGGAAAAAGAGAGAGAAAGGAAAGACCCTTCTTTAGAGCCAAGAATCTCTTTATTTGGTGAGGACTCAAGGTAAGTTGTTTTTTTCATCTCTTGGAGTTTTGAAAGGTTTTGGATCAAAGAGCTTAAGAAATATATGGTTAAGTATTCTAGAATCCATTTTAGTGAATATGCATTATGGGTTAGTCAAATCCGAATTTCTGTTGAATGAGAGTTTTGTCTTTATGAAGGAAATCAAGGAGTTCAAGAGAGGCAAAAGAATCAAAAGAAAAGACATCAGTAAGTTCAATACCTATGCAAGCAAGGATTTTTTAAGGTGGGTTACAATTTTATGATGAAGCAATAAGCCATAAATGTTTTCTTTTAATGTGCATTTGTTTATTCTTTGTTTGGAGTAGCAAAAAGGTGTCTATGTTACTGCATGTTTTGAAAACAAAAATATTTTCTTTAAAAAGTTGCAAATTTATGAAATCATGTTTTCGGATATGAAAAGTAAGTTTCCAAGAATTGCCATTTTGGGCAGTAAGTATTCAAGATCATGAAATATATGTGTTATGTGGATTTGTGGTAGTACCCTAAGTTAAGTCAAGTGCACTTGTCTAAAGGCTTCTCCCGCCTGCCCACTAGTAGCATGGAGCTCTTTCATGGACTCCCATAAGTTCACGGCTACGCAAGACCATAAGTTGAAATTGCGATAGTACATTCTGTTCATGGCTACACAGGACCCTTAAAGGAAATGTGTAGTACGTTCTGTTTTGGATCCACCCAAACCATTCTGATGTGCTCATGATTTGTTTGACAAGTTGAATGCATACATGATTTGTAACTGATCTAGATTTGTTTGTGCAAAAAGGTTTTCTGCTTGTTTATAAATTATAAACCTGTTACTCACTAGCTTTAAGCACACCCCCTCCAAACTCTGTCTTATTCAGGTGAAGAACAAGAAAGTGAGTAAGTCAAGAGATAGGGCAGCACCCCTGTTTGCATGCTTTCTTTTGTATTTTTAAGTTAGATTTTTGAGAACTTAAGGCTTTAGCCACCTTTCAAGTTTTATTAGCTTAAGTGTACTGATGTATTATGACTTGTAAGGATATTAAAGCCTTGTAAAACAAATATTTGTTTGAGGATGAATGAAATATATATATATATATGAATTGCGCATGATTATGACTTCTGTTAAGTTTTACGTTGTATGTGTTGATCAAATGATTTTGAGGTTTTGAGAAGCAGTTGAGGTTTACGTTTGGGTTTTTCTGACCTGAGATTTGAATGAATGAGAGCGGTTGAGAGGGTTGATGGTTGCATTAAATAAGGTAGATGCAAAAGAAAAATACAGAGGAAGAATATCGTCTCTGATGACGTCACAACACAGAGGCAAGGGAAAATTTAGAAGGGGAAGTATCGTCTGTGCCGACGTCAGAATACAGAGGAAAGGATGAATAAAGAGTAAAAGTATCGTCTGTGCTGACGTCAGAACACAGAGGAAAGGATGAATAAAGAGTAGAAGTATCGTCGGTGCTGATGTCAGAACACAGAGGAAAGGATGAATGAAGAGTAAAAGTATCGTCTGTGCTAATGTCACAATACATAGGCAAGGGAAATTTAGAAGGAGAAGTATCATCTATGCTGACGTCAGAACATAGAGGAAAGGATGAATAAAGAGTAGAAGTATCGTCTGTGATGACGATAGAATATAGAGGACACATCATCACATAGAAGATAGAACACAGAGGATAGACCATGGACGATAAATGGTCAACACAGAAGATAAAAGTGAACTACAGAAGATAGAACACAGACCATAGGCCAACCACAGAGGATAATGAGAAGGAGTTAAGAAGTTACATTAGTTGAAGATTATCGTCTGTGTTACTGTACACAGATTCCTCTGTGTTACTGTTGACAGACTTCGTCTATGTTACTGTACACGGACTTCGTCTGTGTTACTGTTTATAGACTTCGTCTGTGTTACTGTTTACAGTTTATCTTCTGCCCTATTTTCAACCCTTCAGAAGATACAAGTGGTCTTTGAGGTCTTTATGAAAGTTGTAGCTCTTGAAGTTCTCTTTCAAACTATCCAAAGAAACCCTAAATTGGATGCCTATAGAAAAAGTTATGCCTATAGCCCCGAAGTAGGTACATGTGTAAAATGGTGGACTCACCAACGCTATCCCTTGAGGTAATCAGGTTGAAAAGGAGCATTGGATAAGTCGACTAGTCGAAGAGTGGAGCTGAGCTTAGAAGGGGAGTTTTAAGTACAAGTATAGTTGATGAATGTATGCTATCCGAATGCGATCGTAGGGTTCTGAAAATGGGGTCCGACGTCGTATGGTATCAGAGAGAGCATGAAAGTTAGACTCCGAAAATGGGGTCTAACACCTTAGGTACCATGCGAACGACCCATACACTGGCGGTAATTACTAAGGTTAAAAATTAGTAAAACTTAGAGCGTGTAACCTTGCATCAAAAAGCTTTTGGCCCCATTGTCAGGGAAGGCAACTTAGTTCAATAGTTTAAGGTATTAGGATAGGTTTTAATTTTTACTTTTGTTTTTCATTATTCTATATAGGACTCGTGCGCTTACATGAACACAAGAGTCACGAGGGGTTCGAGTTGCGAAATTGAGACTGTAGAATTAGACATAACATGTTTAGAATGAACCCTTAGGAAAACTCGGCGAGAAGAAGAAGAGTTCGAGAAAGCACCAATGGCTGAGGAATTTCAAAGAAACATGGATCAATAAGTCAATCTTAGTAGGCAACAACAGAGGACCCTCATAGATTTTATGAGGCCAGGGTTCAATCCTGCGAACCAAGGAGTGGCTAGACCGCCTGTTTAAGCGGTTTCTTTTGAAATAAATTCAGCCCTCTTGAATATGCTTCAATAGAACATCCAATTCTATGGACTTGCAAATGAAGATCTGAATGCTTACATCATGAGTTTTCTAGAGATCTGTGATACTTTCTAGCATCAGCAGATGTCGGAAGATATAATGAGAATTAGGTTGTTTCACTTTACGCTTAGGTATAGAGAGAAGGCTTGGTATTATACACTAAGCCCTGCTAACATTACAACGTGGGAACAATTAGTACGTGCCTTCTTAGATAAATATTTCCTACTAACAAAGACCACCAAAATTATTACGAAAATTATAAATTTCTAACAAAGTGATGAGGAGTCCATTTATAAAGCATGGGAGCGTTACAAGGATTTGCAGAGGAGATGCCCACACCATAATCTACCCAAGGAGTTCTTACTGCAGACATTTTATAACAGAGTAAACCCATAGACTAGAGGCACTATCGATGTGGCGTCAGGAGGATCTTTAATGCGAAATACATTCGATGAAGCAGAGGAATTAATAGAGGAGATGGCCAACAATAGCTGCTTATGAGCTAGTGAACGTAGTAGGCAACTTACTAACTTTAGAGAACAGAAGAGAGTTGTCACTATCGATCAAATGATAGAAATGCAAGCTCAGATCAGCAACTTGACACGACATCTCAGTAATACGAAGGCGTCATCGTCAGCTACGGTAAAAGCCACGCAATTGAAGTGTGAACTATATGGCTAATTTGATCATGATACAGTGGACAACTTGTTGATGAGAGAAGATAACCCGAAACAACTTCATTACATGGGAGCCCAATTTGGATGTGGAGGGGGTGATAATCCCTACTCCAACATATATAACCCTGGGTGGAAGAATCACCCAAATTTCTCCTAGTCTAATAACGACAATGGAGGGCAATTTAGACCCCAAGGATAATCGAGTTTGCTACAACACAAAACAAGCTCGATAAATTCGAAATTGGACACAATTTTGGATAAGATAGGGGGAATGGAGGAAGCACATAGGAGGCTTGAGAGTAAATTCAAGCAAGTCATGAAGAATTATGCTTCGTCTATCCACAATTTAGAAGTCCAAGTGGGGCAGCTCGCAGAAGCAATATCAACTCGAAATGCGGGAACTCTTCCTAGCAACACCAGTCGAACCTGAAAGAGCATATCATAATTGTAAGCTAGACTCAGGATGAGGAGCTGGAAGAGGTAGACAAAAGGGAATGTCAAGTAGTTAAAGAAGACCTTCCAAGTGAGCCTGCGAGCAAATCGGTGCAAGTAACTTGACTGGTATTCCCACACCAATTCTTTGTGCAGAAGGACTTATATGCTAATAGAGCAATAGGAAGGAGCGGATAATGTAATTACAAGAGTCTGTTATAGAGAAGAGGAAGGAGCGGATACTAGAAGACACCTCCAACATAGTGAAGAAGGATGATCCAGGGGACTTTTTCATCCCTTGCAGTATCAACAAGAGCATTATAGATAAGGCATTAGCAGATTTAGGTGCAAGTATAAATACGATGCCTTACACTGTCAGTCTTAAATTGGGGTTACGAGAGTTAGCACCCACAAAGTTTTTGGTTAAGACGGCCGATATAACTTCACTTAAACCAATGGAAATCATACAAGATGTGCCGGTCAAGCTGGACAATTTTATCTTTCCCACAGATTTCTATATTTTGGATATCAATGAAGATGAGGATACCCCTATGATTCTTGGACGACCGTTTTTAGCCATTGAACACTCAATGATTGACATGGAGGGGGGCAAACTAACTCTACGAGTAGGGAAGGAGCAATTAGCCTTCAAGGTGACTATTAGAGATTACGGAGCTCCTTCAACTCTAGTGGATCGCAATAAACCCGAACCTCGAGGAGAATGAGAAGACATTGAGAATCCTGCAAATGCTTTTCGGAAGAAGCGCTCGCGAAGGAGAAGGAGAGGCAAAGAAAACTCCAAGGAAGGTGGTAGTCACAATATGGTAGCAAATATTCAAACTTTGAGATTAATAACGAAGCTATCATCAAATTAGTCATTCCAACCACCGTGAGCTTTAAAAGGAGTGTCAAGCTACCAATGTTAAAAGAAGCGTTGTATGGGAGGCAACCCATGGAAAAAATAGTTTGTCGTTCAATCTGAATTTTGTAGTTAGGTTCATGCTTATTTTGGTTCAATAAAAGCAAAAAAGAGGAATAGGATTTCAGAATCATGGGGAAGAGTAAGCAAGCGTATTAAGAGAAGAGAAGAAGAACTATGAACTGAGAGAAGGAAAGAATTGGGAGAAGAAGGTCTTGATGTTAGAAATAGGTACTGGCCACGATCGTAACCTATTAGGTCCCGATCGTGGCCTGCAATTGGGAATTCCTTCAGTGGTACGCTGCATGCCATGATCATGGCATAGCAGGCCACAATCGTGGCCTGCGACTATGCACAAAAAAGGAAGGATGCAAATATGCCACAATCATGGCCTGCGACTATGCATAAAAAAGGGAAGGACGCAAATTTTAAGTGACAAATTTACCATTTTACCCTTTTTACCACCTATTTATTCAATTCTTACTTAAACTTTCACCTTCACTTTCATTTTTACTTTATCTCTTTAGAATTCCAACATTCAAACACTCTCACTTCTCTATAAAATTTTTGCAATCTCTAAATTTTTCCAAATTCAACCCAAACATGACTCTCATTAAGCAATCGGCCTGACAGGAGCTTCACAAAGCACAACAAGTTGCAGGACGAGGGAGATGAAATCGAGCAGTGAACTTTAAAGCTTCATTTCCCATTTACACTGAGGAAGAAGGTATTTGTTTCCGTTCCCTTCGTTCTAGGCAAATTGTTATGCCTAAATACTTTGATTTTGATACATTAGATTGAATAAAAGTGCGTGAGAGGATAGAAAACCTAGTCGAGAGAGTCCAATGGGGCCAGTTTATACGGTTCCAATTCCCTATGTATGAGAAACTTACTTTGGAGTTCTTTACTTCCTTAACCTTTGACCCTAGGAACATTAAGGAAATGTGGTTTAGATTGGGCGAGAGAGCATATGAATTAATGGTCGAACTTATGTGTGAGATGTGTGGATTTCTCAAATCTACCATCATTGATCAACATAAAGATTTCAGTGTCTCCCAATATTGACATGAGCTGACTGAAATTGAGCATTTTTACGCAAAAAATGCCCATAACAATATTATCTGGTCACATGAACACTTATTGTTGCACAAATTTATGTGTCAGTTGATCTTTGACAAATCAGAGACCAACAAGTGTTCAACCAGGAACTGTTCATACTGTGGTGCATGGACCATAGCATTCTGATATGCACATCCACGCATGTGCTAAATGCTCTTGCTACAGTTCCGCAAAAGCAGAGCAACCATCTTGGAATTGGATACCTAGTTTCCACCATCACAAAGCATTTTAGTGTGGATCAGAAAGGGTTAAAAGTGCATCTGCCCGAGTTCCTTGACCATCATCATCTATTTCGAGCAGAGATCATTCACTCTATTAACACGAGTTTGCGGGAAATAAATGAAAAGACACATGTGCGAACTAGGACAGGTCAGGCAAGCTCGAGCTCTGTGCCACCTAGGCAAGCACGGGAAGCATCAACGAGCGAGGAATCGAAAGACGAGGAAGAAAAGGACCAACACTGGACAACGATTTTGGATGCAATCTCTGAAACCAACATAACATTAAAGGAAGTGGTACGTACACAAAGACGCTAGAGTCGAGAGATCTGCGGACTCCATCTGTATTTCGAAGCTTAGGGTATTCAATTACCACCTCCCACACCATCACCAGCTCCATCTCCTTAGGATTCAAGTCTAATCCAAAATTTTTCTTCCATTCTATTTTGTTTTGTGTTATTTATTTTCTATTATTTTTATTTTTATTTTTATTTTTATCGTTAATTTTATCTTTTCTTTGTTATTTTAATTTCTGTTTGTATATTTTGTTTATTTATGTGTCGTGTGTGTTCCTTCTCACATTTAGGACAATGTGTTGTTCAAGTATGGGGAGGGATTCTGTATTTTTCTTTTGTATGTGAATTTTGCATACTGTATGATATTATTAAGTTGCATAATGTGAAGTGTGTCAATGTGTCAATGGCTTAGATTGAGTGGATTTTTTTTAATTTTGGACATAGTCTATTGAGTTGTGAAAATCATTAGCCTACAAAAATTAGTAAATTAGGGGGCATTTGGATAATTATACAGCCTAATTAGGACATAGTGAAAATTTAGCACCTGATAGATTGTCACCTTCATTCATAATTTGACGCCTTTTAGGTTAAGTAGCTCAATTTCATGGAAACGAATAGCTAAAAGCAATAAGGTAGGAAATAAGAAAAGTTTAATTGAATAAATCACTATTCGGCTGACCTTCGCGTTCTGAGTAGAGCTAGTAGCCAATTGAAAACATGATGTAGCTGAGTAACTAGATCGAGACACATCATAAATGTGTGCCTTCACATGAAAAGGCTATAATGACGTTTCAACCAAGCTATTAAGAATTGACTTAGTCAAGTAACCGAATCGACATTCATGACAAATGTTTACCTCCGAGTAAAAGGCTAAGTCCAGAAAAGAAAGAAAAAAAATTTGTGTTTAAATAAAAACCTATCGAACTTGTATTAGGCTTGAAGTTTCATGGAACTATACCTAAGAACAGTTACCAAGCCGGAGGGACCAAAAAATTATTAATATGTTGAAAAAGGTAAAGAGGTCAACACTTGGTCTTGAGTTAGTTGTATATTTTCAAAGCCCCTAGACATATGTTTTACATATTAATGATTTGACATAACCGATTGATTGCATTCGAGTTTAAATTAATTTCATAAAGATCGAGGCCATTGTCTCATTATTACATTTTGTGTTTTGTGTTTTGTGTGTTGTTGTTTTGTTTGCTTGAGAACAAGCAAGCGTTTAAGTGTGGGGATGTTGATAGTAGTGTTTTTTATGATGTTTTAAGGTTTAATTTGTTATGCATTTTATGTTAAATTGAGTGTTGAGTAGTCATTTAGGGTTTAATCAAATTAGTTTTTGCGTTTAAGTGTTTTATTGGGTTAGTTTGAATCTTTGAGCTTAAATTGTATATTTTTTAGGTACCTTGATGTGTGTGCTAGTGTTGCAAGGTAAACAAGGAAGAAAGATGAAGATTTGAAGAGTTCCAAGCTAAAAGACACAGGCCACGATCATGACAGAAAGGTTAAACAGTAGGCCACAATCGTGGCAGGCAGGGCCACGATGGTGCCCTGCGTCAGGTTGACAGAAAACTCAAATTTTGGGTGATTTTTTGGACTATTTCAACCCCAAGTTTGACCTAAGGCTACTACAAAAGAAATAGAACAATACTTGCAACTGCAGGAGGGATTAGAGAGAGAAGAGTTGCAAAAAGAGAGAGACACTGCTGAAAATTTGAGGGAAAACCTAGTTACAGATCAATCGATCGAGGCAGGAGATAAAGGAAGAGAGGCACGGAGACACGCTTGAAGCAACGTACTTCTCAAAATAGGTGGTTTCACGCAGTCACGACTCCGAGATCCATTCCGAAAGTATATTCTAGTTGTTATCTCGATTTCATCGATGTAGGGAGTCTTGAGATTGATTAGAGATATTTTTCATTGAATGTTAATGCTTTTGTCTAAACTCACCTTCGAGTTTATTTATTCTTGAGATTAATAGGATTGATTCGATTGTGTTTTATTTCGATTTATTGTGATTTAATTTGATTCTTCATAACTGGGCAATAAACTGAGAGGGTAAGTCGGTGAAAATCACCGATTTAGGTTAACGAGAGTTAGGTAAATCAATAGGTAGAGAATTGAATCAAACTGGTAGAGTTATGTAACGAGAGATCGAACACAGATTCCCGATAGGTTAATAGATAGCGTTAGAACTAATTTAGGTTTTGGACAAATTGTAGATCGAGAGATCGCAATTTTCATAATTTGAATTAGGGAATATTAATTAGGGTTAAGATTTATAACTTGAGAGAGAATAATTCACCCTAGGACCGTCTAGGCTCGCTAAATCAAAATTTTCATAATTAAACAGTTTTTTTAATTTCAAATAAATTCCCCCTTTCTCTCAATTGGTCACTTCTAGGTTGAATTTAGGATTATTTGTGTGAGTTTGCTTCTGTTTGTTCTTTTCGTGATTTAAATTCTTATATTTGACTCTTGATTAATTTTAATTCCTGCAGTAGTTGTTTAATTAGGTTTTGAGAACTTAGCTGTCGTTAGATTTTAGGACTAGTTTCCTTCCTCATGGGATCAATACCTTAGGTACTACGCGAATGACCCGTGCGCTTACAGTAACTACCAAGGTTAAAAATTAGTAAAACTTAGAGTGTGTAACCTTGAGCGAACACCATCATTAATAAGTACTATGAGTAGCTCATCCAGACTATTTCCTCCATCATCTAGAACTAAATCGTGCTAGGCCAATCCCAGTTGCAGTGACCCTTCTCATCAAAGAATATGAGGGTACCTCGAGCGTAAGCTCCTAGTATTAGGGCTCCACGATCTTGAAAAGTGAGACTATGCTCCAACATTTATGAGATCCCGAACCTATTAGACTAAGCCAACCTGCTCTAATGCCTCCCATTCATTACTTTTGCTAGTCTTAAATTTCTTGCCCTTGAGCATTTGGTATTGTTCCTCACAGGCTCTTATATTGAACAACAAAATATTAAGTCACTCTAATGGTTGACTATGTTGGCCTACTTATGATGTGGGTGAGGTCCCCTCGTGTGGTTAGAGGACCCTTATCCTTATTGTCTCTTCCTTTATGCCTCTTTAGCTCATTGTTGTCTCGTCATTGTGCTTGAAAATTTAAATAAATGTGAGAAAATAACAAATAAAAGTACAAATAAAAATTGCTCTCGCACTTATTTCGTATGCTCACTAAATTGTATAAAATTGAAAGCGCATAATAAAAAAGAAAAATTAAACACATGGCAAAATAAAAACAAATAATCTAACATAAATAAATACATAATAAAATAGTAAAATAGAATAAAATAAAATAATTAGAAAATTAACTAATAGCCTAGTTAATCACAAAATTAAAATTAAAACTTTGCAATTAACAAATAAAACTAATATAACTATTCAATTATGAAATTAAACCTAAAATTGAAATTATCACACCTAATCTAACAATTACCTAAAATTAACGAAATTAAACATTGAATGCATGCAAAACTTAAAATTGAAATGAAATTAAACTAGTCAACAACTTTAATTAACTATAAGAACAACCAATTAATCCTAATTGCACACAAAATAATCATAATTCAACATTTAATGACCATAATTGCATACCCAATTGAAATTCCATCCAAATCTCACGCAACTCGTCAAATTGAATAAATAAGGATAAAATTCAACTACTAAACTATAATCAAGCACAAAATTAATCAAAATTACAATAAATCATATAACCCTACACCTAGAATTTTTAGGGTGAAAATACATAAAAATTGCAAAATACACAAAGATTTATGCATAAATAGGTAAAATACCTAAAAATTGCAAAATGCACAAAGATTTATGCATAAATAGGTGAAATCAATGAAAAATACTTACTTGGGTGTCACAATTTGGCAAGAAAATTCAAAATATTGGTTAGAGAGGGAGAGTGGCAACAGAGGGTGCAGATGAAGAGAGGAAAGAATGAGAGAAATGAAGAACTAGGGCTTTTAAAAAGTTGTCGTGGACTTCATGTAGCTGACCATGTAAGTCCCTAACTCTTTAAAATCAAGGGACAAGAGCGTATAAGTTTTCGTAGACTTACATGATCATATAACTAACCATGTAAGTCTACACGGGCCTACCTAGGGAGCATGTAACTCTAAGTGAATGTATGCGAAATTTTTTTAAAAGATCTAGAATGTACACGATTGTGTCTAGAGACTGTGTAAGTCTTTAAGATTGTGTATAATATGAAATATTTAGAAAAGCTTAAAAATTGATCACTCAAAGCTATGAAACTTTAACATGCATAACCTAACATGATAAATATGCATAATCACATCATGATACTTTGTATCCTAACTTTAAAAAACATTAAAATTGATAAAATCCTAAGTTAACATTAAAATAAAAACAAAATGGAATGGAATTAAAAATAAAATTATCCTAATTCTTGGGTTGCTTCTTAATTAGCACTTGTTTAAATTTGTTAGCTCAATACCTTTACATTTACCATCAATCAAGGTCCAGAATTAGTGGCTTGCATCCATCAGTTTCTACACATAACAATTTAATAGCATGTGAATAAGCTACATATTGTAAAATAGTAACAAAGATATAATGTATGAAATTAATCAAACTAATTGACTCCATTAATGCCCTTTTTTTGATAACAAATTGTTAATAAAACAAGGAAAAACAAAACTCCTTGAACCTTCAGTTGATTGAAACAGTTTGTCTTGTGGGAGGTGGAAACCATCCGTACTTAAGGGGACTACCAATACTTCATTAATAGTTTATGTAATTGGCTCCTCCTATTGCTCTTTTAAACATTCATCAACTACCTTAATTTTCATACAAGAGTTGCCCTCCTTCAGATTCTTTAAAAATTTATTCATATTAAAGTCCACTTATTTGTCACCAATCTGAAGGATGATTTTCCTTTCGCGGACATCAACTAAAGCTCTTTTTGTATTTATAAATGGCCCACCAAGAATTACAGACATTTTCAGTCCTCTTAAAAGTCTAGCACGAGAAAGCGAGATGACTCTTCTAACCAGTATTATAAGTGTTTGAAAATAGGCCATTTTTCTAGTTAGGGTTGTTAATAAAGTTAACCTATTTGAACACAAACAGGTTTCGCAATTAACAATCTGCAGCTAAGTGTCCAAGGAATCCATAAATATTATAGACCACATTAGTAGTACTGACAACATTAACATTCATTTGATTAAATTTCTAAGACAAAGAGTTTAGCTTAGCTTCTAGAGGATTCAAGACATCTAGATCATACTTACATAAAATCTTCTTAATGATGGCTCTTGCATTCAACCATTAGTAGTTGCTTTGAGCTATGTAATACAGCCTTCAATATGTGTCTGTGTTTATGAAACGTCTCCAGATCTTCTAAAATTCGTCAAATTCAATCCAATTATTCTCTAATTTTTCTTATGTTCCTTGAATGTGTAGAAATAAGACCTGAAAATTACAAAACTTCTTAAATTAAGTGTAAGTTCTTTAAAATCATATAAAATAAAAGCAATATGCCATGAAAATAGCACTAAAAATAATATGTGGCATGCATACATCAAACTCCTCCATACTTAGGTAATTTTTTATTCTTAAGCAAACCAATCAATCATTCAATCCCAAATAGAAAATAAATTTGGAGAATTGTTAAACCAATAAAACTTATCGATGAAAATTCTCCACTATTTAATCATAAACGATCATCAAAATATTACCCATCCAACTATTTGGATCAATTTAAAAGCATATTCAATTCACTTAGTTACTCGTAAAACTTCAACTTGAATCATAAAACTTAATTCCATGCATAAAATAAACATACATTAGATACTTTAACTTTCAAATACATGCACCTCCTTTTCATGAATAAAATATAAATTTAAACTAGAGGATTAGAAGCTTGTTTCAAAAGTCACCTAACTTTTTTATGCCAAAGTAAATACCTTATCATAAATACCTTCAATTATTTAGCTAGGTCACTATCTCAAATGACTATTAGCACTATCTCAAAGAAAGCATTACATATATATGATATATATTATTTGAGATACAATAAGACACATAATTACTAATATGATAAAATTTCTTTAATTTCTTATCTTGATATGGATGACTGCGTATAAATTTGACAACTTTTGAATAGAATATTTGATTTAGACCTTATTGGAAAAAGATGGAAGAAGTTGTCGCTTAAATTCTAAACGAAGACATGACATATATTCTCTCTTATATAAATCCTAATAATCGAATAAAACCTATAACTAAAGGCGTGGTGGACAAAGTTTTGCTCATAATGTAGTTCGAGTTACTTCCAACTGAACACCCTTTGATAGATAGTAGACCTTTCATTTCTATATTACAGCTTTGATTCCATCTTGAAGCCAACAGCCACCACTTTTTGAAGTCTCAACCAACAAGCAAAGTTCCTTACTACAACTAACAATGAAGTCTCAGCCAACCTAAAAATCACATTAAGAATAGACCCACCCAACCCTCACGCAAGTCTTCTTTTTTCTTATATATATATATATATTCGATTTCGATTCTCAATCAATAAGAGAAAAATGTAATAAGTATTTATGTAGTTGTTGGTCAAAAAAGTATCTTCAGTGACTTAGCACCTGTTTGGTTGAGCTTTTAACGGGTGGAAAAGTACTTTTTTCCATCGTAAAAGCTATTTTTAAGAAAAATGAGTGCTTGGTCATAAAATCTAAAACCACTTTTTAATATAAATGACTTTTTTAGAAGCTAAAATATAGCTTTTTAAGAAGCTCAAATTTGGAGCTTTTTAGAAAAGCCCCTCATTTTAGCTTTTTTAGGTAGACTTTTTTCTACCACATACGTTTATAATATATCCAATGTTTAACGTTTATCGCAGATCTTCCGCAGTTGTTTTGCAAACTGATCTTCACAAGGGAAAAAGTGACCACTGATTTCTCTAAAGACATAGCTAACCCATCTTCACTCGGTTCATTTTAGGTACTTGCTTTATTTTGTTTTTTTTGTCATTTCTCGATCTGTTAGTTTCATTTTTTCTGATGTTAGTTACTTCCATTTCTCGATCTGTTGGTTTCATTTTTTTATGTGAACTGTGATTAGGTGTAGAAGATTTTGTGTTGCATTCTGAGTAATTTGTATTTGGGTCTGAGTGAGATCTATTTTCTGGGTCAATTTTATAATTGTCGTGACCTTTTGGGTCAATCTTTTATTCGCTAATGTATGATTGTATTTTAAGGAATGGGATTGTCGTATCTCTGACTATTCTTTCTACCTACGACAGATGACACTTTTTTAGTTATCCTGTAATCCAATTCCATAGACGCATGTTCATACTCCTTATCACAAATTGTTTGCAGTTCATCATTTCCTTCTTAGAATGCAATCACCACGCATTTGTTGCTTGTTTCTTGACTGAGTCCAGAGCTCAAAGCTCCTATACGCTTGTTGAGGTCACCTTCAACTCTCAGTAATAAATGACTTGTTGCATGCCAATTGTTTGATTATATTTCCAATTCACACCGACCAAGTCAGTTGGTTTTAAAAATGGCCAAAGTTTGCTACTTTCCATGCGCTGAAATGTAAAAAATGATAAAAACCAGAGGTGACCATTTTCAATTTTTCATCTTGTGGTTCCCTTTTTTCTTCTGTCTTCTTTTTTCTGTTTAACTTGATTTATGAGGTCAAGCTTCCCCACATCCATTGGTTTCTGGTACATGTTCAAATGTTAGAAAATAGAGTAATGGTTAAAACAGGTTTTCAGATTCTTGCTCTGAATCTTCAATATTTCTTGTACTAGTCCTACAAGAAAAATGAAAGTCCTCAAAATTGTCATATGTCAAAGGATTTCTGCTTCTGTTAAACGTCATTTCAAAGGTTACCACTAGCATATACATAACGTGCTTACTACTAGTAACGAGTTAAAATAAAGAGTACATATTTGTTTTCAAAATTCTGCAGTTTCATAACTTGAAACATGACAAAAAGAGTAAAGTCCACACTTACTTTGAGCATATCACATACAGCATTGTGCTCTTTGACAAATAAGGCCTGCAATAGAGAAAAGCCTGCCCAACGATTCCTAACATCGCCAGAGATAGGAATCCCTTTCTCTTCATGCCCAAGCAGACCGTCCTCCACAATCTTCAGCTTTTCATCTTTAAAAGTCCTCACCCTTGTCATGTCGTCCTCGTTATTTCCATAAATGACACTACCATCCTTGTTTATATTGCCAGAATTCAAGTTCCAAATATGTACACCAAACAGAGTCATATTTGATAACTAGTCCTGATCATTCTTGCTAATGGGATAAGGTGTATAAAGTTGTATGTTCCATTTTTCTTTTTTCTTTTAAAGAAAAAGACCTATATTAGAAGATTGTTTTTTGATTGAAAGTAAATTTCGACAGTTTATTCAAGGCCTTACCAAAATCAATCACTAACTTGCATATTAAATCACTAACTAACTAGAATTCCTCAGAATGCATTTGATTATGAGATAGATATGATAACATTCATTGTATAAAACCCAATAACAAAGGATACATTGATTGGGATGTGCACAGGATCTTGCAAAATCTTGATGTTAGTGTGACATTTTCTATGTAATTTACGTAGTTAGCAAGGTATTGGTGTCCATCTCTACGGACGTGGGTATGCAATTATGCGAGGGAGATACAAGACTTAACATATCTGAAATATGACATTTGTCTCTTAGTGATACTGATATTTTGTGGCAATACAAGTTAATATTCATACATGGACACTAGTGTTGAGTCAATGAACCTGGAAAGTGAAATCTTCACTTTCTTTTTCTTTGGAAGGTATTATATATGATTGTCATCAAAACTCTAGGTAGCCCCCTTTTTTTTACTTGTCTTTCGTTTCATTCCTTTTTTCTTGTAATTACCTTTAGCTAATCAAACTAGATATGACTGCCCTTTTAAAACTTATGTGTTTGTCTCTTTTATTGAGCTTTTTCTTATGATTTCTCATCTCTATCATCGACCTTCTTTGACGTCCTTAATCTTCTACAGTTATGCTTTTATATTTTCTTATACTTGCTTAATTCATTGTTATATGCAGTGAGGATTTTGTTGTTGATAGAAAATGTCAAATCCAAGTCAAGATATTCAAGGTGGGGATAAATTGAAAAAAAGGGTTAAAGCGGAGTGGAATGATAAAACTCTTGAAATTGTAATCAAAATTTTTGTGGAAGAGACATTAGCTAGAAATCGACCAAATGGTCACTTTAACAAGACTGGATGGAAAAATATAGTTTCAAAGTTTACTTATGAAACTAAGAAGAATTATGAATACAAACAATTTAAGAATAAATGAGATGGATTAAAAAAGGATTAGTAGCTTTGGAAAATTTTAGTAGGCAAGGAAACTAGACTAGGATGGGATCCTAATAATCAAACTATTGATGCA
Source organism: Erythroxylum echinodendron (assembly GCA_027575705.1). NCBI lineage: Eukaryota > Viridiplantae > Streptophyta > Magnoliopsida > Malpighiales > Erythroxylaceae > Erythroxylum > Erythroxylum echinodendron. The sequence goes on from JANZXR010000171.1 coordinate 24,173,551, forward strand.
AGTGACGAATGGTGGAAAAAGAAATTGAAAGTACGTATTTAAGCTTTAGATTTATAATGTTCTAATGTTAATTGATAGTTTAATAACTTAAACAATATTATTGTAGGAAAATCCTGAAGCTGCCAAATTCCAAACTAAAGGTTTGAAACATAATGAATATCTGAATATTTTATTAAAGATGTTGCAGCTACAGGGGAAGGAGCTTGAGCACCTTCTTCAGGTTTTGTACTAAATGATTCTTATGAGCCATCTAAAGAAAGCCTAGTTAATACCGATCTTGATGATAACTTTTTTGAAGACTTTACTATCAATCAAGAAATTGGAAATATTAATAAAGAGATTGATTCATCAACTCTAACTCTAGGAACTTCTACAAAAGGAAAGGGAAAAAGAAAGAAAGAAACACGATACTATAACAGGGGGAACAGAAAGGTTATGTAAGCATTTGGACCGTATATGTGATGTAGTAGAGAGTAGAGCTTCAGTAACCTCTATTAAAAGAGATGAACCTGGTTGTAGCATTTATGAGGTGATGGACATCTTACGAAGTATAAATGAAATAAAAAGGGGAGGTGAGCTGTTTATGTTAGCTATCAAATTATTTTTGAAGAAGGAAAATAGAGAGATGTTTGTTGCGCTTAAGGATGCTAGTCTTCAAATCGAATGGCTTAAGAAAATGAAATGATTGTGATTTTTGTAATGAATTAGATGTGTACTTGGTTACTAATATTGAACTACTTGTAATGTATTGTATTGGAATTTGATACTTGTAATGTGTTGTATTGGATTTCTATTTGGTTAATTTTGTTATAATGAATTAAATTGTACTTTATTATTATTGTGTTATGATTATTGCTATATTACCTTGTCATACAATAAGCTTATTATTTGGCTTTTTAATATATTTTGATACAAATGTCATCTTCTGATAATGATTTTGACAATGATCAACGTGCTGGTCTTCTAAGAGGGAAGAAAGAAATTTTCAATCATGCACATTCTTCTTTAAGATGCACATTCGAAGGAATATTTGGCGTTTGGAAAAATAGGTGAAAATTTTATGTCAAAGGTCCAGTTTTTCTTTTCCAAAACAAGTTAAAATTGTAATCGTTTTAATGGCCATTCACAATTTTATAAGGTTAAATGCTCAAAAGGATAAAGAGTTTTTTTCCCTATGATGAAGATGATGAATTATTTCCTACGAATGAAGAAATCAATGAAAATGAAGACGTTAAAGAAAATCATTTAGATGAGCCACAAAATAACGAGATGAATGATGCGAGGGAATATATTGCAAATCTTCTTGTATTACAATAAAATGCATAATTTATTATGTATTTAACTATCTACTCAACTTGAATATTTATTTTAGGATTATAATATTATTTAGCTTTTTTATATGTTTTAATATTTATTTTTATATTACTTTTATTTCTTACAAGAAAATAAGACATCTCTTTAAATAATTTCCTACAAGATGGAAGTAAATTTGTCAAACAATTGTAAAGTAAATGTAAACCCATTCCATTTATGAAAGACCTAATAGTAGTTGAATTATTTCAAATCAAATGTAAACAAAATATATATTGTGTTTTGCATATTGTGTAATATACTTTAAATATTATTTATATGTATAAATAATTTTTATTACAAAATAAAGTATAGTTAAAATTTATAAAAATATTTTTTATTTTTTTATTATCAAATAATCTATTGTATAATTTTTTTTAAAAAAACTGTTTTTTAATTAACAGTCAAACACTAAATTATCTTATTAAAAAAGCTACAGACTTACTGGTAAAAGTTTTACCGGCAAAAGTTCACTTAAATAAGCCTATTTACAGAGCTATTTAGGTGGTAATCACTTTACAAGAAAGAGACACAATGAATTACAATATTGTGATACCTAAAAAGACGAATTCTCCTACTACGTTACAGTATGTATCATCAAAAACCCTAAATATTTTGCCAATGGAACCACAATCTTCATATCCAATGCAGTAGAAATTATTAAAATCAAGAAAAGAAAGCCGCCAAGCCAATGCGACGGCGACCACCATCATCTCCCCTTCCTTGCCTTGTTCTGCGTCCCAGCGAATGCCCGTCGACCCCCAATACCCTCTTTATTCCAATTCCTTATTCTTCCTTTTCTTTTTCTAGTTACTTATTGAGACCTATTTAGAATTTGATTTCAATAGGGTTGGGGGACATGTTAACTCTCCCCACCCCTCCTCCCTCCTCCCTCCGCCACACACCGTCACTGCACTGCATTTCGACATTTATGGAAACGATCAAATCAGTAGATGACAAAAAGAAAATAATATCTAAATAGTAAAAACAAAGACAAAGAGACATCAACATTTACTCGATTAAAATCCACAACATATATGTATATTTATATACATAAATATATATAATATAACAAAATTTTGTTTTGGGCTCCATCTTTGGTCTCTTCTGTTTCTTTCTACTGCTCCTTCGTCCTTTCTCTCCATCTCTCTCGCTTTCGCTCTCCTCTCTCTGTAGAGTCTCAGAGCTGAGAGCTCTTTGCCCATAACCCCATTTGACAAAGATCAGGCTTGTTTGTTCATTCGATCTATACCCGAGTTGCTTCGTTTTCCTTCGATTACTTTTCTCTCCTTGTCGTTAATTTCTTCGTTCGTCGATGAGGTTTGTTTTTGATCGGGGTTTCAGTTCGATGTTTGCTTTCTCGTCTCGGTTGGGCAATGATTCTATTCAGCGTATTTTTAATGCAATTGGGTGTCTAAGAATGCTGTCTTAACGTTATTACTTTTACCTTAGTTTTTGTCGTGTTACTATTTCTTTTAGCTTGATTATAGAATTCGTACTATGGGTTTTAGGGTTTAATTTTGATTGGTATTTAGGTGGTATGTTTTCAATTCTGGGTTTTTGTTTGAGTCTCACAAATTTGTTGGAGGGTTAAGGTGCTGCGCTTTGTTTGTGTTTTGTGAATTCAAAATTAAGACAAACGATGGTTGTAAGGTCTGGTTGTGTAAATTTCCATTTTCTCAGTACCTCTTTGATGTGAATAATATTATGATTATTATTTTTCTTTGTGTCGTTTCCGCCAAACAGAAGTTCAATAAAGCTCGTTGTTTCGGCAACTTGCTCCGTTAAGATGGTAACAATGGTCTTTTCTGCTTTTGGTTATGTAGCCACTGAAGTAGAAGGCTTCTTAGGGTGAAGGAATAATTGGGAAATGGCTGGGATTGTGAATGAGGAAGCTGAAGTTGGAAGGTCTACGGAGGGGATATTGAGTGTGCAGAGTTGTCAATCTGGCGAAGCATTGGCAGAATGGCGATCTTCTGAGCAGGTGGAAAGTGGAACCCCATCAACCTCACCTCCTTATTGGGACACGGATGATGATGATGATGATGGAGGTATGCTTTGGTCTATCTTTGAATGTTTTCTCTTTTCATTCTCTGTGTTAGATAACAGTCATTTCTTTCCTTCATGAAAGTGTTATGTTTTCTTCAAAGAGCAATATTAGAAGAATGCAGGAATAACTTGAATTTATTAAAGGAGCAAAGATGCATTACTGGATGGGCAATCAGTGCAGTAGTTCATCGAGTCAGCTGATCAATCATGGGATGAGAAAAAGATTAATTTCCTCTCTTTTTTTGGTCTTTTCAATGTAAAGGGAAGGTCTTTAATCCAAATCATTAATATTACATTTAGCTATTTTTTGGCCTTTTCTAGACCCCGCCTATCGGTGAATCAAGATATAAATGTTGTATAATTCAACTGATAGTTTTGGGTGCTCCTGGGAGCATTTTTGGAAGAAGTAGCAACCATTGATTAGTAGTAACAAAATATTAATTTATGATTTCTGACTAGTATATATTCTTGTCTTCATTGCAAACATTACATCCTTGAGGCCTATAACCGCAATTTAGTTGTTTGAATACAGTAATGATAAAGAGCTAATGGAATTATCTTAATGAAAACAGATAGTATCTTTCTCTTTTACTTGACAGAAAATAAAGCAATATTTAATTATTAGGATATAGTCAAGTTTAATTGTATTCATTTTGGTCTCTGCGCTTCTTTTCTGTCTAACCTCATTCATGTATGTGTAACCAAGGGCAGAATGACGAGAGAAAGGTGTGTTATACAATATATCCTGCATTATTTCATGTATATAATGTGTAATTGTACTCTGATAAACAATTGAAAGCTTTCTTTGACATCTAAAGTCATGTGGTTCTCAACTTTTTGAATATATACATAGTAGGAATAGGTGAATGGATAGGGGTGTATCCTATTTAAGTGTGTGCTGCTGATAGTACATTAGTTGAAAGTTCTCACTTTGAGAATATTTTGGTGTTTCAGATCCCTGTTTTACCAATAATTACTGATCATGAAGTTGATTTGTATCCATGCTTCAGCTTATCATGTCTGTTTTCTTGCTTTACATGTTTTCCTCTTCTCTTTCTCTCTCTTTTGGTTTAAAAGGTTGGGAGTATATGTTATTTCTTATATGATTTTGTGTCTACATTAGCATGTGTTTGTACATATGTTTACATTTTAAGAGATTAAGAGAAAGTAAAACACATGATAGATTGAAGATGCTGTTAGCGGTATGTGCCTTTTGTGTTGAAGGTTGCTGCCAATTTATGTGATAACTTGTAGGTATTTTGCTTTGTTAATAATATTTAAGTTTTTATGTTGTTGACTGTTTCCCAAGATTATTTTTTCTTTTTTTTAGGGCCCAAACCTTCTGAATTATTTGGAAGGTATACCTGGAAGATAGAAAAGTTCTCACAGATTAACAAAAGAGAGCTCCGTAGCAGTGTATTTGAGGTTGGGAGCTATAAATGGTATGTTGGTGTAGATAAGATTGCTTTAATATGTTTTTTGTATCCTATGTGCCTGTGAATGAATTTGTACCATGTTCTTTGACTAAAGTGAAGTCGATATGTGCAAATCATGGAGATACTTTTTGATGTGAGATATTTTCTAACTATTTACTTCAAGGAAACTGGATATTTAACGATCAAATTTTACTTTATGGGATGTAAGAATCAAGTATTCGCATTATATGTCAATAAATGGGATTGTTGACTTGTCCCTTTTTATTCAAAAACATTGTCACTTCGACAATTGAAAGTGTCATATTGATGTTGCAGATTGTAGCCAGTACATGAATAATATTGCTGGATATCTAATTAAAGAGTTTGCTATAAGTTTAAATACCAAGCAAAAATGCCTATATGTTATTTACCTGTAATGTGACACCCTTTCTTTGGTTATTTCTATACTTTATGAAAGAAATTTTTTGAACCTTTTTGTTGATATTTGCACCAGTTGCGATGACAGAAAAATTGTTTAGATGATATATAATATGTGCTAATATTGTTCTAGTATTGATAAAATATAAATGGCAATGGGTGATTATGTATACTTTGTTGCATGTAATAGATTAGTTAATGTTTGAAGTAGTTATCTTCATGTTAGTTACCTGAATTCAATAAACATGTCCTATACTTTAGTTACAGATCTGCAAGGATTTTATTGGGCTACTGATGATTGCCATGATTCTTTTTGACTTTTCCTGTTACCCCAGGATTTCAATCTGTTGACATTTATTTCAAGTATATATGCCATGTTTTGTTGAAGAGCATATCATGTTTGGAATTGGATATTTTGTTTTTTTTTTACGCCTTGATGTACCTGCGCTTGGTGCTGGAGATTGTTATATTTGTTAAGGCATGGAGCTTGGATTTTCCTGAATCACTTGTTACAGTAGTAGTCTGAGTTTTAAGCATTTCCATTAAATGTGATAGGTACATATTAATCTATCCACAAGGTTGTGATGTGTGTAATCATCTGTCCTTGTTCCTCTGTGTTGCCAACCACGACAAACTGCTTCCAGGTTTGACAGTTTCAGCCACATTAACATTTTTTGATGTACTTATATGCACTTCTTTGTGGCTGTGGTTACTCTTCTCACTATTTTTCGCTTGTGATACAGGTTGGAGTCATTTTGCACAGTTTACAATTGCTGTGGTAAATAAGGATCCGAAGAAATCGAAATATTCTGGTTAGTTGGTTGACTTTGCCTTTTTTTTTTTAATTAAGTGACTGTATTATTCATTAAATCCAAGTTTTACAGATACTTTACATCGGTTCTGGAAGAAGGAGCATGATTGGGGATGGAAAAAGTTTATGGAGCTATCAAAAGTTTCAGATGGGTTTTTAGATGCTGCTGACACACTGATTATAAAGGCTCAAGTGCAAGTAATTAGGTATCTAATAACTTTTAAACATCTTTTTATCATTCTCCATGTTTATTAGTCTCCTTGAAAAGGGCATTAGTAGTTTTCATTGCTACAGTTCGTGGTCAACTCTGTTTTGTCTGCAGGGAGAAAGCTGAGCGGCCTTTTCGCTGTCTTGATTGTCCTTATAGGGGAGAACTGGTTAGGGTATATCTGACAAATGTAGAATTGATATGTCGGCGTTTTGTTGAAGATAGGCGAGGGAAGCTTGCGAGGTTGATAGAGGACAAAAATAGATGGTCAAGGTAAATAATGGTTTTGCAAAATTTGTTGTTTTCGAAAATGTCAGAATGTATGTTCTTAGTCCTAACTAATCAACTTGCCATTAAACTCTTGTTAGTGGACGGTTTATAAAATTGTTTTATGAGTTTGAGTAGCATGATATATAATAAATTTTTGAGTATTTTACTTATCCTAGTGGCCTGTTAGTTGAAAAAATATTGAGGAAGTTCCTGTTTGATTTGTGTAGCGCATAATTTTCCGTATGATTGTCCTTTGTATTGAAGGTATAGTCCAACTTACAATTGTAGTATTCTTTGCAAATTGAAGTCCAACTTTACTTTGATAATGACTATTATTTGTCATTTTTTTCAGTTTTTGTGCATTCTGGTTGGGAATGGATCCAAAAACCCAACACCATATGTCTAGGGAGAAAACAGATGTAATCCTGAAAGTAGTTGTAAAACATTTCTTTATAGAGAAAGAAGTGACATCTACTTTGGTAATGGATTCCTTGTATAGCGGCTTGAAGGCTCTTGATGGCCAACCTAAAAGCAAGAAAAATAGGTTTAAGTTGTTGGACAGTGAGGAAACTCCACCACCAATTATTCGTGTTGAGAAAGATATGTTTGTATTGGTGGATGATGTGCTGCTACTACTTCAGAGGGCTGCCATGGAACCTTTACCTGCAAAAGATGAGAAGGGCCCTCAGAATCGGACAAAGGTGCGTTGGTTACCATTTCATTATTTTAGGCTGAATTTAGTTACAATTAAGTGATTTAAGGCTTCTTTTCTTGTCCTTGTTTTGATGAAATGATTATTCGATTAAACTTTATCGAAGTTGGTTATCTGCTGGATAGTTGAAACATTTGTAAAATGCAAAGGGAAGGCTGTGTATAATTGATGTCCCTCTCCCAAACCTTGCAAAACAGGGAGCCTTGTACATTGGGATTTTTGTTGTGCTTTGTGCAATGGGGTTGTTGTTGTTGTAGAATTAAGAGTAAGAACAAGAATAAAATTCAGTTATTATGGCTGGAATGTATATTTTCATTGGAATCTTGTCAAATGTGCTCTTAAAGTGGTAATTGCACTGATAGTTTCAGCTTTGGTGGCATTGGGATGCTGAAGTGAGGTGCAATGTTTGTGTGTGGCATTTACATTCTTGTCAATTATTCCTGTATTATTTTGGCATCCCTCGAATTGGCGGCTGACTCAATTATGAGAGGACTAGCATTCTTTATACCGAACTAATCTATCACATATAGAAATCCGTTTTCATCTTTTAAGGGAAGGAAGCTACTTATAGTTAGGGAGAATTCTTGACTTCTGTTTCTCCTTATGTTTTTTAATGAGTTTATAACTCTACGATCTAAGATTTTCTTTGCTGCTATATTAGTTTGTAGGTACATTCATGATATATTTGCAGATTGTGGCTGCACCAGTTGGGAATTCTGAGTTGCCTGCTCCTATGCTTCAGCATTTCTATAGATTGAATTACTGGTCCTGTTGATAATACCTTGAATTTTCTACTTTTACATATATTTTAAATTCTTGATGTCTACACTTGCAGTTTGTAAATTCATAACCTGTATTTGGATGCTGAGATAACGGTATTTGTAGAGAAGGCTAAAAGATGCCATACTCATGTGTTTTGAGGTCTCTTTCGGAATTGTTTGCTGGTCAGGTTAAAGGATCATTGGAGTTTGGATTTTCTTTTAATGATTGATATGTCCTAGAAGGTATGCATAACCTTTAGGGAAAAAGGAATTCATATATTTTAGGTGTAAACAAGAACTGGTGAACCAATTCTTGCTGCATTGGTGTTTGATGGTCAATAACGAATTTGATGTTTATTGTGTAGCAAAAGGTATGCTTGATTGCAGCTCTTTGGTGCTCTTTCAGATCAAGATTTCTTGTACCATTTTGTGTTTTGATTGGATTGATGAAGCTTATGATCATTCAGAGAGAGAATTATTTTTCAATGCAGGAAGGATGTTCTGGAGAAGATTTTAACAAGGATTTGATTGAGCGGGATGAAATTCGTCTTACAGAATTAGGTCGCAGAACAGTGGAAATATTTGTCCTGTCTCATATCTTCAAGTAATATACAATATGTTAAATGCTATTCCTAATAGCTCTGTCAAAGTACCTTATTGCCAGACCTTTTACCTTGTCTGAAACTATTTTGGATCACTTTGTTGTCCTGTCATCTTCTACATCGATATTATTAGTTGGGAGTCTTTTGCAGTTTGGAAATTTGGGACTAATAGCAGGATGTTGAATATGTAGTTTTCTTCCATGGATTTATCTTGGTATTACCTTCATATCAAATTTACCACTTTGCTTCATGTCATTCGTCACCATATATAATGAAATGATGGGAAACTTGACACAAGGAGATTTTGGAAACAACTTCGGTAGAACAGTTAGCCTTTAATCTTCCAACTTTTATGATATTCTTTGGTTGTGACAGTGTAGACATGATGTTTTTGGTAGCTTTCTCTGCAGCATATGTTCCTGCAGAACCTTTTGGTTCTAAGTTATATGGCCTAAAATTGTTTCTTTTATATGTAGCCATAGAATTGAAGTTGCCTACCAGGAAGCGGTTGCTTTGAAGAGGCAAGAAGAGCTAATTCGTGAAGAAGAGGCTGCTTGGCTGGCTGGAAGTGAGCAGAAATCTAAACGTGGGGTTACGGAGAGGGAAAAGAAATCAAAGAAAAAGCAGGTAGCTAGCTTCTATATTTTTCATAGAAGTTGAATGTTAGTGATGTAGTGTCCTTAATCTTAGATTCTGGAAAATTATCCTATTACAAAATGTAGCTGGGGTACTGATTTGCAATGGAACAATATGGATTAGCCTTGGTATTCTACTACGTAATAAATACGTTGTGTAAATGTGCTCAAATTTATCCTTTGCATTGATTTATATCTAATTTTCAGCTGGGGATTATGTTGATACACACACTTGACATTTCTTCTTTTTGGGGGCATTGGAGTGGGGATGGAAAGATAATCAAGAAGTTGTTGTAACCGAGTTTTTCAAAATATTTTACCATAATCAAGAATTTGATGTAACTGAGTTTTTCAAAATATTTTACCTTGGTTAAGTGCTGATTCTTATCACAAAGTACAGGCCAAACAGAAACGAAACAATCGCAAAGGGAAGGATAAAGTGAGGGTTTTAAAGTCGGTTGTAACTTTACTGAACAAGCACCAAAATGACAACCCTCTTGATGAGAAAGATGACTCTGTGGAGGAGTTGCAACCCACACTGGAAAAGCTTGATGTTCAGGAAGACATATCAGATGTATCTGATTCCATTGATGGTGTCACAGAAGTGCTGCAGCTGGATTCAGAAGACAGGGATACAAGTCCTGTTAACTGGGATGTCAACACCTCAGAATTTCATCCTCCAGCAGAAGCCTGTAGCTGTCAAATTAGTTTATTGACATCTGTATCAAATGGGTTGTCTGAAAAAATAAACCCTTCAGCCCTGGATGATAGTTCATCCACATGTTCTACAGATTCGGTTCCTTCATTAGTTATGAATGGCCCCAATAAAGATATCTGTAATTCCAATGGCCAAAATGAAATGTTGCCTAGCAGGTATGGTTGTAAATGTGTTGCCTTGCATTGTGGACGTACTTGTACTTGACAGTTATTATACAATTGATTGATGTAGATGGAAGATTCAGCGGGCAGGTGGTGGGAGTTGCACTGCTGAAATTGAAAATCTCCTTTCCCAGCCTGTAGCAGATAATTCAGACCTTGGTATTGTTGCTGGAAGTAATAAGAATGGTGAATGTGAGCCTGAAGCTGTTTTTATAGTCACTTCTGAGCAGCAAGTGGTCAAGCAGGTGGAGTTACAATATGATTTGTCGCTTGACTTCAGATTTTGTGCTTGTTCATAATATCTATCCTGTTAATGTCTATTGTTAGATCATTATTTATGCAACTTGAATTTTTGTGGATCTATTTCTTAATCTGTTGCTCTCAATTTGTTGTCTAAATGTTCTTCCCTTCGCTTAAATTATATATAATTCTTTCTTAAGGTTTACTGGGTGCTATTATCCACTGTCTTTATTTGCATTCATTAATGAGGTATGGTTAAAAATTCTTGCTTATGGGCTTCGTTGTTGTCTATGTTATATATCCTTCTGTGTTTCTTTCCTTCCTTTATTTATGGTGGCTGAATACCAGTAAGATAATTAATTTTGTATGTAAAAATGGGATTCTCATTCTATTCTTTAATTGATTTTGTATGATAAAATGGGATTCTCATTCCAATCTCCTAATTTACATTTTGTTTTGTTTCTTTTGTTATAGAAAAGCAGAAGATGAACTTGTAGGTATTTGTTAGCAAATGAAATCCAGCCTCATACTTTTACCTTATTCATGGTTGTCATGTCACCACTGCTATTTTCTTGAAAGCCTTTATAAAGATATTCAACAAAAGCTTTCAACAAAAGCCTTTATTGAAAGCTTTCAATAAAGGCTTTTGTTGAAAGCTTTTGTTGAATATCTTTATACTACTTTATTTCTATCCGTACTCTCCCTCTCCCTCTCTCTCTCATATTGCACACCTGACTCTTCATGACACAGGAAGGTGGAAACGACAAAGGAGAGAAAAATGCAAGCACCAAAGTTGTAGTTCATGTGGAAAGACCCTCTAAAGAGAAGGCAACAGTTGTATTGCCATCTCCGATAAGCTCACCCCTAAGCTCTCCTAACAGTTACTCATCTACAACTCCATTAAAGTTGGACGAGAGTTTGGTTATTGTTGATCCTGGTCAAGGTACAAAGGTATCTCCAAATTGCATACGGCAGGGTGATGAAGCAGCAATGTTGCTTACCTCCACCAAGAGTACAGATGTGCTCAATGCTGACCCCCAGAATACATCCACTCCAAAACTATCCGAAAAATCAATGCCGCAGCAAGTGCCTATGTCAAGGTCTACTAGTGCTCCTTTGGTGCCTGCTCCCAGACCCACTGCTCTGGGTGCTTCCATGGTTCAAACCACCCCATTGCTTGCTCGTTCAGTAAGTGCTGCAGGCCGGCTTGGCCCTGAACCATCACCAGCTACTCACAGTTATGTTCCTCAATCCTATCGGAATGCCATAATAGGCAGTGCTATTGGTACAAGTTCTGCCAGTTTTGCTCATACCAACACACAGTGTTCTGGAGTGAACCTATCTCCAGCCCTCACACAGCCATCCCCTATAATATCTCCCAGGATGTTTTTACCACAGAGCTCCGAAGGGGTAGACTCAAACTCTGTGCAATCTGGCTATCCTTTTGCCATGGTAACTCGGGATGTCCTACAGAATGGGTCCCATCAGATGGAAAGCCCTCAGAGGGATGCTTCTAGAAGCTTGCATTGCAATCCCATTGGAAATAGGATTCAAGCACTTGAGTTATACCCGACAGTAAATGGTTCTCAGGAACGTTTCTCAACTGAGTTTCCAGCCTGTAAATCTGGCCGTCAGACTCAAGGTGTGGTCACAGATGATTTTCCACATCTTGATATTATCAACGACTTGCTTGATGATGAGCATGCTATTGGGAAGGGAATTGGACAAAACGGAGCTTTTCAATCTCTTAATGATGGACCACACACCTCAAATCGACAGTTTTCTTTCCCTTCTGAGATAGGCCTGTCTGGTACCAGCAGCTCATGTAGGTTTGAGCGTGCGAGAAGCTATCAAATTGGTAGGTTTCACCGTGGTTACAGCTCATCTGGCACTTACTTTGACACAGTAAGGGAATATGTTCCGCAGGCTAGTCCGCTAAGTTATGTGAACGGGCAGATAGATGGATTGATTCAAAATCAGTGGCAGTTGGCTGGTTCTGACCATTCAGTAATAGGCATGAGGAACCCAGAGGTTGATAGCTCCCCATATTATGCTCCCGACTACTCAAATTTGGCATGTGGTGTAAATTGCTGTACAATGTTTCGGCCGTCAAATGGACATTGAGGGAATCTCTAAAACGGAGACTGCATCGAATTTAGCCGCTCATTGTCCGTTTGAATAATGAAATTATACGAAATTGTTGGGTGTTAGTTTGGAGTGAGGCTGTAATCTTTTCATAAGAGACCATTTTGTAAAGAGTGCTTCTGTCTTTCATTGCCTCCAGCTTTTCAGTTATTTATGATTTAGTTTTTTTTTTTTAATTTTCTTTCAACAGGTTCGTTCATGTTTTGATTAGATTGCTGTTCTTTCTTTCTTTCTTTTTAAATTGCTGGTCTCAGGATGCTAACCTGACCTCCCTTTCGTCACAGCTGAGTTAATATTAGTCGACAGATGGCATGTCTATTATTCCACTTGTTTGCTTTCACTTCGACAGTAGTGATTCCTCCTCTACTAGATGAAGGGATAGTATTTAGTGTAGAAGACAAATAGTTAGCTTGGGCCAAAACGTTTTGTAAAATAGGAATAGAACCAAGATTTGAGGGATTCAATAAGCGAGCCTGGGGCCTGAGTGCGGTGATGAGTCCTAGCTCTTAGATTAGGAAAAGGATGAGTGAAAGACGAATCTAGTCTCTTTTTCATATTCGCTAATCTATGAAAAAAGAGAGATTTCAAGTTGGCCCTAATTATACATATTATCATTAAGGTTCTTCATAGGGGAATTTGGAGACTAATAACAACCTCCTTTTTCACTAAGTTTTCAGTTTTATAATTATTTCGCATCAAGAAAGGATTTGGAGCGTGATTGGAGGAAATCATTTTAACTCTTCTAGTTCTTTCTTGACTATTTCCTTTTTCTTAATATTCAATCTTAGAAATTATATGAAAGATTAAGAGGTGAAGTAAAATTCGTGTACTAAGAGAATAAACACCTAATGAGTTTAATTTGGTTTAATTGTAGATCGAGAGATGGTAGTCATTTAATTGAACATACGTACGTGTCTTGAGAGAGGGGATAGATTCTTTAAGCCTATTGTTTTTTCAACCTAAATAACCAATCTTGCATCATAATTGAAATTTCATACAAGTTAACTCTGAAATCCTATCATTCATCTTATTGATTCATTTTCATTAGTTTATTGTATTATTTTTGTTGGCTTAGTAATTAAAATTTCTTTCATTATATACTATTTCTTCACTTTTATTTTTAACTAGAATTAATAGACATAATAATATAATTCATTAGGATTGATATTTTAGATTTACTCTAATTTTAATAATTTGCCATAATAAACTTTACACGCTTACGATATATCTGATCAAGTTTTTAGCACTGTCTATTTTATTAATCCTTTTTTTATTTTTAATTCATTTTTTATTTTTATTTTCCTATAATTTTGTATATAATTTATCACTTCTCTACATGTCATTTTTAGGATTGATAGCCAAATTATGCATTTTGAGACTTATCAATATAAATTATTGATCTTTCTAACTAGATGAAGATGTTGACGGATTATAACTCAACATATAAAAGGAATATGCTATCATTATGGTATGTGTGGAAATCTTTCTTGCACATGCATGAATATAAAGCAAGCCCCTTACTACTTTGAAAATGTCAAATATATGATTGCCTATAGGGAAATTAGAAAAAATGATCCTTTCTATGATATTTATTACACAAGATAGAGTAACCATACAGATATATTTTGAGAGGAGAAAGAAACTAAAGTAGGCAAACCTATGAGACCAACTGAGTTCCATCAACGAATTCAGTTTTAGTAGCCACCATCATAGGGCAATGAGGTGGAAGAGTTGATCCTACAATTTATATCTTCTCTCAATGTAAGATTAGAAAGATTAGGGAAATTTAAGTCATAAGTAGACCTACATGAACATGTGTTCTAATCGAATTGTTCAACCATTCACAATTTAGTGATTCAAGTTAACCAAATAGTTGATATATATGGTGAAAGAGGTTAAGGAGAACCTAAGAGATCAAGTGTTCGATATTTTAGCTAGGAGTGACAAAACACTTGATGCGGAAGATGCTAAAAGAAGAAAACTAACATTGGTATCTTCAATAATTGGTGTCAATCACTGTTTAAATCCATGTACACGTCGACCCACTATGACACTAATCCAAGCAAGTTTGAAATGGATGTAAAGGACTATAGATTTATTCTTTCATAAATGTAGGGGAATATTGAATGTCAGACCCCGTTTCTAAAGCATAACTCCTTATACATGATTATTCATACTTGCTTTGATACCACATCTGTTAGACCCCGCCTTCGGAGCCTAACTCTTGCTTGCTTACTTGCTCTGATACCACTTCTGTTACTTTCATATATGCAGAATATCTTACTACGTAAGTTATGTATGCAGAATATCTTACTACGTAAGTTATCTTCCAGAAATAACACCTTGACCACTTTCGGATTATCTACCCTTTATTAGTCTCAGCTCAGCTCTTAGAACAGTCGGCTAGTCCATTCCTACCTTTTAACTTGAATCCTTTAATCATCAGCGTGGTTGAGTCCTCACTTCACACATATACTTGC
>JANZXR010000171.1:24188645-24200580 GCA_027575705.1 Erythroxylum echinodendron
TTAAGCTTTACAGAAATTCCAACTTAGCTCACCACTCTCTTCTTCCCACTCTCGTCCGAAGCCTCTCTTCTTCTTCTGTTCTTGCCTTCATTCACGCTGCCATTCTGCTACGAAGACAAGTCCACCATGCCTCTCCCAAAAGTCCACTTTACCCTTGGTACTTAAGCTATATACCGAAAATACCCTCAATTTCCTCTCATGCATTTATTCTATAAGCTATTATGCTTAAGTTAATAAAAAACAAAATTTCAGGGGGCCGATTGAATGATCAAAAGATCTCCTTTCTAATAAGAAGAAGTTTGAGGAGTTATTGGTGGTTAAATTAACTGACTAGGACTCCTGTATCTTGTAAGGAGAAGAAGGGAATGGGCTAACATAATCCTAATAGAATGTGAGGGAGATAAGGATCCTTTTATTCTAGAGAAGAGTGGACGCAAGTTGTTAATTATGGATCCAATAGCAAAGACTTAAGTAGTAAATCCAATTAAAAGACATAAGAAGCGTTTATTATTAGGCAACTCAATGGTTATAACTTTGTCTTATTTTATTCTAATTTCTGCACTTTATTCTTTACTAATGAGTATTTTCTTATGTAAGTAAATTTTTATAGGAATTTTTTAAATTTAAGCTTATCAAACTTGTATGGAATTAGTTCTCAGCCTTAATTACCTTATATGTTTAAGTTTAATAGTTGATTTGTTTGACATTATAGGTAATGCCATATTTGTGTATGGGGATTGAAATTTCTAAGATGATTCCTTACATTTTATGTTTTTAACTAAACTAATCTCTTTGTTAAATTTTGGTGAGATATGTTGGGTTTGTCATAGATGCATGCGAATGCAGCAGAAGTGTCGGAATCAAGATTCCAACACCATGACAACCCGAAAATTACAGAATCAAACATGCATGCATGGATATGTAAAAGAATATGAAATATAAAACTTTTTACCTTATGTTTCTCCTCCTTTCTTTTTTCTTATCCTTGTTTGGGTTGTTGCAAACACCAAACCCTTCCTTGGTCACCCTATGCAAAGAAGATGAAGAAACAATGTATAAGAGTGATTTGAGCACCAAACTAGATGAGTTCTAGTAGATGCTCAAAATGATGGAAGATAGATCAAGAATCTTGTTGCATGCACTTTGGTTCATGCAACAATTGCATGAATTGCAAGAGTAAGGTTCTTGATACCTCTCTCTCACTCAATACTCTTCTAGAGCCCTTATTCTCTCACTTGAGTATGTAAGAAGTGTAAAAACCTCTCCAATTTGTGCTGGCCACAATCGTGGCCTGGCTTACCTTCGACCACGATCGTGGCCTATGAGTCACGATCATAGCCTGCTTAAATTTGGCCATACATACTATGTTTTTCATTCGATCTTTTATGCGTGTGACCCTTAGATTCCCAGTTATTTTAGTCACTTGAATTAACTCTTAATTCAATCAAATCATAAAATGTTTTATGATGCCAATTTGCCAGAATATAAGTGGATTAACACACGAACTCTTCTACAATTAATTATCCAACTTATGAACCTTTCCATAGACAATTACCATACAATTCGTCCTTTCACCATACTATACCCCACTTGGTTCAGAGTGTGGGCTATGTGTCAACTCCCACTAGACTGACTACGTAACATCTAGTCTAAGTGATGTTAATTCTTGTCCTAAGTTCTCATTACTCTTATATGTCATTGAAGACTCTCTTTATGACACATAAATGCTCTGGCCAGAGACTCCTGAGTAATGACCCCGATAAGAGGTTGTGGGTATCATTTCCTTCTATCAGGAGTAGTGAATCCTTTATTGGCTACTTAATTACCTTCGAATACCAATAGCTGTGCCCAATTATCACCCTAAGAATGGCCTCGTCTTGAGGTAATAAGGAATGAGGACAAAGCACAGGATTAATATCTAAGATATCCTTGAGTACCTCAAGTCTAAGGATATTTGCATCATTGCTATGATGAGATTAATCATTGGCATTCGATAGATCAACCATATGATAATCTTATAGCGGGTCATCCGATGTACTTACTACTCTTAGTAAGCATCCTCATGATAACTCTAAACAACTCATGCTTATATTTTATGAGATCCACTGCTTGATCAAATCATGGAGTATAACATGTACTAGTCTGTCTGGATTAATAATGTCCTGTCTTATTAATCCCATGACGAGGGATTATTTAGATACTAACATAATTGCATATGATAGGAATCTCATTTTCATGATCTCATCATGATTTTCTTCATGCTATGTTTTGTATCATGGACTTCATTAATTCGATTTAAGATCAATATCCATTCATATATAAACGAATATCAAATCAATGTAAAATGCCTTTTGCTTTATTAATCAAAATAAAGTTTTTACAAAAGTGCTAAAGGTGATTGCCTTTAAAGCACTACTCTAATAAGATATGTGTTCAGGATGAAAGTTTTGTATTATTAGTTAGTACTTCATGCATTCATATCATGTTTAATAAGCCAAAGGTTATGGGTGAGAAGAATTGGTGGAAAGAAGATGGAAATGTCAAATTGAATTATAAATTGAGGATAATAGAGAATAACTGGACTAGTCTATAAGATGGGGTAGGTGTTAATATTAAAATACTGCAAAGCATGTCAAGAAACAAAACAAAACGATGCTACTATGAGAAGTTTATCCGATGCTAGTCTCAAGAGAGAGAGAGAGAGACTAAAGAAATAGAAAAATAACTAGCTCCAATTTCAAAGTGTATTTAGCACTGATTTCTTGCTTGAACCCCAATACTATAAAAGTCTAGTTTGATTTTCTCTTTCCTAAAACCCTATTTTATTTAGTACCGATCTTTTTCTAGAATTGCAAAACTATAAAAGTCAAACTCGACTTTCTCTCTCTTAGAACCCTAATTTTCTCTCTTAGTTTACCTCTTGATTCCCTAAATCTAGTTTTCAACAAAATCTTGATTTCAAACATATAACCAAACCTTCCTAACACGAAATCTTTATCAAAATCTCAATCCCATATCCTAAAACATTAAATCACCCCTCATTCATTAGATTTTTGCACCTAGAAGACATGAAATGGGAATTTTTGCATTTAAGGAGTTTTGAGAGATATTGGGCACATATCTTAGGTTTTATAGTTTCCTAGTAAGTTAATTTCTTCAATTTCATAGTTATATTGAATTTGAGCATTAGTAGATTGAGTTGGACAAATTTATGGATTAAGTTACTAGTATTATAGAATTATGATGAATATTGGCTTTAGATTATGGAATTGTGATGATTAAGAATTATTATACTAAATATTGTGGGTTTTTTTAATTGTTAAAGTGTGGAAGTATTAGTGTTGTTATGATTTGCATTTTTGGAGTAGAGTTGAATTTGTGTTAAAGTTTTGGTAATATTGATTATGTATGTTGAAAGTATGGCTCCCAGATTTAAAACAAAGGTTAGAAGGATTCAAGTTCCTTCTTCTTCTTCTTCAACACCACCTCCTCTAAATGACGTTTGAGGTTTACCAATTGGGAGAACAAGGCATGGATTAGTAAAAGGAGCAACAATAATATGATTATGAAAATGACTGTAATTTTAGATATTGATAAGATTTTTAAGATTTGGACTATGTTTCAAAATTTAGATTGTGAATATTTATTAACTCTATGAGTAGATTATTACTTGTAGGTGGTAAAAAATTTCTATGCTAACGTTAAGTAGAAAGCTAAACTAAAAATTGTTGGCATATACTTCTATGCCCGAGGTACTGAGGTGGCGATCTTAGAGGAAATAATTAAAAAGCATCTTAAGCTATCATCATAGGGTAGGAGGTTGATATTTAATAATCGAAGGTCATCAGGGCATCGTAAGTAGAACCATAGTGATGCATAACATAGGTTCACATTATATTTAACTTTTTTCTACTATACAAATTCATTATTTATGTAAGGATATAACTATATGATCTTATCTACTGGTCTACATCTTAAGCCACAATGTTTAGCCTCAGTTAAGAAAATTAAATAAGCTATAAATAACAAATTTATACCTCATAGATTTGCTTTTTGATGGTTTATGTTTATTCCAATTGCATCATTAGTATTACAATCCTTTGTAATGTGGTTCAACATAAGTTATAAGATTTTTTTTAATGCTTTTAGTGTTAATTACTTAGCTATTAGAAAAGAAAATGGTGAACATCTTTGGTGTTTGGGTTGTGAAGACTAGAGTGAAAAATTATATCAATAAAGATCGAATGTGGTTATTTTGTGTACCTAGAAGAATAAAAGATGGATTAATCCAAATAAGATTGATGGATATCCAGACAATTTGGGACAAAAGGGGAGGTAGGTTGATGGTGAACAAGATATTGAGGAGTAAGGAAAGAAAATTGGGATAGTTGCTAGGCCACCAAGCTAAATGATGCAATAATTGGCATTATCCATTGATAGATTTTGTAGAAAAATTGCAGGTATTCATACCAAACTAGATTCTATATGGACCTATCTACAACACTTTTCACCTCCCCAACTACCCGAATATATATATATATATATATATATATTTGGATTTAGAATTTTTAAAATATACATTGTAGTTATTTTATTTTTATGCCTCCATGGATGTTAAGTGTTATGCAAAATTTGAGTATGAGAGTATTTTATGGAGAAAAGTTTTTATTTCAACGCTTTAAGTTCTTAGGAAGTTTTTGGATCCTTTGGTTACTTTACACTTGATGCACAAAATTAAATTAAATATTATTCTTAATTTTGGGACGTGGAATAGAGTTGAATTTTAATCTGGTTGCATATATCTACCAATTCAACAATATTTTGTCTTGGTGGATTTCTTTATCATTTACTAAAAGTTTGGAGTCGAGGCATTTGAAATTGTTTGTTGACAAACATTGTTTTTTTTTCAAAATCTTTCAAAATATATCTTTTTAATTTGGTTTTTAAGTTACCTTTATGTTCTCAATAGTTGCTTTAGGTTGATTACATAATTTTAAGCATAATTGATGTGGGAGATTGAATGTTAAAAGTTAAATGCATAATATGATTAAGTAATTTCTATGCAATTTTTCACTTTGAGAATGCTAGGAAACTAAATTTGTTAAGTGTAGATGCTTTGATTTGACTTGAGTGATCCTATGAGAATTTGGGATTTAATGAAGAAAATTTGTTTTTTTATACATATACCTTCTTTTATGTTTTTTGGAAAGTAAAAATATGTATTGCTCTTTCCATAGGAGACATAAGGGTTTGTCCTATGAAAATGAACATATCAAAACACCTAATATGCAACTAAGAAATTTGCACATTGAAACGATAATGAAAATACAACCTTGACGGATAGGACCATATAATTGTATAAGCTAAGATGTTTGAATATTCTAAAATTACCTTACGCTTTTCAATATTTCAAGGTTGTTATGTAATAGAGGTCATTTTGTTTTATTGCAAACCTTATCAACACGCTGACAACAAAATAATAATTTGATTTATCATATCGCTTTATCACATCATTGCTTCTTAGAACTAAGCTGATGCTTAGTGGCATAACTCTTGTTTACTTTGCTAGAGACTCCACTAAAAGATGGATGCTATCTTATAGTCCAAGATTCCATAAGGTTACTTATAAGCTAATTTTCTCCTTCATTTCCATTACTATTAAGGACTCCTTGATCTATACTGGAGTTCTTTTTTTAGAAAATTTAGGTAGTATGTTTAGTATCTCTGAAAATTCTATAGTTCCTTTTGAAGTAAATCACACGTTAGTATAGACTTTAAGTACAAGAAACTCAATACACAAGAAGGGGGGGTTGAATGGTGTATCCTTTTTATGAATATAAAATCTTACTAAGAACTTCTCTTTCTTGTTAAAAAGATATCAAAAATTTATATGAAAATTATTACGTAGTTAAATCACAAATAACTTCTATATAATTATTTAACAACAAAATAAACTGAAGTAAAAGATAGAGGATAGACTGCGATTTTTATACTGGTTCACCCCAAACCGTGGGCTACGTCTAATCCTCAGAGTTTGTTTGAGTGTTTCACTATACTTCAAACGATTACAAGTATTCTTTCTTCCCTTCCAGAGCCTCTTCAGGTCTTTTACAAAGTATTTTAAAGCTATCTTAGCCTCTCCAGGCCATCAGCCATTTTTTTCTCTCACTAGAAAAAGATTGTGAGCTTTTGTTACAGTAGGGCTAGCTCTCTTCGTATCGCACTACAAAATTTCTCTTTTTTAAGTAAGTACTTAACGCTCAAAGATCACTGATTTCTAAATTGTAAGATTTGTAAGAATTTTCTCTAGCTTTCTAACATTCTAATATCTTGGACTACGACTAGTATTTATAGTCTTCGTCTCTAACTGCTTCTTGATCTTTGATAACCGCTTCTTGATTCTTCATAACCGTCATTTAGTTGAGTTATGTAACTAACTCTGACTAAATAACTGTTCTAATGTGCTAATGTATCTTCATGGTATCGTCTATGTTGAATTTGCGTCTGTGTTACCTTGGCGTCTATGTTGACTTTGCATCTGTGTCTGTGTTGTGTTTGCGTCTATATTTTGACTTTGCGTCTGCGTTTATGTTTATATTGTCTTTGCGTCTGCGTCTATATTGTCTTTGTGTCTGTGTCTATATTGTATTTGTGTCTGCGTCTACGTCTATGTTGCCTTTGCGTCTGTGTTTCCTGCTATGTTTGTGTTCTGTACTTTGTCTACACACTTAACACACTTGTCAAAAATGTTCATTTGTTTTTAACATTATTATTATTTGATTGTCATCAAAATTAATCATCGTAAAGTCCTCTTGACTTAACAATCTCCCCCTTTTTGATGATAACAAATAACGATAATTTTAGAAAAATTAAAGTGAATGAATTTTTATTCAATTGATGAATAAGAAAACAACAAATGAATAAGACGACAACAAACAAAGAATAAGAATACAATAACCAAGGATACATATTTGCATACTATCTTTTTCTTTTCTTCTGTTTTTCTTCTCTTCTCTTCTGCTTTAATCTTGTCTCCCCCTTTTTTCTTCTTTTATCATCTTGTCTCCCTTTTTTTCTTCTCTTCTCCCGCTATTTGTTATTAATCAAAAATGTTACCTCAGATGCTTCATTATTTCAGAAAGCATGTGTTGCATATCCGTTCTGATCATCTTAAGGTCTTCTTCTATTGTAACTCGTAAATAAGCTGCTTCATTATGTAGATCACCCACTGAGTCTTGTAGATTATCAACCTTAGTATGAATTTCTTCAATCTTTTTAACTAAGGCTTCCTGATTCCACTGCTCAAAATGTCTTACTTCTTCCATTCCAATAGTTTTGACTTGTTTAATTGGACTCAATGGATAGAAGTTCGTAGCAACAGATGTTTCTGAGGGTAAGACATCTAGTTCTATTATTTTTAGAATAGGAGGTTTGAAGAATTGCTTTCCTTCAAGGAGATCAAGGTTATTAGGTCCAGGTAGTTTTGGAATAGTTTTTCCAAGAAGGTGAAGGACATCTTTAATTGAGGGTATAGAACTCAAAGGTCTAAAGTGCATGATCAGGTGCACAAAAGTCTCTAAGTTGACAGAAATACCTTCAACCTTGATAGTTCTGCACTGTCCTTTAGTCACTCTTCCAACTTCCTGAGAAGTTGCATCTGCGTTGAAGCATCCACAATTAATTCCTGATGCTTTTGAAATGTGATGTGAAACATAGATTCCTCTTGATTGTTTTGAAGAATTACATGCCTCATTTATGTTTCTCACTACTTCATATATCTATTCTTTAGTCAGGTCACCTATTTTTCCTTCAGGGTACATCTTCTGTTTCCCTTTTTCTATATTGCGTACAATATTTGAAGCTTTAGGTTATATGTCAGGTATAATCTCGATCAATGTTCTACTTGTAATTGGATAGATAGTGTACCAATCTTTAGTCATCTTTTAGTGGATATAGTTCTAGCTTTTCATTCCTCAGAATCCCATATAATCTCCTTTCTTCATGATTTAGAAGATGTATAAATTGATTATTGATCAAAATAGATTCAACTTATACCTTGACCAACCTTTTCATAGGTTCTCTGATCATAATTGAGCTTCTGCTTCTAACAGGTACCTCTACTTCTACTGATTTTTCTTTTCATTGACTACCAGTTGAAGTAGTTTCTTTCTGAATGGTCTTTAACTTCTTACTTTCTTCTGCCAGTCTAGAAGGTGGTTGTGGTTGGATTCTCTTCCTTTCAAACTCCAACTTCTTCTTAATTCCAGTCTCTTTGGTTGGCTTCGTTTGCTCTTGTTACAAAATTGAGACTAGAGATCTTGTAGCTTGTAGTGCCTTTTCTATCTGCTGAGATTATTCATCAAGAGTCATTCCTTTCCCTCTCTTCTGCTTTTATTCGGAGAGTTAATATTCTTGGTGATCTTTTTGATTATTTAACTTTCTCAGAATCAAATGCCTCTACCTTTCTTTTGAACGACACTTGTTTTTCAGATAGACTTACCTGACTTTCTTCTCTTTGCCATATCGTCTTAGCTTTAGCTGCTACTTCTGACGGTTTCTTCTTTTCTTTGGGAGTAACATTCCCACTCATGCTGCGTCTGACTGTATGCTCCCTCTCAATCCTTGCTTTCGGCATAGAAGGCGTACTCATTCCCATTCTACCGATAGTTTCCACATTAATAATGCTTTTAATGTTCATCTTCATCCTGTTTCCTTTATCAAGGAGAATTCCAGAATCTTTAAAGATTTTTGTTAACAGTATGTCATATGGAAAGGCATTAAAATCCTTCTTGTTTGACGACTTCTTTTCCTTTGGGTCACTACATTCATAGAGTTGTCGATTTACATGTGCTTTCTCTAGATGATTTTTAATCATTCATCTAGGGTTATAAGACACCTCTTCTCCAACATATAGACATCCACTAACCTTCTCGATTAGCTCCAGTGTCACAATAACCGATAGTCTATCCACCATTGATACTACTGTATCGTCTACCACTTTTGCATTCTTCCAAAACTAATATACTTCATTCACATAAATTGTTTCATAAACCTGAAAGAGTTTTTCCATCCGGATGCATCAACTTCTAGTTCAATGTCCATCTGATTCTTCTTCAAGGATTCGAAATCAACATGCTTTCTATAAATCATTGCTTGCTCCATTGTGATCTTTAGACAGTAGGAACTTCTCAAGGTAATGAAATTAGTATCTGAGGATGGGAGCGTAACCGAAATGTCTTGAAATGAATAGTTATTTTTTAGAGTACTGCAAGAATCGATTTCAGAGAATTTCAAGAGTATTATAAATGAAGTTCTTAACCGTCTAAGAGGATTTCCTTTATATTTCCCTCCAAAAAATAATTACCGTTTGTAACTTATAGTTACTGGCTTTTGAGGACTTAATACTTTTTATCTTCCTTTTGTAAGAATCATCTGGGTCATGAAGTATCAGACGATTGGTCTATAAAGACCACCATATTCAAGTTTCATCTGATTTCTTTTAATCTTTCTTCGTTCAAAGGCTTAGTAAAGATATCTGCCCATTGATGACTCGTCTCAACAAACTGAAGACTAACGATTCCCCTCTGTATATAGTCTCGTAAAAAATGATGTCTAACTTCGATGTGCTTCACCCTTGTGTGTTGTATTGGATTCTTTGATAGGTTGATAGCACTTGTATTGTCACAGAAGATTGGTATTTGTTCTTCTTTTATTGAATAATCTTCGAACTGATACTTAATCTATAAAACAACGGCTTACAGCAAACATATATTCAGCTTCTGCAGCAAATAGTGCAATTGAGCTTTGCCTCATACTAGACCATGAAACTAGATTATGGCCAAGAAAGTGAAAGCCTCCACTTGTACTCTTCCTATCAATCTTGTATCTAGCGTAATCAGCATCACAGTAGCCAATTAACCTGAAATCATTACCTTTCTCATACATTAAGCAAAGATAGTAGAACCTGAAAGATATATCATAATCCTTTTAACAGCAATATAATGAGATTCTATAGGATCTGCTTGAAATCTAGCACACAAATAGACAATAAACAAAATATCAAGTCTACTTGATGTAAGGTAAAGTAAAGAATCAACAATTCCTCTAAAAATGGTCTGATCAACCTTCTTACCTGCTGCATCTTTAGATAAAGGGTTTAAAGGGTGCATAGGAGTTGACATAGGTTTCACTTTATCCATACCATATTTAATCAACAATTCTTTTATATACTTCTGTTGATGAATAAAAATCTTTTCTTCGGATTGCATAACTTGTAATCCAAGAAAGAATTTTAATTCACCCATCATACTCATTTCAAATTCGCTTTTCATTAGTTTCTCAAAACTAGAACATAGCTTTTTAGACGTTGCATCAAAAATAAAATCTTCAACATATATCTGTACTATGATGAAATCATTTTTAATACACTTTCT
Source organism: Erythroxylum echinodendron (assembly GCA_027575705.1). Taxonomy (NCBI): domain Eukaryota; kingdom Viridiplantae; phylum Streptophyta; class Magnoliopsida; order Malpighiales; family Erythroxylaceae; genus Erythroxylum; species Erythroxylum echinodendron. The sequence continues at coordinate 24,199,079 of JANZXR010000171.1, forward strand.
AAATAGAGTCTTTTCTACATGTCCTCTACTAAAACCATTTTCAATCAAAAAAGAACTTAGATGATCATACCAAGCTCGAGGAACTTGTTTCAGGCCATATAAAGCTTTATGAAGTCTATAGACATGATCTGGTTTCTTAGGATCATCAAAACCAGGAGGTTGCTTTACATACATCTCTTCATCTGTAAAACCATTCAAAAAGGTGCTTTTCATGTTCATTTGAAATAGCTTTATGTCATGACAAACCACATATGCAAGCAAAATCCTAATAGCTTCTAACCTAGCTATAGGGGCATATGTTTCATTATAGTCTATTCCTTCTTGTTGATTATAGCCTTGAGCTACTAACCTAGCTTTATTATAACTTACTCTACCTGACTCGTCTAATTTATTCTTAAAACCCCATCTGGTTCCTATTATAGATTTTTTAGGGGGTATGGGAAGTAAAGACCAAACTTTACATCTAGTAAATTAGTTCAGCTCTTCTTTCATGACTAAAATCCAAGCTTCATCTTGAAGAGCTTCATCAATTTTCTTAGGCTCTATTTCAGAAATAAAGGCTACATATACTTTATTTCTGAATTTAGACCTAGTTCTCACATCATATGAAGTTTCTCCTATAATCAGATTTTCTAGGTGAGAAGATTTATATTTCCAGTCCTTTTTAAGACTAGAATTTTCAGGAACGTCTTCTACTTTATCTAGAGGAACATCTAATGGTGACACATGTTCATTATCATCCAAAGATACTTCTAAGGTTTCATCACCAGTATCATTACTTCTATCTGGTTGAGAACTATCATCAAACTTGACATGAATAGATTCTTCAACAGATTTAGAAGTAAGATTATAAACCCTATAAGCTTTAGAAGATAAAGAATATCCTAGAAAAATTCCTGAATAGACCTTAGAATCAAATTTGTCTAGACTTTCTTTTGTATTCAATATATTATACTTGCAACCAAATGGATGAAAGTAAGATATATTAGGCTTCCTTCTATTCCATAACTCATATGGAGTTTTATTCAACAATGATCGCATAAGTATTCTTTTTTTAATATAACAAGCTGTATTGACAACTTCTGCTAAGAAATACTTAGGAAGATTCATTTCACATAGCATGGTTCTTGCCATTTCCTGAATCGTCCTGTTCTTTCTTTCTATAACTCCATTTTGTTGTGGAGTTTTATGAGCAGAGAAATTATGAAAAATTCCATTCTTTTCACAGAATATTCTAAATTTTTCATTCTTAAATTCACCACCATGATCGCTTCTAATTTCAGCAATAGACATTCCCTTTTCTTTTTGTAACTTTTTGGAAAGAATTTTAAAACACTTAAAAGAATCATCTTTATGTGACAAAAATATTATCTAACAAAATCTAGTGAAGTCATCATCAATTACGAGACCATACTTCTTTCCGCCAAGACTTAATGTCCTAGTTGGACCAAATAAATCTATATGTAATAATTCTAGAGGTCTAGACGAAGTTACAATATTTT
>JANZXR010000171.1:24200680-24270554 GCA_027575705.1 Erythroxylum echinodendron
GGGCCCCAAATTGGTTATTATTTCCACATATATTTGTCTTCGTTTTAACATGAAACAGGTTATACTGATTCTTGAAAGGATTGAGTGCTCTAGCACGCTACCCTCGTAGGGCACGGACTTGAATATCACCAATCGATGTCGGGTTCAGATCTTGCAAGAGTGGGGTGCTACACTAAGACTTAATGGGTAGCTAGTCCATCAAACTACTGGCACCAGTTTAATCACCAAACTCTATAAAAACATCTAAAAGTAATAATATCTCTATAAACTCTTTATTTGAGTGAATGTTCCTTGATACATGTTTTAATTAATAATTCCAACATGTAGACACTAGATTGATACTCTATACAAATCCATTCTAATCATATCAAGAATTATAATGAAACACATATGAGTTTCACCACTCATCAAGATTGTGGTTCGTAATAACAGAATGTTAAGGTGTATGTTTTAAGATTAAAGTAATGACCCACTTTATTCTTTAAAATATACTTGATTCCAAATTCATTTAATAGTTCCATTATCGATAGTCAACTACTATCATGATATGAAGCTCATCATCCCCTTAAAGTAAACTCTTTCACTTATATGGAGATAAATCGCAACAATTACAGCCTAAACCATAATGAAGTGACCAACTTGATTATTCAACTGTGAATCAACTAATTTGGATTCTAATAATATACATGTTTCATATACATCTGTATATGTATATTACTTACAAAAGAATCTTGGTACCTTATGACTAGATATATAATGCTCATATAAATAAAACCAAACTCTTTTATTTTATTAATAATAAATATTTTCATTACAGAAGTAACTAGAAGAAAATTAAGTTATATGTAAATATACTAGCTTTTCAGCGCATTATATTTACATAACACTAACAAGAATGTGTGACAACATTATATAGTCACAACAACTTTACATATATTGTCTAACAGATTTCGTCACAAGTATGAAAGTTATATGTTACAATAATGTTGTCACAAAATAAAAAATATATGTTACAATTAATTTATCACTAATCTGTTGGTGTTTGTTACAAATAATATTATTAAATTTAACAATTTAATTACTTAATCGTTAAAAAATTTTACATTGGTGGCCATAAAATAGAAATTGTCACAAATGATACGAATTTTTAGTGCCAAAATATTATCAGATAAGCAAATAAAAATTATTTGTATATATAAAATATATAAAAATCACCAAAATGTACAAAATTCTAATTTTCAATATATAAATTTGAAAATTTTAATATCCAAGAAAATTATTTATTACAATTATCTCAAACTACTACGTATTAATTTAACCTAAAACTCTCTAAGGTAAAATTTCCTAGCTATTCTTTAGGATAAAGTTCACTGTTGATTTGTTTCCTACAAAATAAATAAAAATAAAATCAGTTAATTAGTTTATAAAATATTAAGATATAAATTTAGTACTAACATTTTATAATAATATAATGATAATGATAAGAAGTGATACTAACTATCCTAGATTTTATAAATTTATAAACTTACATGAGTAGTTAGGGTATTTACTGTTGATGGATCTTCAATAAAGGTAGAAGAATTGAGTGACAAACTAGAAATTTGTATTATGCAAATTTTGATCCAATCCCCTATACAATGATAAGCATGATCTAGAGTCAGTGAATGTGGAACACCAATTTAAACTCATAATAAGGGCATGTATTTGTGAAGGAATAATGAAACAAACCTTTAGTTCCATAAGCTCCTCTTTACCATAATGAAATCCAACTAATGAACAAACTCAGTTCCTTTTATGAAATGAAATGACTCAAGAATGCAGCACTGTTCGACAATGAATGACAAAACTTACCTATTGGCTAAATTTAAGAAGTCCACATATCCTTACATAAGAGAGCTCTGCATATGAAGTTTGTAAAGATCATAACAACATTTTACAGAGACATTTATAGATCATTTTGGATTCTCATCCTCTTATTTACCTTTAAACTACTGCTTATTATATTAAATTTTTTAAGAGAAGTGCCTGTTGTTGAGAAATTACCACTCAAAGAGGTTTACCTTGATATAGAGGAAGTTCCCTTGTTGTATATGAAACAAGAAATCCCTGTAAGATGTAACAAATTGGTATATACCATGTACATATATTGTTGATTCTACAATAATTTTTGCAAAACTAGCATCTTCCTCTTCTGTGTTGTCTTCAGCCGTACAATCCAAACTCTGAGAATTTAGTTATGACATTATAAATATAATTTATATAAGCTGCAGAACTAGCTTCTTGTGATAGGGTGTTGCAAAAGACTATTAAATGAGAAACTTACATCCAAGCAAGAATCAGTCAGACCTCCGTCATCAAAGAGTATGTTTCTGAAAGGTACAGGTATCATCCTGTATATATATCTACACAAAGGAGTCAATGAATGAGGTAAAGAGACATAAACATCAATTTATGTTTCAATTGATCTACCTCTCTTTAATATTAGATGTGCTTCAATAGGTGTTAACTTTAGGTTTGGTAGAGCTGTGATAGTTGAGCTTCTTTGCAGAACTTTCAGGAAAAGAAGTAACAGCCTCTACTCTCTGTAAGCTCTTTGTCTTTCCTTTCAATTCAAGCCAAGCTCTCAATTTCGCTGCTTGGATAAGTGATACAAACTAGACATGGAATAAATGATACAAACTGGACTTGGATTAAGAAACAAAGAAATTAAGTTAAAAACCCGATTCCATAACATTAACCTGAGAAACTTTAATAGTAGATGAAGAACAAAATGATGAGAAAAAATGGGAAAAGAAAGTAAAGGAACTCACATATTCTAACCAAACTTTAAGGTACCAAAGATCATCCTTGTATCGATCTGACTGCCAAAAAGTATGCACACATTGTTCATAAATGACAATGAGTCCAAAGCAATATGCTCTAGGTGGAAACACCTCATGAACCCATTTAATTTACCTGTTTTGTTTCAGAGAATAGAGAAGAGATTAGATTAGAAATTAGGAGTTGAAGAATCATATCAAGCAAACCCAGAAAGTTGACATGTTAATACTCACTGAAGCTAAGGAAGAAGAGGGTCATCACCTTCATACTCATCAATCGCCTCAATTAACTTGCTGGAGAGTACACATTAGAGATTTAGTTTTCAATAGAAAACGAACTCAAAGAAGAAGAAGAGAAGAAGAAGAAGGACCTTAGAGTGTAGAGAAGAGAGTTCTTAAGAGTATTGTTAGTTTGGGACTTCAAGGTTTGATTCAAGACATGAACGTTTCGACCTCTCTTTAGTGGCCTGACATTTTCCTTGAATAGTCCCACTCATTTCCAAGTCTCTCATTTGGATGCAAAGAACTTTGTCTTAGCATCCAACCATCCTTCATCTTCTTCTTACTAACGATAGTCCCCGCCTCTATTCCTGTAACTTGCTCCAACATCTCGAAAGGATGAAATTTGAAATGAAAGACTAAAAGAAACCTTCCTTTAGTCTTGGATTTGAAATTCAAAATTTAGCCCAATCCACACTTGTAACATCCGTATTTGGAAGCTATTCCTAACACTTGTTTCATAAATATGCACAAGTATGAATATATATACTACGAAAACACAAAGTGTACTATTGTTATTCTCATTAATTGAACCCTGAAAGTAGTAAGAGTGGTTCCCTGTCTCTTCTAACTTTTGTAAGAGCCAACAATTGTGTGAGTTAGGATTAGTGAATTGATTCTGGACCACAATTACCTACTTTTTCAATTCCCTTTCAAATGTGCCGATATAGTTAGACCTTGGATCCATATTTAACAAGGTCTAATTATAATTAAATAATTGGATTGTATTGTTATTATTTAATTGGCTTCTGTATTGTCATTTCCAATCAACTTTCTTCCGTGATATCGGCTTTCAATTAGTCGATTTCAATTTTAAAATTTTGATTGAGCTTATATGGCTTTTCGCAGCAGATGTCCTCAATTTTAAAAGTATATTAATCTTTGATTGTTTAGGAACTTTCCTTCAAGATTCTATTAATCACATATTTAATATAGATTTAATTTATTACATATTTAAAATAAATATCTTTAAAATAAATTCAATATATAAATTCTTTAAATTCTAATGTATTTTCCCCTTTCAAAAGGATAGCATCTCCAAAGCTTGTGATTTTACTTTTTATAAAAATTAGTCCTATATTAAAAGAAAATGAATTTAGTCTACTATCATACGAAATACTTTTAAATTATCAAATGTAAATTATATTCCAATTGCAAATAATAGTAATTATTATTATGAACAATACAATTATAATTATGATTATATTTATAATAAAGAAACCACATTCACAATATAATACAACTTAAACCTAAACACGATACGACAAATTTAAAACCATGCCTAATTGAAAGATGATCAGGGCTTGAATTGATAGTCAAATTTTTATATAATCAAAATTTGAGTTAAATCGATATTATTTTAATTATTTATTTTTATGAATGATGATGAGACAAATTCAGTAAGTGAAGATAAGAAAGGTGACGATGACAATGATTAAGCATTGAAAAGAACTTTGTTTTTAAATTTTGAATAGTTTAAGAGTTTTGCTTAATATTTTAGAACAAGATTTTCATTATATTTAAACATTTATTTATTTTGATTTTTATTTTGATGAAATTTCAAAGTTATGTTCAGAAAAAATCTATTGATATGTAAAATATTACTTTCGGATTATCAATATAAGTAGTTTGAATATTTTATAAGAAAATATTTAAATTTGTTTGCAAATAATAATATTAAAAAACCGTGAAAAGTAGTTTCTAGTTCCTAAAATTCGTACAATAATGAAAAAATTAATCATTAGAGTGGTTAATTTTAATATGTTTTTATAACAAGAAATAGTTATCGTTAATTTATTACGTTTATATTGACAATAACCTTTGTAACAAAAAGTTGATGATCAAGTGACAACAAAATTTTTTGTCAAAAAAATTACGAATAATAATAACCATAGTGATAGTTCCATTTTTATGACAATATTAAGTAGACACTAACTAATTGAATTTTTACTGACAAAAGTTTTCATCAAAAAAAGTAAAATATTGTGTGACGGTAATCTGTTTCGTCACAATAAGATAAAAATATTAGTGACCAAACTATGTTTTGTGAAAATAACTAGAAATTATTAGTTACCAATATATGTTTTTTCACAATTACAATTAATTCCCGTCAAAAGTATTTTGGTGCCAAATTTCATAGGCTTTTATTGACAAAACTTAGTCATAAAACAAAATTTAACGCTATTAATATATTAATAGTGACAATTTAACTGTGAAGGATACTAAATTGTCACAATTACTACTATATTAATGACAAAAATATAAATAATCACAGATAATCCAAACAATAGTGCCAATCATTTGTCTTGACACTAAAAAATCTCGTATTTGTGATGACAAAAATAATTAGTCACAATCAAATTGTCACTAAATTACAAATAGTTGTGTCTATAGTTATAGTTCGGTTATTGTGACAATATAAAGTAGACACTAATTAATTCAATATTTATTAACAAAATTTTTTGTCACAACAAGTAAAATATTTTGTGAAGATTAACCGTATCGTAACAAAAAGAAAAATATATTAGTGACTAAACTATGTTTTGTCACAACAAATAGAAAATATTAGTTACTAATATATGTTATGTCACAATTATAATTTATTCCCACCAAAATTATTTTGGCGCCAAATTACATTGGCCTTTAATGACAAAACTTAGTGATAAAAGAAATTTTGACATATTAATATATTAATACTGACAACTTAATTGTGAAAGATACTATATTATCACAATTACTATTGTATTAGTGACAAAAAAATAAATCATCACAGTTAATCCAAACAATAGTGTCAATTAATTGTTTTGTCACAAAAAACCTCGTATTTGTGACGAAATAGTTGTTAGTCACAAAAAAATTGTCACTAAATGTCTTAACTCTTGTAGTGCTTACATATAGTTCATGCCACATTCGCAACATAATCCGATTAAGATTTATGCAACATCCACACCAATTTCACTCAATCTATCTCACATTTTGATCAAAACACAAGGATTTATAACCAAAATTAAGATATCATAGAAATTAAAAGCAATAGAAACTAGACACAATAGTGTCCACCCATTCTGGCACCTCCATTCACGAACACTGGTTGGGCACTCATTGATGTTAATGATGGGATCCTAATTCTATGTATTGGTGATGAAAAGATTGAATTCAACATGAATAAGAAATTGAAAAGAAAGGTTTACTGAAACATTTGTATGAAAGTTAATATGGTAGGAGATGTAGAGGAACAGTAGAGAGCAATGATTGAGAAGAAAAGTGAAGTAGATGACAATGAGATAAGTACAGAAAAAGGGGAGATAGATGACAATCAAAAGTAGGAACCTGTAGAGAAAATAGAGTCACCAACCCCACTTTCTTGTGAGAAACCACCAACCATTAAGCTCAAACCACTACCAACGCATTTAAGGTACACATTTTTTAGGTAAGGATTAAACACTACTAATAATTATTTCAAATCAGTTGGATAAGGAATAAGAAAAGAAAGTGGTTGAGATTATAAAGAGAATAATGACAGCTATGTGGTGGAAAATATCAGACATTCGATAGATAAGTCCTAGCATTGTTATGCACAAAATAAATCTCAAGGATGGATGTGAGACAGTAAGGGATAGGCAACAACGACTGAATCCAAACATGCAGAAAGTTGTCAAAAAGGATATTATCAAGCTTCTAAATGTAGGAATTATATACCTAATATTAGAAAGTGAGTGGGGGAGTCCAGTACAGTTCATACCCAAGAAAGGTGGAATAATAGTGATGGAAAATGACAAGGGTGGGTCGATATTAACCCGAATAGTTATTAGGTGTTCAGTTTGCATAGATTATAAGAAGCTCAACTCGGTGACAAAGAAAGACCATTTTTATTGCCTTTTGTTGATTAAATGATAGAGCAATTTATTGGACATGCATTTAATTACTTTTGGGATGGGTATTCTAGCTACAATTAGGTTTTTATATATCAAGATGATCAGGAGAATGCAACTTTTACATGTCTATGTGGCACTTTTGCATACTAATGGATGCCATTTAGACTTTTTAATGCACTAGCTACATTTTAGTTGCATATGATGGGAATTTTTGTAGACATAATTGAGAATTTTTTGGAAGTATTTAGGGATGATTTTTAAGCATTTAGAGATTTTTTCAGTATTCGGAGATTTTTTCAAGTAGCGTTTGACAAAGTTAGACAAAGTTCTCTAACGGTGTGAAGAGTCACATTTAGTCTTAAACTGGTGGAAATGTCACTTCATAGCTTAGGAACGAGTTATGTTGGGACATTAGATATCCTGTAATGGTATTGAATTACTGTGAAAAGTTTCGTTCTTACTTACTAGGTTCAAAGGTTATAGGGTTTACAGGTTATGCAGTACTGAGGTATCTTATTTCCAAGAATGATGCAAAGCCCCGATTGATCCAGTGGTTCCTACTCTTACAGAGTTTGATATTGAGATCAAGGGTTAAAAAAAAAGGAGTGAAAAATATGGTAGTTGATCAACTGTCAAGGTTAGAAGGAGAGGAGTTGCACCTACAAGCAGAAATTAATGAACAATTCCCCTATGAGACACTATTCTAGGTAAATGAATAAAGTATTCCATAGTTCATAGACATCACGAACTACATCATAGATGGTATCCTTCTACCTCATTTTTCTTACTAGTAGAGAAATAGTTATATATATGAGAGGAACTAGTTTTGTACAAATATTGATAATGGATTCATTAAGCAATATACTCCTGATAATGAATTTTGTGTTGTTTTAACTCACTGTCATAGTTCTTTGTATGCAGGATATTACGGGTAAAAAAGACAACCGAATAAGTATTGGAGTTTGGATTCTTTTAGCCAATATTGTTTAAGGATGAATGAGACTTTATGAAAAGCTGTGACAGATGTAAGAGAGTTGGGAACATTTCAAAAATAGATAAGATCCCACAGTAGACAATCTTAGAAGTTGAAATCTTTTATGTTTGGGGGATAGAATTTATAGTTCCCTTTCCATCCTCGTTCGGAAATACTTATATCCTGGTAGGAGTTGACTATGTATTAAAATGGACTGAGGTTATGGCAACTTCAACAAATGATGGCTAAGTAGTTCAAGGATTTATCAGGAAAATATTTAACAGATTTGAAGTGCCGAGGGTCATAATCAGTGACAGAGGTACACATTTCTATAACAAACCATTTAAGGGTCTATTGAAATATATAGAGTGTAACACTGAGTTTTAACACCTTACCACCCCTAAACAAGCGGGTAAGTAGAAGTGGTGAATAGAGAGTTTAAAAAAATCTTGGAAAAGACTTTCAATAGTTAAAGAAAAGATTGGGCAACGAAGCTAAATGATGTAGTTTGGGCCTACCTGATAGCCTTCAAGATAACCATTGGCACTACACGCTATTGATTAGTTTATGGCAAGGATTGTCATTTACTAATGGAGTTATAGCATAAGGTGTACTAAGCAATCAAAGAATTAAACTTTAATGTAAAAGCGATTGGTGAGAGAAGAATGCTACAACTTAATGAATTGGAGGACTTGAGATAGCATGCCTATGATACTGCCAAACTATATAAGGAACAAACCAAGAAATTGCATGATGCTTATCTGAAATGGGAGTTTGAGGTTAGAGATATGGTCTTATTGTTTAACTCTTTTCTTTGATTATATCCTGGTAAGATGAAACTAAATTGGAGTGGCCCATTTTAACTCACTAAAGTTTTCTCATATGGTGCACTGGAGTTGATCAGTAACAAAGGTGAGACATTCAAGATTAATGGCCACTAGTCTAAGCCTTATTTTAGAGGACATTTTCCCTAGGATTAGGAATTGCTTTCCCTCTCCTCCCTCCAGTAACCTGAGTATGACGAAGAAGTCCCACTAGTGGCATTAAACCTAGCACTGGCTTGTATATACATTTATTCTCTTTTTGTTCATATGTTTTACTTAATTAACATTTTCTAAGTTTTTTTTTTGCTTATTATAGAAAAGAGAGATTAAGGCATGGTTGGAGAAGATGGAGCGCCAACAACATTATCAGACCAAGAAATTCCTTATATTTTTCAAACTTCAAAGAGTACATGTGTCATTACTGAAACCTTCACCGCCACAATCTCCATAAGCATTCTCTTGCCTTTACTATTTATTTATTTTATTTGTGCTTTCTATTTTTTTTATAAGTTTAGTTGTCCCATTGCATATCTTTCACACGTTGAGGACAATGTGTCATTCACTTGTGGGGGAGTGGTGTGCATTTGCATTCACATTGCATGTTACTTATATATAAGACTCTCCATGTTTGTGCAATGTGCATTTTTACATGATTTTTCAAAAATTTTTCTTTTTCTTATTTGGTTCGCATATGTTTGACTATGTGAATGGCTAATGGATGAAATTTTAATAAGAATTAGCTTACTTTTGAACAAAATTGTTTAACTTGTGAAAATATATTAGCTTAGGAAGTTATGTGTTAAGTGTCTTTAATATAAATATGTATGTTAATTAGGATATGACACTTAGTTTTACAATTTATGTTACTCACTTTCATGTGTTTATCATTAGAAGTCATTTAAATAGGTAAATAATCCTTGTTACCATTCATGTCAATAAATGTTTATAAAGAAATGAAGTAGGGTAAAAATGTGAAAAAATTTTTAAAAAAGTGTGTATTTTGAATAAATAACTATTCCACTGACCCATATGTTTAAGAATAGAGCTAGTAGTCAGTTGTGAGTAGTGATATAACTGAGTAACCAAGGACATTCATCATAAATGTTTGTTTTCGCGACAAAAGGCTAAAATGACTCTCCAACTAAGCTAAGTAAAAGATTTAACCTAGTTGAGTAACTGGAGACATTCACCATATCCCATTTGGCTTCACATTAAAATATTAGTTTAGTGTTAAAAAAACTTGAAAAAGCTATGTTTGTGAATGAAAACCAACTGGTCTTGTAAAAATAGCAATAATTTTCATAGAGGATAATTAGTGATAGTTAAACTTTTTAATTAATCAATAACAGTAAATGCATATTTGTAAGTCTCATAGGTGTAAGACTAAGTTTTTTATATCTCAATTGATATGTATGTTTATATTAAAGTGCTTAAATATGATGGAATTGTTGATATATTGGAATTCGTTGAATAATTATTATTTAAGACCAAGTTAATTCCACTAGATTGAGGCCATTGAATCATTTATTTTTATGTTGCATGTTCGCATGCTTGTGTGAATGTGTATGTGCATTGTGTTGTTTTGTGTTTGATTTTGTTTGAGGACAAGGAAAATTGTAAGTGTGGGGGAGTTGATAAATGATATTTGTTATAGGATTGTCTAAGTCATTTCATATGATAATGTGTATGTTTAGTATACATACTAGGTTGTTTGGCCTAGTTTTTGTGTTATTTTCATATAACTTGCTTGTTTATGTGAGTATATATGATAAATTACATGTTAGGTTATAAATAAAGGTTTTGAAGCTTATGGTTTGCATGCTTTTCATGTGTTTTGACATACATACATTTTACATGGTTATATGTTAATGTTTGGGCAGGATTTGGACCTTATGTGTGTTGATTTTCAGCTTACTTGCATATGGAATTGTTTTAGGTATAAAAAGAGAAACAAAATAATAAAATAAGGCTAGAACATAACAAGTCATGATTGACACTTATCGGTCACGATCCTAACCCAAATAGAAGCTGGAATTTTCTAGCTTTCCAACTGGCATTTCCAGTTTGCTCCATTTGCATCCTAAGTCGGTTTAAGCACCCAAAGGGGTTTTAACCCATTTTAAACCCAAGAAAAAGAGGAGGGTCATGTAGAACACTAAAAGGAGGAAGATAGACACATTTTTGGGTGGATTTTTAAAGAGAATCAAGTTATTTCAAGAGATCTCAAAGCTTCCACACCAAGTTCCAGCATTGTTCTTTAACTTATAAGCCTTCTATTCACTCGTCTCTCATTTGTTTTTGTTTATTTCTTTTATGGATAAGATATATATGGACTTGTTGTAAGGATGTTTTTTATTATTATAACAAATTTCTAAATAGGTTTTAGGGTTGTTCTTACCATAACTATGTAAGAAGTCACTTTGGTTTAATGTATATTTTGCTTTAATGCTTATGATATGGGGACTTTATATACATTGTTTACATTGAGAAATGGAGTTAGTAAATTAGTTTGGATGTACCATGAGAGTGGGTAGCCTTGAGAACACTTCACATATCAAGCTAACATGGAATTTACAAATCTTGGATGTTTTGATGGTTGTCTAATAGGTTACTTCATATCCACCTAACAGTTAAATAAACTATGTAGGTTGAGAGATCACATATCAAACTTGAATCATTATTTCATGGCGAGTACATTAGAATGCCTAAGACTAAGAATGATTACATTACCAAAGTGAGGGATTACATGGTATGGAGAGAATGACCCTAACCTTTATAATTTGATTCTCTAAACCAAAATTGTGTTCTCATTTTTATGAAATTTTGAAGTGTGTTTGCAAGGCTTTGAATTGTGAATTTTTGCAATTTCAATCTCTCATTATTTGGTTTACTTAAACAAAAGTCAATTTGAATTACTAGGTGACTAATTAATCCTCAAGGGAACGATACCTTGCTATACTATTTTATATGAGTCATATACTTGCGGTATAGCAACTTCAATTAATTTTAAAACTTCAAGCTAAACCCAAAGGACCTATCAATTTGTAATTTTATTAAGTCACAATATGTTACGGTAGTTCCCCAACATGTCACTTTGTCATTTTAAACCAATTCTTTAGTCTTTCACAGACTATCACCTAATAACAAAAGGCAAATAACTCAAGATTTATCTTGGTTTCCAAGTTAAAATATGTATTAAAATATTATTCTTAATAATTTCAAACAACCAAAAATTGCGAAAATAATTTATTCTATTTATAAACTCTCTAAATTTAACTTTACAAAATAACACTCATAACCTCTTAAATTCACACATTTTTACCATGTACTTTTTACGTGAAATAATATATAATTAAGATAATATATATCAAACATAAAAAGAACATTAAAATATGAAAGTAAAATAAAAAGACAATTGATCTCTACTATATTGTATGTAGTAATCTCAATCGATGTCAATAAGATAGTGCGTCATCTGCTAAGATACCTATGGAAAAAAAAAAGATATGTTGCTCATTATTCAAAATATCATATTAGATGCAACATATAGTAGTGGGAAAACTAATACATACGATGTTGTATATCTTATTAAAGTAGGCTCTAATTAATTTGTCTTAACCAATAAGCTCATACTCGTCTAAATCTAGCATCAAATAATATGCATCTAGCAACAAATTATTACCTTCCTTATTTTCGACCTAGATGATTTGCCTCAGTTAACATAATATTAGTATATTTTCTATTCTAGCATTGATTAATAGGTCTTAGTCAACCATATTTTACATTATACATTCAATATAAACCCAATCACGACTCTCTCGAGGTCTCTATAAACTAAAAATATCATAAATTAGTCATGCAATGTTTTATTCATTTACATATAGCATTGAAAACTCTAAATGAATCCATAACAATACTAAAGTAATTATTAGCATTCGTCGACATCCAAAATTACATATCACATATCTACTGGCAACTATATAGCAAGTACTTATACAAAATCACACTTGATTGAACATGATTAAATTATTTAAATAAATAATTTAATAAAAAGCCTAATTATAGCACTATCTTGAACAAAATTTCTTCATAATTCTACACAAAATTAAAATAATTAAATAGTTAATTAACATCCAAAAATCATTTTAAGTAAACAAATAATAAAAAATAACTTTAAAAACTCTAATTAGTATATACATACCAACTTTGATACGAGAAGTACTTGTGGGTTCATTCCTATTATAAATTTTTATTTCTCTATTGAAATCCCTCTTATAATCATCAATATCTAAGATAAAACCTCTTTCTTTCCACTTAAAATCACCATCGATCATTTAAGCATATCTTTCTTCTTGTTTTCTCTTATTATTCTCTTTTATTTTTATGAAAGATGAAGAATGAAGTTGTTACAAACTATTCTTTAAAACAAGAACTATGGACATTATATAGCAGATGTTAGTGGGTCTCTTGACTAATATCATAACTAGGTGTCTTCTTAGTACTTATAAAAGATTCTCTTATATTTTTATAGCCTTATAAATCATTTCAATTAAATTTTTCTATCAAAAGTTGTGACCAAATTATCAAACAGTGTTTGGCAATAATAACAAAATGAAACCATAATATTATTCACCAAATTATTCAATTTTAATTTAGTATTGACTTCCAATGTCTTATTACAAAATACAAATATTTCTCTTGAATTTTTATAACTTCTTAAATCATCTTAACTTAACATTTATATCAAAAGTTACGCTTAAAATATCAAATAGTGTTCAATTTGTTTACTACATATTGAACTGATAAATCTCACTATATCATAATCAACTCATCTTAACCCTATTGAGAACTAAATATCAAAAAATTATTTTCCAAGATCAAACAATTTTTTTCAACTTTGAATTATATCATGATATTAGACTTTTAAAATAATTCACCTCAACAACTCATGAAATAATACAAACATTAAACATGTTTGTGCCTTACATCCTCTCATTCTTAAATTATGTTTGGCACTCAAACATTAAGTTGCAATTCCAAAAGTCATCACCTAAAACTCTAAGAAAAAGTCACTCATGATAGAACTCTAAGCATAAACCACTCACCTTATTTTTGTTCAACATCTAAAGGATAATATAAGATTAAAAGAGAAACCCCTAAAGTTAGATAGAAATTGATTAATTCTCTCAGATAAACTAACTCATGCCTACTTAAATTTAGCTCTGGATAATATGCTTCCAAATACAAACAAAAAATATTTACATTTAAAATGCATAAATAACACAATAATTAACCTAGAAATCCCTAATTGGTAGATATGACCAATTTTTGAATGAAAAGTACATGCAAATTCATTCTTATTGGTACTGTTGTCGTCTGCAACCAAATTAAAAAGAAACCAACTTTCGTTAATACAAATTAATGTAGTAGTGGAAAGTGGGTATCGTTTCCACGAGAAATTTTAACGGTAGAGAGTTTACAAGTTCAAAACTAAAATAAATTAACGAAGGGGGTTTTCAATTCACGTAAAATTAAGAATGTAGAAATTAAAAATCAAAAATTAACAAAAGTAATTGGTTCTGAAAATTTAATAGAAAAACCTTGGTTTCGGGTCACCAATGTTATCACGCTAATATGGATCCTTGATATAAAATTCAATTCATCAATAAACAGTCACTGGGGGACATTTTCTCTTAAGAGTAAATGATTAGAAACATGTATCCTAAGCATTCTTATTAATCAACAACCTAGATACGATCGTAGGTTCAATTGAATAATAGCTTTAAGAACCAAGAAACTAATGAACAAGATAATACATGTATGATATGCAATTAATCAAGATGAATATCTTCTTAGAATTTTTGACTCTAATGTAAAGAAGGTAATCCTAATTGTTGCTTGTGATTAACGAAACTGAATGTCATATTTCATTAATTTAGCTATTGAACAAATCAATCCCTAGTTGCGCACCTAGAAATCAATCAATTCAATTAGAAAAAAGTAATTCGAAAGATACTCAATGTTCATCAACAAAAACAAACTTTATTGAAACATCTCACATATAATAGATGATAACATGGCTTCTCTAAACCAAGAAAGAAGTTTAGCTACTCAAAATGGAATTGAAAATAAAATAAATAACAAAGCATATAGTCTCTATCCCTGGTCCTTTTCTAAAGAATACGAAAATAATAAAGAAATACTGCAGAAAACGAAAGCCTCCCTATGGCTACCGAAAAGCAAGAAAAAAATTACAGAAAAATTGAAAAACGACCCTAAACTATTGCTTTTCACGTACACGTCACACTCCTTTTTATGTCTTTTTCCTATCTCTTTTCTTCTCTTCTCGTAATCTTTTGCAGATATTCCTTATCCCCACTTCAAGTTGCAGATTCCAATGATAAGATAGCCATTTGATCTTTAAAGATTGTGAAAGTTTCGATCGAATTAGAACTTTGAAACAAAATCTACAGAATCTGTTCACATCCTTACATGTTGTCACGTTTAGTCATGAATTTACTGCCAATTTGGAATTTCAGATTTCTTTGTTTCTTTTGAATCTTTTTAACTCAATTTCATCTCCCAAGTGTTGGAAGTCATCTGAAAACAATTAAGACCCAAATCCATCAATTTTGAATAATAATTTCAACATATGAGAGAGATTTATATATCAAATAAGTGCAAAATAACAACTTAACACTTATTGTAAAATTATGTTCTTCTTTACTAAAATCTCTCTAACACTCATCGACTCATCGTTATCTAACATAAAAACCTTTTTTTTGTAGTTTGAACTACCTATATACCTATTATGCACACTTCCTCTTACTTTTTCTCATTAATCTATATTTGTGAAAAATGATGACTGAATTCCTTAGAACCATTTTTACAATCGAAGAATCACAGACATTAATTAGCTAATGTTAGGGAATACACTAACCAATATCAACTCTATATGTCTTCTTAATATTTTTACAAAATTATCTTATATTTCGTATCCTAGGAAATCATTTTGATATGATATTTTCATCAAAAATTATGATCAAAATATTAGATATTAATTTTATAATAAAATAAAATGCAAGCACAAGATTCGTTCATAAAATTCTCTTATTTGGGTTTAATATTAATTTTTATTTTTCATTATGAAATGTAACTATTTCTCTTGAAATTTTTTTAACTATTAAATATTGTTCCGTTTTGATTGAGTATTGAACTAACAATATCATTATATCATAATCAACATATCTTACTCTTATCAAGGACTAAACAGCAAACAAAAATCATTTCATAAGCATTAAATTTTTTCCAAACATCAAGTTCTATAAATAATTTAAAATATTAAAGTAAAAATAATTCACCTTAGCAGCTAATACAATAACATAAACATTAAAAATTTTAATCTTACTAAATATATAAGATATACAAATCATAACGAATTCACCTAATTGTAAAAAAAAGGGTTGATTTTTAAATATTTATTATTTATAAATCAAATAAAATCTTTTAATGAAAAGTTAAAATTGAACATTGACATATAAACTAGGCTTTAAACTTAGATATACATATGCTCTGTTTGTTTGCGCGCTGCGCACATTTATATATATAAATCCATCCCTTTATATATGTTTTTGAGTTTTAATTTTGAAAATTATTTGTACCGTTATATCATAATGGAGAAATATTATTTATAGTTATTAAATTAGTTAATGGATTAAATTTTAGTAATTTTAAATTGATGAAACTAATTGAGAAAAATGCAAGAATTTTTAAGTATAACTTTTTAATATGGGATACTATTTTATGACTTCGGCTTATTAAATTGGTAGATAATCTAGCCAAACAAAAAATAGAGTCACAAGTAAGCAAAAGAAATAATGCTCTAATTAGGCAACAAATTTTAATTTTATTGTTACATTTAAGGGTTAACTCTTCTCACTAACTACTATACAATTGTGTCCCTTTTGTTTTGATTCACCAAATTAATTAAGCATATTAATATTGTAGAATACAAACATTCTCGTCAAATAATCGAACCTTGTATGTAATTGTATAACTCACGTATCATTATTAAGTTGAATATTTTTCAAATTTCGAATATTAAAAATAAGAAGAGGCATGAAGTTTTTCAAGTTAACAAAGAGGACTCATCTCTTTGATAGGGAAAATAAGGAGAGAGAAAAAAACAAGTTTAAGCTAGCAACGGATAATCCATGTAATAACAATGAAAATACTAAGTTGGTAGAGGTGGAGGCATCTTAGTGGGTTGCTCCTATTTGGCACCAATTAGTTTAATGAGAGAGTTTGGTGGGTTCTAGTTAAATCTTATTGCGGAGATTGCTTTTCTAAAGGCCATAGAGGAAATCACGGTGACTCCAGTTGATACTTGAATCTTGTTGAGGAGCTTGCCTTTCTAAAGGCCAAAGAGGAAGTCATAGTTTCACTAAATAAAAAAACTATCCAATGATTTTTCTTGGTGATAAAAAAGGAATTATATTTTTCACAATTTTTATCACTTAATTTCAATTTTTAAGTGGTTTCTTCAAATTCAATATAACGATATTATAGAAATTATAGCTTTTTTTAAATAAACAATAAAATTCATTAGCACCTAAAGGTTTCAAAGAGCATAAATATTAATTAACTTTTCTAATTGAATTCTTGAAAATGACTTGTTTTTTTGACTAATAAAATAAATTTTGTATTCATATGTAATGATGACAAGTGAAAATTATTAAAAATAAAAATAGATAAGAATGTTAGAAAAATTTTAAATATAAAATGAATTTATATCACAAGAAATGCACAACATAAGTATTGAAGTGTTTCGGTATATAGACAATGTCTGACATGCTCTATTGTGGTCAGACGTGTATTGAAATAATCAATGTTAAAATTTCACATTATAACAAATTTAGTTTAGTAATTAGTAGTAGGAAGATAGGACTTCAAGAGTATATTTTCATCTGTGTAATATATATATATATATATATTCTCTCTTCATCTAAAGTAACTATACGCAATATATAATATTTTCTTAAAAGAATATATATATTTGCGTAAAGTCCTTTTCAAAGAGAGATTGACAAAAACATGAGCGGCCGAAATTAGCTTACGGTTTACTCGGAACAGTTGTTGGACTTGCATAATTAAAAGGCTTTACGGTCCAAAGAGGCAACTTCTGACCATGGAGTGAATCAAAATTTCATGCTTATTTATTAGGGACAATGACCATTATCTTCTTGCACATCACGCCGTGAAAATTGATACTTTTTACAAAATCCAATCTTATAGCTAATAAGTTAACATTGAAACTTCATTTCCTTGTAGGATAGAATACGTTATATTTGTTTTTCTCTACATATACATTATTGTTACAGGTAAACTTGAAACAAAAGGAGTAAAGCATTTATAGTCAAAGTCCAATTCAAAACATTAGACATACTAATTCACTACAGATGACAACGAAATGGACAACATGACAGACCTTCCTCGAACCCACCAAATTGTAATTTCTCCCTAAACCACTTGTCATTTGAAAACCGGGTGAGGGGTCAATACTAGTACAGTGCGGAGTTACACGTTTTGAAATGACGCTTTAATTTGGATAAGCTAGGTGGGCATATGAGTTAAATATATATATATATATATATATAGATAACATAACATCCCCACTTTCAACTCCTCTTGAGCCTTGGCCGTCAACTAATTAGTTGGTGCATGGAACTGAAATGGAAGTTTCCCTTCAACTTCTTGTAATGTTCTCTGTACGGCTCTTTGTATCTCGGCAGTTCCAATCTTTCAAGAAGTGAAAGTATCAATTTTATTAGTCTAATTTATGGCTTTGCTAAGAGCAATTGCATGTGTCATATAGGCACGTCTTGTTATCATGTAAAAGAAGAGACAGCGAGAAGGAAATCACATGGAAGTTGACTCTCAACAATCCGCATGATTTTTATGCATCATAATACTACTAATGCTATTACTGTCACTTCTGCTGCTATGACAATTTCCACACTTCAATATTGATAAAAAAGAGAGAGATAATTGTAATAGTCTGTTTTTAAAATTTAACGAGCGTTAGCATATTAAACTTTTGAGTCATATCATTTTAGAATTTACGACGTGTATTTCATTTACATACATAACATGTGCGTATATATTTATGAATGTTGATTTAGAAAATATTGCAAAGACAATATATACACTCAATTGACATATTTTGAAATATAAAAGATTTAAAATGAAGATGATTTGATTGTGTATTGTTTATGTCTTGAAGTTTGATTTGGTGGATTATAATTAATAATTTGAAAATAATTACTATAATTGAAAAATTAATGAATTAAAATGTATATTTAGTCTAGAAAAATATCAAGTAATAAAATAAATTGACACATAAAAAATTAAGATAGCTAAGTTTATAAAATGAGTGACTTTTGGTATAAAAAATTAAGTGAAAAATGATAATAACTCAAAGACAAATGACCTAAGATATCGATAACATTTGACAGCCTCGTAAGCAGACACGTAGATTACTCCATTTAAAAGACACCTTGCATCAAATGGAACAGATTCTATCGTAATGTTAATCCAAAAAAAAAGAAAAAACTCTGCCAACTCCTAATGACCAAATTGTACTGAAACTATTTAAAGAAGGGCATTGATTACCTGTGCTTCAATATCGATTACTGCTACAAGTTCCTCACAGGATATCTTGGATTGAATGTCCGAAGTTTTCGATCCCATGCTATTTAAACACTGGAGAACCTCCAACATGGAATCCAATCCAGATGCTGGGTTAGGAACTCTTATTTTAATCTTAGTAAATCCCACATTTCCTCTTCCTATGGCAGACAATTCACCTTCTAGCACCTGATTTCTCCTTTCCATAATCTCCTTGTGTCTCTTCAGCTCCTTGATTCTCAATCCAGCCATGGAAACGATCGAGTTCTTATCGTTCTACATTCATCAAAACCACAACAAATCATCAACTTAGCATCTATTAGGGAACAAGACCATTACACAGATATTAAACATCAATACTCCTAATCATGTTTAATATTGGCCAACTACCTTGGTACCAGGGGGCAGCACAGAGTGAAGGGCTAAGTAACCTTCTTTCTCTCTTCCTCTCCTCTTTCTCTCGCAGATCATGTGACGGAAACAACGTTTGCTTTCTGATTCTTCAGCTTCAAACCTTACTGGGAAACGTCTTCTCATGAACTCTATCAGTCTCTTGTTTATATTGCCAGAGCAGGGGCTTTTATCGGCTTTGTCCACTCTGATTTCGCAAATGGGTCTGCTTGTATACGGCATAAAACACCTTTGATATTGCAATGAAACAATCTCAGGCCATAAGAGATGATGACTATCCTGAGACCCGTCTTGAAAGAAGTAATCCATTTGTCTGCAGCTACTCTCTTCTATTGCGTTTGCTTTCCTAGGAATTTTGAAAGCTTGGTTTGAACGGTTATATATACATCCTCCCACCATCTAACCACGGTTTGGAATACACGTGGAGTTATTGAGGCACATTTAGCATGTGGTCAAATTGCATTTGGCGTTTGGTCCGAAGAACGACTTCTTCTGGGTCAGTCTGTGTAGGTCGAGCGACGGGTTTTGTCGTGTATAGAAGCGAAGAATCTTAATTCAGGAAAATGACACTCTTTAATAATAATGATTAAATAAAAATTTTATGTTATAAAATAATTTACTATTATTATTATTATTAGCTATGAAATAATGGTTATCCAACTTTTCCTTTGTAGAAATACATGCATATAACGTGAACCTTAATTACGTATCTCGGATCGAATATAAAAAAGAAATAACAAAGAAATGTGAAAATATCTGATTTCGGTCTCATAACTTTCGAAGGAGTTTCCGAAGCTGTAACGAGTGCAAATCCATCGAGATCTTTATGAGAGTTGCATACTGCAACACGTTAAAGCCTTTATGTAGCTCTCTGTATATGTGAACCTCTGAGTGGGCCAAAGTATTCGTACGTTTATAATTTGCTACAGCAGTTATATAAGATCTTAACTTTCTATATATAGCATCCATATTGGATCGCTCCATTATGGTTACAATATGGGTCTGATCCTCACTGATTAAAGTTCATTTTCCTCCTGGACTTTGGCCCATTAACCTAGATTTTTTATTGGGGCACTTCATTATCTTTATCCAGATTAAATTTATGTAACTTAACCTATAAGTTATTAAAACCGTTAAAATGCAATTAATTGTTGTCCACATTAATAGGAAAATATCCAACATTCTCCCCTTTAGACAATAATCAATTGCGATATTGATATAAGTTTTAAAATAGTTCAAAAACACAATTAAGTCATACAACTATATTGGTACCAAGTTTAAAACAAAATATTTGACCCAAAAGTAATGAAAATCTATTATTCCGTCCTGCAAGGCTTTCAATACTGAAAGATATTAAACAAATGTGTCATATATGACACTGGTCCAATATACTCACGCATATATAATATCTTATTAACATAAATGAGAAAATGGAGTGCGATAAACACATGTGATACACGTATGATCCAATATATATCCTCTTTCTATTTATAGGTATCGATTTCTCTAAATTTTATGCTAAACTAATATGCAAAACTGTATAAGAGAAATGTTGTTTTCACTAACTGAATACTAAACTACATTAGAGAAAATCTTTATGTTCTCTCACTGAATGTTAAACTACATTAGAGAACCTTTATGGGATTAAAAACTTTATATCCCCGTATGTCATGTCAAAATCCATGGATATACATATTAAACTGTATATGTCCTAATGATATAGGTCCAAGGTCAATGTGTATATATGCCAAATAATCTTTAAAATACTTAAGATTAACACAAATCTTAAGCCTTCATTATGATAACATATAGTAACAAGTATGACTGAGAATAAACTATAATCATCTTTATTAATGACAATCATATTGTCATAATACATCAAACTGTATAAACATACAAGGAGTAAACATAATCACTCCTAACTAACAGTGTTTAAGGACTTCAATATACTCATACTATATACATATCTTTCAAATACATTGGGTGAAGTCCTTTAGTTAAATGGTCAGCTAATATCTCCTCAGTCTTCAAATGCTCCACGTTAGTGTCACCTTTCAACATCAACTCCTTTATGGTCAAATACTTGACCTACAAATGCTTAGACCTTGTGATATTCTTAAATTATTACTAAACAACACAGCAGCAAGATTATCACAATACAACTGAATGGGTCTAGCCACTGAATCAACTACAGATAACTTAAAAATCAAGTTTCTGAATCAAATCGCCTGTGAAACAACCCCATAGCATGCTATAAACTCTGCATGCATAGTCGAGGAAGTCACCAGTATCTGCTTGCCACTTTTACACGATATTTCATCATCTGCTAACAAAAAAACGTAATCTAAAGTGAACTTTCAACCATTGGAACATATGGCAAAATTAGAATTCGTATGCCCTACGAGGTCCAAGTTGTTGACCCTTTTATATGTCAACATATAATATATGGTTCCCTTTAAGTATCTCAACACTTGCTTAACTGCATACCAATAGTCTATACCTGAGTTAGTCAAATACTGACCCAATAGTCCAACAACAAATGCAATATTTGGCCTAGTGCACGCCTGGGCATACATCAAGCTACCAACTGTACCAAAATAAGGAACATTCTTCATGCCCTCTCTCTTTACTTCATTATTTGGATACTTTGCCAAAGATAATCTCTCACTATGAGAAATTGGTGTTACAACAGGTTTACATTTAACCATATTAAACCTTTGTAACACACGCTCAATGTATGCACTTTGTGAGAGGCCTAAAGAGTGTCGAGATTTGTCCCAGTGAATCTAAATACCTAGGATAAAAAATGTTTCACTAAGATTCTTCATGTGAAAATGCTTATATAAAAGTTGCTTAACCTCAGGTAATATACGCAAGTTATTTTGATGCGAGCAATATATCATCCACATACAACAATAGGAAGATAGCTTTTCTCTCCCTGACCTTGTAGTACTAGTATCTTCCAACTTTATTCTCTATCAAGCCGAAAGAGGTCAAAACCTCATCAAACTTTAGGCACCACTTTCTAGAAGCTTATTTCAAACCCTATATTGATTTTCTCAATTTGCAAACCTTGTTAGTCTCTCCTTGATCTTGAAATTCTTCTGGTTGCTCCACATAAACCTCTTCATAAAGGTTCCCATTTAGAAAAGTTGTAACATCTATCGATGTAGCTCTATATTATAATGAGCTACTATTGTCATAATCACTCTGAATGCATCCTTAGAGGACACAAGAGAGAAGGTAACATTAAAGTCAACCCATTCTCTCTGAGTAAACCCTCTGGCAACAAACCAATCCTTAAATTGCTCAACTTTACCCCGAGAGTCCTTCTTGGTCTTAAACAAGCATTTACAACTGCCAGGTTTGCAACGTTAAGGCAAATCAACTAGCTCCCCCACCTTGTCATGCTTCATGGATTGCATCTTGTCTTTTATTGCATCCAACCACAAATTTCCATGGGGTCCAAAAACAGCTTATGAAAAAGTGACTGGATTTACAAGATATCTAATATCATATTAAAAAGTGACTGGATTTACAAGATATCTAATATCATAGTCTTATTTAACCCAAATATACTATGTAATCAAATGGGATAGTAGGTCATCTCACTCTAGTGGATCTTCGTAACTACATTGATTATTGTATCCCAAAAACCTCTATTTGTACAGGTATGAGTTCTTGTTCCTGTACAGGCATGGTGCTTAGACTTTGATCTATAGGACCTGACCGTATGAGTGAAAATTACGAAATAACTGTCGTATCCGTCTTGCTATCATCTAAAGGGTGAGAGGGCCCACCCTCATCATACACATAGTATTCTAGAAACTTAGTTGTTTGTTATTCAACTATTCTAGACCCCTTCTCTATAGTAAAATTTGTAATATTTAGAGTGGTCCTAATATCCAACTAAAAAGATACAAATAGAACGAGTATGCAATTTGTTTTCACAAGGATTATACAATTGTACCTCACTAAGGTAGCTCTATACACGACTGTGTGCAGGGTTGGGCTTCCACCCTTTATAGATCTCTAGGTTAGTTCTTCCTGCTCTGCATTGGCTTTATCATGTCCTTTAGGGCGCAGTTACGTATTTCGGCCTCACCATTTTGCTCAGGACTACCTGGCACAGTAAATTGAGTCACTATTCCAAGTTATTTCACATGTCTAGCAAACAGACTTTTTGTTATCCTGAAACACCATGTTTGTCATAATACTCTCCTCTACGGTCAGATCTAACAATCTTGATGGATTTTTCCAATTAGTTCCCAACCTTAGTTTTAATGATCTTAAATTTCTCAAGAATTTTAAACTTTTCCTTAAGCAAGAACACATACCTATAACAGGAATAATTATCAATAAACATAAAAAAATATTTAAAATTGCACAACGTAATTATACAGAGTCCACTAATATCCATATGTGTTAGATCCAAAAAGCAAGAATTTCAAATTGACCACTTTTTTCTTTATTTTGTTTAACTTTCCTATGAAAAGGTCAACATATGTTTCCATATCATCAAAATCTGGAGGTGGGAGAATGTTTTCTTTGATCAATCTGTCCACCCTAGCTCTGAAAATGTGGCTTAACCTTTTATGCCACAACATATATGACTTATCCTTTATGAAGGCTCTATTTTTCCTGATCTGTTTGACAAGATATGAAGAATCATATATCTAATTCGAGATAAGACAAATTCTATATAAACTATATGACAAGAAAGTTGTACTAATATGTTTTGTATTAAATGGCAACTTTACAACAGAAGCATTAATTACAAAACTATAATCTTCTTTGTCCAAAATTGATATAAAGATCAAATTCTGTCTAAAAGACGGTATATAAAATGTGTCATGTAAAAACCAAATTAAACCCTATATCTAGGTTCAAACATACATCCCTTATAGATATTACATCTGCTTATTCATTGTTGCCAACTATCAGTTTCTCCTTCCCTTTAGTTGGCTCTATCCTGGATATGAATCGTTGCATTGTAGAGGCAATATGATTAGATGCTTTACTATCTAGCCACCAAGAACAGGATATGGCTATAGAAAACTTGGATTCATGAATTGACAAGTCAAGGATTTACCTAACAGTTCCTGTTTCTCCTTCCAGGTTTTATATTTTTGGCAATCAAACCTTTATGTCCCATATTCTTTAAAATCTTGCATACCCTTAGCAATACTAAAATGACCTGATTGAACATGCAGAGAGAATTTAAACTTTTTGCCTTTATACCTTTGGGGCTTGACCTTCTTTTCTCCTTTGGTTGCTTGCATAGCTGTATGAGGAGTGTTCTTTAGCTTCTCCTCTTCGACAACACAATGGGAAGTTAAACCATTGAAGTCCCATTTCTCATCCTGCGAGTAATATGTTGTCACCAGAATACTAAACTCTGAAGGGAGTGTGCTCAGAGTGAACTATGTAGACATCAGGAGGATATTCAGCTCCTTCAGTTTATTGTAGAGATAGATTATTCTTAATATGTACTCTCTCACTCCCCCTTCCCCAATATACTTCATGGAGAATAATTCTTTTATCAAGGTCCTTATCTTAGTAATAGATAAGACTGTGCACCTTTGGGAGACATTATCAAGAAACTCCCATGCTATGCTTGTCTCCAGAAGTCCACTAAGCAGATGATCAGATATGGATCTCTTAATGATCGTGCAACATAATCTGTTTGACTGATACCAAGCTGCATAGGCTGCTTTATCAGCCTCTGAGCTACTAGATGTAGGCGGAGATGAACTATCTATACATATGACTATGTCAATATTTGCCATCATTGTTGCACTCAATACATCCTCTATCCACTACTTCAAATTAAAACTTGTCAGGGAATGGTGGCACTGATATCATTTACAGAAAAGGTGACTGCAAAATGAAAATGTAACAATCAACAAAAATGCAGGATAACAATGATACTTAAAACCATAAAATAGTATCTTTAATGAGAATCCAATTACACATATTATGAAACATTTATAGGTTAAATACATAATATATGCAATTAGAACTCTATATAAAAGCGATCAGAGTACGCACCATCAACTCTCACGACACTACCACCTATGGGAGAATAAATCATATAAGCAATGACTTTCCTCCATTAAATGCCTTTATGCATAAATCAAAATCTCATATAAGGCCAATACCTATAGGCAGAAAACTAAACATAAGACCAAGACATCCCCCAACATATAAGAAGAACAATTCAAAATACTTACTCAAAAGGCCACTGTGGTGACTACATTCTAATCAATACCCAAAAGGACCACAAACACAAGGGATACATCTTTATGTTATCCACACATTCCGCATGGGTATACGGTATGTGACAATGTACCATCAATAAATGCAAAACCTATACGCACATTCTCATCATCACATACTAGTACTGAAAATATTATCTTTAAACTTTATTAGAGACTTTTATTAGGAAAAAATCTCAATCAGAGTGACTGTAGTGTGTTACCAAACACTGGACCTACCATATGAGATACGAAAAATTCAAGTATCTCCCTTATATCAAGTTTGTAGCACAAAAATTCACTCAAAACTGGCTTTAGAATTCCTTATTCCCTTTTTCTAGAGTGAAATTACTAATTTTATAAATTCAGAAAAATTAAAAACTAACTTCGTGAATTCCTCAGACCCGAAAACTAACCTAAAATGACCTGAGATATCTTTACAGGAATTCTAAAAGTTTGAGATTTTTTTTGCCTATAGTGCACTGACATCAGTAATTACTATAACGCTGACGTCAACAACATGCAAATAGTATGTCAGCACTACACCTGCTAAGGGAGCGGGCATGCATTGTAGAAGCGCCTCTGGTTGCTTCATGCATGCACCTCATGCGCAAGCAGGTGTAGCTTATCCAAATGTCTCATGTTTGGCATGCAATTTACGTCGAGAAGTGCCTGCTGACACTGACACGTGTGCCACAGGCACTAGACGCACTTTCAATCCAGCTTTGCGCATTTGTTTAGCACGTGTAACACACAACACGCCTCTGACGGTTTTCATCACCTTATCAAAAAATTGGCAATTTTTAGAGATATTTGGGCCTTTTTTTCTCGCTCCTAAGGTCGTTTTCAACACGTTTTTCGAAGCTAACCACATTTAGCATACTACCAAGCCTCAATTCGCAAGAAAAAATTAAAAAAACGAAACTTTATTCTTTGAAACCCTTATGGAGAAAAATTGAAAATCCTTCATTTTTAGCCATCCGATCACATAATTGTTTTGATACCACGTGCAATACGTAACATGAGCTTTAGTTACATACCCTAGATTTATATGTGAAAGGGAAATAATGAAGAAATATAGAAATACCTAATTTTAGTTCCATAATTTTCGAATGAGCTTTTCGAAGACTTACTGAGTGCGAATCCACATAAACTTTCACGAGAGTTACTCACCACAACACATTAAAGCTTTTTTATAGCTTTTTGTATACGTGAACTTCTGAATAGGCCAGAATATCCGTGTACTTACGATCTGCTACAATAGCTACAGGAGAACTTACCCTTCTATATATAACATCCATACTGGGTCTCCTTATCACAAGCTTAATATAGGTCCGGTATATACTAATCAGGTTCTATTTTTCTACTAAACTTTGGCCAATTAACCCATATCTTTTATTGAATCGCTTTATTACCCTTATCCAGATCAAATTTATATAACTTAATCAATAAGTTATTAAAACTGTAAAAATGCAATGAATTGTTATTCGCCTTTATAGGAAAATATCCAAAATACTCCTTGTCATGTTTAATATTGGCCAACTACCTGGTACCAGGGGGCAGCACAGAGTGAAGGGCTAAGTAACCTTCTTCTCTCGCAGATCATGTGACGGAAACAACGTTTGCTTTCTGATTCTTCAGCTTCAAACCTTGCTGGGAAACGTCTTCTCATGAACTCTTATCATTCTCTTGTTTATATTGCCAGAGCAGGGGCTTTTATCGGCTTTGTCCACTCTGATTTCACAAATGGGTCTGCTTGTATACGGCATAAAACACCTTTGATATTGCAATGGAACAATCTCAGGTCATAAGAGATGATGATCATCCTGAGACCCGTCTTGACAGAAGTAATCCATTTGTCTGCGGCTACTCTCTTCTATTGCGTTCGCTTTCCTTGGTTTGAACGGGGTATATATACATCTTCCCACTATCTAACCACGGTTTGGAATACAGGTGGAGTTATTGAGGCACATTTAGCATGTGGTCAAATTGCATTTGGGGTGTGGTCTGAAGAACGACTTCCTCTGGCTCTGGGTCTGCTTGTGTGGGTCGATGGACGGGCTTTGTCGTGTATAGAAGCGAAGAGTCTTAATTCAGGAAAATGACACTCCTGTCCTCTTTTTAAAGAGATCTAATGATTAAATAAAAAAATTTACGTCATAAAATAATTTATTATTATTAGCTATGAAATAATGGCCTCCTTCATGTATAAAAATTCGTAGAATTATCGTCGTGGGGACTACATACTTAGAAGGAATTGAAAACTAATTCGGCCTTTCTAATCCTCGATGAGATCAGGCCTAAATTGTTTTCAAGATTTAAACGATTTCCATTTTCTAAGTCTTGTAATTATGAAAGAAATATTTTTGCGTTAATATCAGCATTATTTTGATAGTTTTTATCGATGTTCTAAAAATCGGAACAAAAATTAAAACTCTAAATCAAAAGTTTTAAGGTTTAAAAAATTCAACTGGTATTAAGTTATTATAAAATTAGTTAAGATCAAATAAAATTAAAGATTGAGAAAATGATTAAAGAAGGTAAGGAATCTTAACCCATAAAAAATATAAAGTTTAATTAAAATATGATAATGTTAAATAAAATTAATCGATTTATTTTAATATATAAAACTTATTAGTTTATAAAAATTGACTGATTAATTAACAAACTGATCAATTTTACTAATATAGATTGTTAAACAAAATCAAGCAGCAAAGTTAAAAATCGAATCGAAAAATTGGCCGGTTCAAGATTTTTACTGTTAAACCAGTCAAATCAGTTCGATTTTTAAAACATGAGTTTTTATGGTCCTTAAGACCAATGCTAATTAAGTACCATTATATGCCTCACTGTATTTGTTTGTATGTAACTGTTTTAGACAATATTAACTTCAAAACTATCAAGGTCGCTAAAATAATGGCTATGTTATTCAATATTTTGAATATGATGTGTTCTTTTGATTATTGGTAGAAATCTTTTCTTCTTCATTATGAAAGATTCTATGCATTATGTCCTACATATAAATGATCAAGCCCGTAATTCAGAAAGGTCATAGGAAAGATTATAATTGTTTGTTACACATGAAATGGCTTCATTCTTTCTAATTCTTAGTCTACTTGGCTTGAATTCTCTTGAGTCGTAGTTGGTGTGAAACTTTCCTCATTTTAACTCATTTGTTAGTTTGTGCTTCCCTTGGAATTGATCATTGACCTTTTAATTGAATTTTTGACAATTAATTTACTAATATTAATAAAGTTAAGAATTAATAATAGCATGTTTTGTTATCATCAAAACCGTAAGTTGGAATCCAACTAAAATAGCTATTATAATATTATTTCTTGTTTTGGCCAAGATAAATCAATGGCCAGTAATAACAATCAGATAGTAACGATGCATCGTACATCGATATTTGAATGAAGAAGCCTATATGAACCCAACTGGTGGAAATGCATAACCTAAATCAGGACAACTATGTAAATTAAAGAGATCATTGTGTTCATTAAACAAAGTTTCAAAATAATAGGACTAGAAGTTCTTAGAATTATTGGGTTTTATCTAATCTAAGAATGATTATTTAAGTAACAAACAGAGATTTTATGGCACTACTGATTTATATGGTTAAAGTCATAATTAATGGCAAACAAATTTAAGAGAAATTAATTTAGTGAAGGCAACTTCAGACTTGAAATTCACTATTAAGTATTTCCCAAGGCTTGAGGTGGCAATATCTAAGGATGTACTTTATCAGTCAACCAAAATTCATTATGATCTAATTCAAGAATGTTGGTTATGCAAAGTCAACTAGCTTTCCTTTTTGTGAAGCATTACATTTTTTATGAGTTGGAGTGAACCTCTTGAACAACTGTAAATATAAAGAAGGCTTATTAGAAGATTGTTGGCTAGACAAATATTTACTCAATTCAGCAATTGAGTCGATTTGTGTCTTAATTTAGGACACCACACTGGAATGCATTGACCCATCTAGTTAGATATCTAAAGGGTGTCTTATGGAAGGCTTACTCTACTTAGTTTGTAACTCATTGTAGTTGTCATTGTGATGCATATTGCGATTAAGTTGTTTAATTGAGAAAATAATTATTTTTTGATTTCTGTATCTTTCTTGGAGGACATCAATTTTTTGAAACAAAGTACAATTTTGAGATCATGAATGGCATCTTACGATGGCGAATTATTATTCAAATTTTCTTTCCATGTGCCTACACCTTTCCATTGTTACAGAGCTAGACATATCTGCTATTAACCTGGTCTTTTTCGAAATACAAACACAGACAAAAGTTGTCCAGCAGTCCGAGAATATATAAAGAAGGACTTTATCCAACCATCATATACCATAGCATATCTCTCCAGTAAACCATTTGGAGCAACTCAGCTTAACAACTAGAGTTATAAGCTAGGCTTGCTTGAATTCCTGCAAATCCAGGTTGAAGAGGGGAGGTAGGTGAAGAACAATTTGGCACTTAATTGCTTGCAACTTAAAGTTATGTAGTTACTTTTCGATTTTTAATAAGATGGTGGAAATAGTGATACATAAAAGGCATTTTCTTTGTACTGGATGAAAAAGATATAATAGATAATCAGAATGTCACTAATTGACTTCCCTAAAATTCAAATAAGAACCCTAAATCTTCTTTGCTATTTTTTTATCTTTTGTTAATTTGTTAAAGTTAACCAGCCATGTTTTACTATTTATTGCTTTTACAAGCTGGAATAATGCAGAAAGTTATGTCGAAGTCCATTCATTCCAAGGAAGTTCTATAAATATTAAATAGCGCTTTGATTCAGTAATGTTCTTTCATGTTCACATATTAAAACAAAATCAACCTTCCAAAATGAGTAGAAGTACGGCCTTAGGAGTTGGAATATAGAGAAATAGGCAATATCGTTTCTTCGTTGTCCAAGAAATATCCCAAGAGCTTCATGTCTTCACCGAGCAAGTACAAGACAAAGTAAATGCCTTCTGAATCAGTATGAGATTTATCTCCCATGACAAACTCATGCACTTCAGATTCTAACTCAACCCAGCTGGATCCTTTGTTCTTTCTAACTCGATTCTCCCTTATCATTGTTCTCAATTTAGCAACATCGTCCCATCTTCCAGCAGCAGCATATATATTAGACAAAAGAATATAGTTTCCAGAGTTTTTCGGCTCAATCATGAACAATTCACTTGCTGCAACTTCAGCCAGTTCAACATTGCGATGAACTCTACATGCTGCAAGTAAAGCACCCCATACCATTGGACTAGGCGCCACTGGCATGTCGTTTACAAGATTATGTGCCTCTTCAAGGCACCCAGCACGGCCAAGGAGGTCAACAACACAAGCATAATGCTTTTCAGAAGGTTGAATTCCATACTCATCCTTCATCTGCTTGAAAAAGTTTCTTCCCTCATTGGCAAGTCCACCGTGATTACAAGCAGTCAAGACCCCTAGAAAGGCCAATGCATCAGGTTGTATATTTGCCTTCTGCATCTTATAAAAGAAAGTAATAGCATGTTCACTCAATCCATGATTTGCAAAAGCTGTTATCATTGTGGTATAACAAAGCAAGTCTTTATGATCAACCATTTCAAACACTTCAACAGCCCTTTCAATGCTTCCACATTTTGCATACATGTCTATCAAACTGGTAACTATATGGAGATTACTTAAAAGTGAAAATCCTCCAAATTCGTGGATAACTGACTCAGCTATATGTAGAATTCCTAACTGAGAACAAGCTGAAATGATTATTAAAATAAAAGTCTCATCCGGTTTTAAACCATATTCCTTGAAGTACTTGTACAAGTGCAAAGCGCTATGAGGTTTCCCAATCTTGGAATACCCTCCAATAATGGTAGACCACGCAACAAGGTTCTTCTCAGGCATCTGATCAAACAAGCACCTAGCATTATCCAAATCTTCGACCTGAATATAACCATCCATCATTAAGACCCAAGATGCAACATTTTTACTTGGCATGCTTTCAAAAAACTCTGTTGCAGCTTGTAAATTTCCTGCTTTACAAAACCCTGAGATCATCAAGTTGTGAATCTTAACATCACAAATTGGCATGGATTCAACTATATGCCGAGCAGAAGCAACATCACCAGCAGCCAGATAACTGGAAACCATCACATTCAATGATGCTAAGTCCTTTGTGGGCATTCTCTCAAAAAGAGCCCTTGCCTGAACCATGTCCCCTGCCTTTACATATCCCTGAATCATACTGGTCCATGAGATCACATTTCTCTCTTCCATCCGATTAAAAAATTGCAGCGCAATATCCAGAATTCCATTATTTCCATACCCAAAAACCATTGAATTCCACGTAACAACATCTCTCTCCTCCATCTCCTCAAACAACTGCCTTGCAAGATCCACTTCCCCACATCTCATAAACAAGTCAATGAACGCATTCTGCACTATCAGATCACACCCAACCCCTAATTTCAACGCATTTCCATGGAGAACCTGCCCATCTTTCTTCTTTTCTAGCCTAGCCAAAGCTTTTAGCACCGAAGCAATAGTGAAATTCAAAGGAGTAACAGACTCTCTACGCATCCGGATAAAGATGATGAGTGCATCTTCATATCGTTTACCTTCAACAAATCCATGAATCAAAGCTGACCAAAGATATGAGTTCGGTTCAGGAACTTCATCGAACAGCTTCTGTGCGTAACATATGGCGCCAAAACGAGGGTAGAGGCGGAGAATTTTGTTGAGAGCGAGATCAGAGGAGAGTATGGAGGCGGAGACTAAGAGATGGGCATGAATAGATTTGAGGGTTCTGAGAGATCGACACTTTTTCATAAGATTCATTGCAGTTCATGGCGCCAAAATGCACCTCAACGGTCAGAATTTGGTAAAGAGTCGTAGTAAGTCGATGTGTAAAAAGTTCCGCTCTTAACGTAAAAAGTAAGTCGTAAAATGCAAACCAGAAGAACAAGTTCAATTACAAGGATAAAAGCATTATCATCTAGAGAGGATTGCTATATCAAAGAAAAGAGGAAAGATCCATATATTACAATTGAATAGAATATATTGAACTTCCTAGACTCTATGCTTGTGAATGCTAATTTGATGTCTGATGAACTGCACGAGTTGATTATAAATTTGCACTTTGACATTTGTCTTGAAAGATGCAATCATTTCTCTCGTATCATATTGTGTAACCAATGAAAATAAGGAAATACAAAAGCACCATTTTTACATCTTTTATGGAGACAACCAACCTTTTTAAAACTTCATTTTTAAGTACAAAAGTAAACATTTTAACTTTATTTTTTAGATTAAAGTTTAATATAACAAATTTATTTATATTCACATTATTTTCCTTAAACATAAAAGAATATTAAACTATGTAATATCTCCAACTCTAACTCAATTTGTGTTAAAAAATATACACAAAGTCACATTATACAAATTAACCATCAATCTCAAAACTTTTAAATAACAATAACATCCAGTAAGAATATCACTAATACGTAAAGTCTGAGAAGGCCCAGTAGTATATAACTCTACCCTTAATTAATAGAGAGGTTATAATATCAAAACTTAAAAAAAAAAGTTAAATTTTAATTATTCATGGATGCTCATTGTTATCGATTTAACTTAATAAATTATAATATAATGTAAATTCTAATGAGTCCTCTTAATTACTTTTCTTCATTGTTTATTTTCTTGAAATTTTCACTTGTAACTTACTTGGAACTGGATCAATTTACATAAGTCCAATAGTGCTTAAAATAAGTTCAAAAGAACTTTTCCCTTATAGTTAATTTGTAAATCGTCCTCAATAGACCAATGACAAGTATCATGCAACAAATTGTTAAAATGAATATTATAAAAATGTATTCCCTATCACTAATGATTGCCTTATGTGTGCCTAATTAAGTAAATATCTTCTGTAGAAATTTAAGTATAACCCTAGAGTAGTTAAACTGCTACCATTTAAGACATAATCCACCACGAGTAGAATATAATTATTTCTAAAAGGATTCAAAAAAGACCCATGAAATCAAATTTTCATACATTAAATAATTCAAAAACTGAAATATTTGTTAAAAAATTTGATATTTTTTAGATACGTTGCATGCCTTTTGATACTTATTACAAAACTATAAGCGCCCTTAAATATAGTTGACAAATAAAAACATGACTTTAGGAGGATGGCCTTGGTTTGATTGGCTTTAAAATGATCTGTTAATTCTTAAGAGTATCAATGATGTAATATTGATTCTATCTATATCTCATATAGCAACATCTTCTTACATAATCTACATAATTTTTAAAAAAGAATGGATCATTCTATATATGGTATTTCATATCAGAAAGGATATCTATCTTTCTTTCTTTTTTTGCTATTATGAAATATCTTTAGGAAGAATTCCAACTACCAAATAGTTTACAAAATAAGCGAACTAAGGAGTATAACCATACGACTTTATAACATATAATTGTTCACCAAGGAGGGTATCATTTATGTCTTCTTCAATTAGCTCCTTCATGTTTGTATTTTCCAAATGAGATAGATGATACTAAAGCCAAGTTCTCGTCTCTCTTTTTGTCTTTAATCTCCAAGTTGAAACTCCAATAGTAACAAAATCCATCTAATAAATATTGGTTTAGAACAATTTTGCATAAAAAAGATACCTTAATGATGAGTGATTAGTGTAGACTATAACTATGGACAAGATTAAATAAAACCAAAAATTGTAAAATGCAAAGAACACAACCAATAACTCTTTTTTCAGGGGTGGTGTAGATTAAAGTTTTATTGTCAAAACATGTTAAATAAAAATGCTCATCTTTCCTTTGCCTAAGCACTACTCCGATAGTAAAATCATTAGCTTAAAAGGATGGATATAATCCGATGCTACTATGATAGGAGCATTAATCATCTTCGAATTAAAAATTGTAAAAACATCTAAGAAAATTGTGATAAAGTAACACATTTTTTATATAGTAAGCTGTTGAGGGGTTAAGGTATTTTAGGGAAGTCCTTGACTTTTTCTCTATCGTGCACTCAAAAGGTAGAATCGCCCACCCCAGGCACCCCCACACTCCGGCCTGACAGACTGGTGGAGGGGTAAATCACTGTTTAATCTCACTTAGTTCTTCAGAGAGGGGGCCCCGTGCCCGGTGGACTTTTTCTCTATCTCAATTGCCTCAACTTGTTCTCTATCCATCTCGATTCATTGATGTGTGATCTTATGCCTTAACATATCCCTTATTGTACCATAAAGTGACACTTTGCTTAGTTCAATGTTAAATTAGTTTCCTTACATATTTGAGTCAGTTGCTTTAAATTATGTGCACAATGATCTTATGAATCACAAAAAATTGAAAACTAATCCATAAAAACTACCATCACCTCTTTAACCATATCTTCAAAGATAATCATCATACACCTTTAAATGTTGTAAGTACATCTGGCATTCTCTGGTATGCAAATGTTTCATATAAGCACCTAAATGTAGTTTTTCTTGATCCTTATTTATGATGGGATTTAAAAGTAACCTAGTTATCCATTTAAAAACCAATAGTATAAGTCCCCTGAAAGTTGAATCTATAATTGATTGATAAATGATAGAGGGAAGTGGTTTTTTTGCATTATATCATTTAGTTTCCTAAAGTTGATAGCATACTCTATAACCAATGCTAGTCTTCATTAGAATTAATTCATATTTTCTCATTCATAACAATATTCATCTCCTTTTTTTTCTTTCAGAATCATCTTTACAGGACTTACCTAAGAGCTATTAAAAATTGGGTAAATCATACATGATTTAAGTGGTTTAATAATTTCATGTTTGATAACATCTTTCATGTTTGATTTCAATCTCCTTTGAGGTTGTATTATAGGTTAATAACCTTCTTCCATCAAGATTTTATAGGTGCAGGAAGGACTTACCCATTTTCTATAAAAAAGTTTCCAAACTAATGCCCTTTTACTAGTACCTACTTTGCATTTTTAATAATTTCTCTTTTGTTTTTTTTTTTTGGTGTCAACCCAACTACAGTAATCATTGATAACATTGAATTTTAGATCCTCCAAAAAGGCATATTCAAGGTTATATACTGATTGCTTTAGCTTTATGACTGGTGTTTCTTCTATAGAAGACTTTACTTTTGGTTGCAATATATAGGAAAATGATCTCTTCAAAATCCTTTTCCTTATAACATTCTCATTTATCTCTAAATAGGCCAATTGCTCATGCAATTATCTGCTCTCTTGATCAAATTTGTCTTTTTTTCATGATGTGTTACTTTAATGTATATTTAAACACATATCCCCAAAGAATAAAGAATAAAGAAAAATTTAGCATCTAATATATTAAGAGAATAACAATATTCAACAACTAAGACATAGTGTTTTTTTGCATTTTAAATTTTAAAAATAACTTCTTCCTTTCCACACCTAGGGTTCAATTTTCCTTAAAAAAAGTTTATTATGGATTTTTTATAGCAAAGTAGGTCAACCTAGCAATAGAGGTACCTTCATATCCTCTTTTATTTCAAGAATAATAAATTGAACTAGAAAAATAAATTTGTCAACTTTTAACAAAATATCTTTGATGATTCCCCTAACATACTTAATCGATATATCAACTAATTATAGACTTATCCTAGCTAGTTTAGGTTCCTTTAATCCTAATTTTTTCAAAACATAATAGGTCATTAAATTAATGCTAGTTCCTAAATTAGCTATCAATTGATAAGCTACTAACAATGTAAGGATAGCAAAACACCTTAGTTCTTTTAACTTCTATAGTAGCTTATTCTAAAGAATAGTTTAGCACTCTTGATTCAATATGGCAATTGAAAATTCCTAACTTTTTCTTGATGCTTAGAATCTCATTTAGGTGCTTTGCATACTTTTGCATCCATAAAGAGCCTTAAAAATGGCATATTGATATAATTTTGCTTAAAAAGCCCCAGGAACATACCAAATTGCTCATCCATCTTCTTCTTTAATCTTGCTAGGTAAGAAATTTTTGGTTGATATTATTTCAGTTCTTTCTTCTTCTTACAATCTTTTTTTCTTTTCACTTTCCTCATTAACTTCCTATTTGTCAGCTTATTACTTTAGTCAACTTCTTTCCATATTTCAATATAGATATAAAGTTTCCCATTAATTTCTTTAGACTCTATTTCTTATCTTGCTACGTTGGTTGTTTATATCTAAGTGGAGTTGGCCCTTTTGGGCTATTTGATTGCTCTAAGAGAATTATGGGTGATTCCTCCACTCTGTATTATATGTCTTACTGTATAAAGTATTTTTGGTTGAAAAATCTCCTTAGATGCGCTTTCTTCACTAGTTCTACCATTGGGTTTCCAACTTGATATTCATTTGTTCGATGTCCTCCCCCATATAGTTCATAACTTATTGCCTAAGTTGATCTTGTAAATGCATTCATGTTATCAATTTTTCTCATTAAAGTCTTTACCTGAGCTATCAATATAATCACAACATCTACATTTTATATATGTACTAACTTATTTATTCTATCCCTTCCTAAATGCCACTAATAATTACTCGTGGCCATCTCTTCTATAAGCTCAATGGAAGCTTTTGGAGTTTTATTATTTAATTGTTTCACTTATTGGTTTTTCAATCATATCCATTATTGAATAGGTCAACTGTTATGGATAGTTTGAATATGCATCTTTTGGTAGACTTTGATATGCCTACTGCCTTAGCAAATCTTTATATCTTTTTCACCAACAAAAGTGTTTTATCGTCAAATTATAGGCCACAGATTTCATTTATCAAATTTTCTATCTGAGCTAATAGAGAGTATTTCATTAAGAATTTCTCTACTAGGTATTCCAATATTCTGACTAAAGCTGTATGTAATGATTTTAATAATTGCCTAGCTCAATCTATTAATCAAAATATGAAAATAATCAACCTTATGGTGTTTTTAGTGGCTTCGGCAATCTTAAAAGTGTCATATGTCTCCAAAACATTAACAATGTCTATATGGGGATCTTTATCAAGTAGCCTAACAAAATAAATATATTATTGCAACATTCAAATAATATTATGCTTGATCTCAAGTTAGTTTGCATTGATTTTTAAAACTATATTACTAGATTGCATCATTATAAGAGATGTTTTGCTAGTATGGTCCTATGCTCACTCTTCATTATGTTAGGTCGTTAAGTTTCTAGTTTAGATTATTCTTTTTATGTCCAAAGCAGTAAGTTTTCATTCTTTGGCTCTTTTTAAAGAAAATTAGACGTTCTACTCCTTATTATAAAACCAATTCACTTTTGAAATTAAAATAAACTAATTATAAAAATAAAATTCCAAATTATCAGCTAGACTTAGTTAAAGTAGACCAAGTGCAATGAACAAAAGATAAATCCTTGTACTTCTCCATTAAACTGAAGCACTCTTAACTCCTGATCTTTCAATCAGATCCTCAAGATGAGAAAAGTCATAAATCATGGAATGAAATTTAAGATAGGGAATGGAAAAAGAATCTAGTTTAGTTTGATACTATAATGAAATAGCAGAGTAATTAGTGATGGAGAAAGGTGTTTTAGGTATACATGTCCTACTTCCGTTATCACTATTGTTCCCAACTATAGTCCTAATTGATAAATGGATATTTGACTATATTTTACCACCATATTTCATGTATTTCACTTGATATTTTACTCTTTTTTATCGTATCTTTGGTACTTAATTTGCTTCTAATGTGTTTACAGATGAAAATTGCCTTCATGGACTTAAAGGAGAAGAATTTGGGCAAAAAATTGGAGTAAATCAAACAATAAACAATCTTAAAGGAGTACACAACACACGATATGCAAAAAATTATGATTATGTACGATTCAATACATGACTATGCAAGGGGCAGTGCATAACCCAAAAACCTATAATTCAATATAAAAGTGACATTTTAGGGGCAGAAGAAAAGAGGAGACTTTAGGAGGAAATTTTCAAACATGGAGAACATCCAGAAAGAACAATTTTGGTCCAAAGAAGTGGGAAACAAGAAGAAATCATCGATAGATCGATCGAAATTCAAGACCAAGCCTCTACATTGCAAGAACATTCGATAGAAGACAATTAAGGAGATTTAGAATTATGAACCCATTATTTTTGTTTCATTTTTCTTTTATTCTATGTTTGATTTCATATTCAATCATGTGTAACTAAATGTCTAGTAGTATTTAGGTTATATGAATGTTATGTTAATACTTTGATATGATTTGATTCGTTTATTAATGCAATTGGTTTGATTGATTTTTGTGTCTGATTACATGTTTTATTAACAATCTGATTTCATAAGTAAAGATTGGAAAATTGTAGTGTTAATAGATCTACCTTAATTAGAAGGAGTTGATTGCAACCCTAGAGATAGGATGACTTAATAAGAGTAGACTCTTGGAGCATTGAGACCCTCATAAGAAAGTCCTTGGAATTAGTAGAGAATTTAGACAAATACAGGATACAAATAGCCTGCATTTAGGAGACTAAGTGGTTAGGAGATAAAGCCAAGGAGATAGGGGGATTAAAATTATAGTACTCAGGAAGTACGCGGAAGCAGAATGAGGTAGGTATCTTAGTGGTCAAGGAACTTATAAACCAAGTAGTGGAGATCACAAGGGTAAATGATAGGATTATGGTGGCAAAAATTGTTTTTAGCAATGTGGTTCTCAATGTAGTGTGTGCTTATGCACCGCAAGTTGGTTTAAACGTACAACAAAAATGTCTATTCTGGGAGGCGCTGGATAGGGTGCTTCTACAAATCTCAAATACTGAGCAGATTATTCTAAGAGGAGATTTTAATGGGCATATAGGGGTTGTTTCAGACAGATATATAGGGACTCACGGGGGCTTTGGACATGGCACTAGGAATGATAATGGGACTGATTTATTGGACATGACCATAGCGTATGAGTTAGTGATAGCAATTCCTTATTTAAGAAAAACAAAGCACACTTGGTGACGTTTCAGAGTAGCACGACTAAGATGCAAATTGACTATCTCCTTGTTAGGAAAAGAGTCAGATCATGGTACAAGGATTGCAAAGTGCTTCAGGCCACATGCCTATCAATCCAGCATAAATTGTTAGTTTTGGATCTAGATATTAATGGATAGAAGTCACAACAATCTACTAACCTATGTCGTAAAATTAAATGGTGGAGGCTAAAAAGGGACATAGTGGAACAATTCAGGACTCAAATTCGGTATAATAAAACATGGTCTGTGAGAGGGGATGCTAATCAGATGTGGGAGGGAGTAGCCCCCGTAATGAGAGAAACTGCCTCAAAACTCCTAGAAGTATCTAAAGGGCAGGGGGTAGGCAGATGGAATCTTGGTGGTGGTCGGACGAGGTCCAGGTGACGATAAAGGTAAAAGAGTGCTTTTAATGATCTTTTAGTAAGTACAATAGAGGCGGAGCGGGATATTAATAGAGTAAGGTATAGACTGGCAAAGAAGACAATTTTAGTAGCTAAAAGAAAAGCATACGAGACTATGTACAGGGAGTTGGATACATTCAAGGGAGCAAAAAAAATTTTCAAGCTAGCACGAAATAGGGCACGTAAGACAAAGGATTTCAACCAAGTCTGCTATATACGAGATAAAGCAAGACTGGTACTCACAGAGGCCCAAGCCATCAAGAGGAGATGGCAGAGATACTTTTATAGCCTATATAACAAAGACATATTGGTCAGCATAGAGTTAGGCGAACTCTCCGTGTCGTGCATTTTCTTAATGCGCCCTCATGTGAAAGGGTCATAAGGGGAGAAATTACAAAGGTTTTGAGGGGAATGGGGAGTCAAAGGGTTGTAGGGTCGGATGAGATCCCTATAGAGGTATGGAAGCGGATAGGAGTTGTCAGTATTGACTCGTTAGTTCAGCTCTTTAATGTGATCCTCGAGTAAGCCAAAATGCCAAATGAACAGAGATTGAGTAGGTTGATCCCCTTATACAAGGCCAAAGGAGACATCCAACATTGTCATAACTATAGCAGCATCAAATTACTAAGTCATACCATGAAGCTGTAGGAGAAGTTAATTAAAAAGAGAGTCTAGAGAGCTGCTTCTATATCGACCAACCAATTTGGATTTATGCCAGGTAAGTCCACGACAAAAGCAATACATCTACTCCATAGACTAATGGAATGCTACAGGGAATGAAAATGATATTTGCATATAGTTTTTATTGATTTGACGAAGGCGTATGACAGGGTTCCTAGGGAACTCTTATGGAGGTGTTTAGAGGCAAAGGGAATTCCTGGGACTTATATTAGAGTAATTAAAGATACGTATGAAGAAGCATTGACTAGTA
This sequence comes from Erythroxylum echinodendron, assembly GCA_027575705.1. Lineage (NCBI taxonomy): Eukaryota > Viridiplantae > Streptophyta > Magnoliopsida > Malpighiales > Erythroxylaceae > Erythroxylum > Erythroxylum echinodendron. The sequence continues at coordinate 24,242,120 of JANZXR010000171.1, forward strand.
TAAGGATGATAGGAGGTGACACAGAAGCGTTTTCTATTGGTGTTGTACTACACCAAGGCTCCGCTTTAAGCACTTTTTTGTTCACATTAGCTTTAGATGAACTTACCAAACATATTCAAGGAGAGGTACCTTGGTGTATGTTATTTACAGACGATATTGTCTTAGTGGATGAGATAAAAGAGAAGGTCAAATTCAAGTTAGAATGTTAGAGAGACACGTTAGAATCGAAATGTTTTAGAATGAGCAGGACTAAGACGGAGTATTTAGAATGCAACTTTTCGGGAAGCCAAATGGTACATAAGGAGGCGGTAGCAATTGGTACTGATGTCATACCGTAAAAATTGAGTTTTAAATATCTCGAGTCTATCATCCAGAGAGATGGTAATATAAATGCCGATATAGTACATCGTATTAGATCTGGGTGGGTCAAATGGTGAAGCGTATCGGGGGTATTATGTGATAGAAAGATTCTTTTAAAACTCAAAGGGAAGTTTTATAAAATGGTGATTCGCCCAACCATGTTATATGGGCAGAGTATTGGCCCGTCAAACGTAGACATACAAGATAGTTGTTAGTAACAGAAATGCGTATGCTTCGGTAGATGTGTGACATTACCAAAAGAGATAAGGTTTGGAATCGTGTGGTCAGAGACAGACTTCAAGTGGCTAATATTGCCGACAAGTTGAGAGAGATCAGGCTTAGGTAGTTTGGGCATGTGTGCAAGAGGCCCTCTAATGCTCCGGTATGATGCTGTGAGAAAATAACCCTTAGTGACTATAAGAGGAGAAGAGGGAGGCCATATAAGAACTAGAAGGAAGTGATCAAGAAAGATATGTAATACTTGGCCCTTACTGAGGTAGTGGCTAGAAATAGAAAAGTCTGGCATGATCGGATAAGGGTAAAGGATAACCTTTAACGTTCACTAAAACAGTTGAGTAAGTTACAAGAGAGGTATACTTTACCACTCACGCTACGTAGGTACCACGTAGGAAGACTAACAACCCTATGTTTTTTCTATCTTTTTTAGTGGTAAGGATTGGACAAGAATTTCGAGCCTACAACTTGGCTTTTCAGGACAGGTGTATGAGGAAAGATCTTGCGAGGCCGTCTGAAACTGTAGGATTATCATACCCTCAGGGTTTCTGAGCAAGGACTTCTAGCTTGACTAGAGACAAGAAGAGTCGGACTTGACAACTTGCCAGGTACTAACAGATCTGGACACCATATCAGGTATATCTTTTTTTTTTAATTTTTAGGTACTAGCAGATCTAGACACCATATCAGGTACACCGTTTGGTTATTTATTTTTTTATTTATGCATTTATTATACTGTTATTTACATAATCTTTTAACGCGCAAGTTTTACCTATTTACTATTTAACCTGCATCACTTCTTTATTATCATATCTGCATTGTGGGTCTACCGAAAACAACCTCTCTACTATATAGGAGTAAGGTTGCATATTATCATACCTCCCCAGATCTCGCTTTATTGCGGGACTTCAGACTAGGTGTGATGATGAAGATGATGATATTTATTTTCATAGCCACAACTCACAACGGATAAATGGAGCAGATAGTATTATTATGGGAGCCAGGATGTGTCTTTATAATATAAAACATCAATGTATCGGAAGGAATTGTTTCCTCACATGTTTTCTGAAGCTCAACCGGCATATATATAAGAGAAACCAAACATGTACAACCAACCTCAAGGCCTATCATATGAGAATACTTATAATTTAGAGTGGAGCAACTCGTACGTATATAGATGGAATGACTATTCTCCAACTAAATATGTATAACAAGAGCAGCGATGCGAAAGTATTACAAATCAACTAATGGAATGCCTTGCTAAGAGAGTAGTTAGTCAACGTGAATTTGATAAGAGACTTCATTTGCATATGATGAGTATAAATTGAGCTTCTAACTGCCTCAGAGTGAAGGAGAGATAATAATCGATTTCATGAATGAAGATACATTTCAACAAGGTGAGGAGGTAACTGTTGCTCTGAGAAATATGATGACCGAGTTTGTTCAAGAATCAAACATGAGGCATTAGAAAATGGAGGCTCATTTACAGAATATGGTGAATCAAATCGACTAGCTGATGGATATATTATCTGACGATATGCAAAGGAGTTTGTCCAGGTTTACTGAAATTGATACTATCGACCAAGAGGCAATCACCCTTAGTAGTGAAGAAGAGTTTCCTGAAGATGAAGACGAAGAAAACTCCATCCAAATAGAGGAAGTAGAAAAGTGGCAGAAGTAATTGAAGAAGATGAGCCAGAAGTCTCTATTCAAGAAGAAGAAAAAGAAGAAGAGTGGACAGAGGTGGTTGAGGAAGAACTGGCAGAGGAACCAAGTAAGGAAACTACTGACAAGGTGTTGGTAATGACTTTAAGTACGAAGGTTGGTAATGACTTTAAGTACGAAGGTTTCCCACTTCATCAAAGACAAACAATTTGAGCTAGTCGATGATACATGGAGTTTTGTTATTCCCTACATTTTTAACAATTTTTTATTAAAAAGGCCATTAATGGAGCCTATTGGTTTTATTAATCTAATCAATTATGTCTTTGCTATTATCTTGCAACAACTGGCTTATTTATAGGTCTGAAACTACTTTGTGGAGAAAGGGGTGGAAGCAAAATGCTGATTATTGATCTAGGATGACGTTAAACATGTACGATACGTTGAGCTACCAACGTTAAAAAAAAGTTACATAGGAGGCAACTTGTGAGTTAGTTTTAACTTTTTTAAAATTCTGATATTATCTTGTGTTTGCTTTCATCTTAGTATAGGATTTTACTCTCTGTTATGTTATTTCTTTTGTTTCCTTTTATCCTTTTCTTTCATATTTTGTAAGGATATTAATTTAGCATTGGATATATCCATATAAAAAATCGTCACAATCAGGAAAGTACTAACAACCCTCTCACTTTTTCATAAATGGTAAAATTGTGTACATTGGGAACAATGTACAACTTTGATTGTGGAGATAGGTTTAATGAATCTTAACATGATTTCTTTAAGCTTATTATAATCTTGATTATAATATTTTATAAACTGATGTCTTGAATTGCTTGAAATATGTCCATGAATACTATATGTCCTTCTTGAATATTGACTTGAATTGGTGTTCAAAAGGATGATGGTTAGAATAAAATTAATTTTCTAAGTCATATTTTTCGTAATCATTAAAATTTTCAGGTTGAATGAAATTTGCATATTATTTACACACATATATATACCCAATTTTTTCATGATGTTTTAAGCCAATAGAGCAAATTTTCAAAATTTTTAAAGCTCTTGTTATTCTTTCATGTGTGATATTATTGTATAGTAGGATAATTTTAGAACTTGCTTTATTATGCATATTGAGACCATATTTATGGAAATTATAAGCATTAACATAATAAAGGCACTTAGATTTACCAACTTGTTTAAGCCTACTTTTAGAAATTACCATATCGAAAAAATTACCTTTATAGGAATAACCAAGTTGAGTCTTAGTTTTTTTCATTAATTTTACCTACATATTAACCTTATTCCTTTTTTTCTTTGAAGACCTACTTATCATTTTGAACCCTAAAGGTTATTTACTTTATTTATTTGTTTTTTTACACTTGAATTCTTTAAAAGGTCCAATATCTGTTGAATTATTGTACTGAATTATTGAATTGATTAAAAAAATTAGCATATAAAAGAAAAAGTGGTAAAAGCAAGTAGTATCAATAGAGTTGCATTGAAAAAGGACCTATGTATACTTTGTAAACAAGTGGTGTAACATTTCTTAAGTAAATTTCCTTCACTTAAATCCCTTTTATCCCAATCATACCTTACCTAAGCCTATTGTAAGCTACACAAAGACTTTTTTGATATTTTTTTTTTCTAATTTCTACATAAGTAGTGGAGATGTAATTTTACTACAACCTTATAGTAAAGATTCTATTATGCATTGAATAAGATTTTTGATGCTTTTCATCTTAAACACTTGATTGCATTAAGTAAAATCTTGGTAACGGTGTAAAGATTTATGCTTTTAATTTCAATGCAACTGTTTATGTGATTATTATTAATATTGCTTAGAAAGAAGGGATGTTGCTTAGAAAGAAGGGATGTTGGGAGGCGACTTCCATATATGGAGAATGCCCCAAAGGGACAATTTTGGTCTAGATAAGTGGAAACACGAAGAAAACATAGAAAGATCTATTAGAATTCAAAATCAAACCTCTACATTGCAAAAACATTCGATAGAAGACAATTAAGGAGATTTAAAATTATTAACCCAATGTTTTTGTTTCATTTTTCTTTCATTGTATGTTTAATTTCGTAGTCAATCATGTATAACTAAACATCCAGTTAATATTTAAGTTAGATGAACCTTATATCGATACTTTAATATAATTTGGTTCCTTTATTAATGCAATTAGTTTAATTGATTATTGTGAGATGATTATAAGTTTTATTAATAATCTGATTTCATATGTAGAGATTGAAAAATCCTAGTATGAATAGATCTACTGTAATTAGGAGTTGATTACAACCCTAAAAATAGGATGACATTAATCATCTAAATTAAGGTCAAACCTAATAATACTTGTTCTTTAGTATTAATAATACTCAACCGATGCTTAGTGGATAGGTTTCCAAGAGATGAGGCAAACTAGTGGAGAAACTTTCTAGATGAACTTCAAAGCATTATACTAAGGTATAATCCTAATCTGGAGAAAAATAATACTTGCAAAGAAATCTTGCAAAGAGTTTCTTAGGAGTTAAGGATGAAAGCAAAATTATACGTCGATAGATACTTGAGTTTTAAAATGAAAAAAATGCTTCAACTCTCAAAGAAAAACACTATAATCATATACTGACAAAACCTTTAATGGTTACATAAACAAAAACAATCACAGAAAAATCATCAAACCCTCACTATCACAAGTGAATGTCTTATGGTAATTGAGCATATCCCTTCCCTTGAGCTTATTGCAAGTGATAAAATATTTGACTTCAATTAATAAAGATAGACAGTAACAATAAAGTCACTTTTGTAAAATATATCACAATCCTTATTTTTAAATGACCAAATTTATATGTTTATCAAGTGGATGAATAACCATTATCAAGTGGATGAATAACCATATTATTATAGTATTCATAACACTTATCTCATATTTTCCCTTTATTCACTGTTATAAAGAATGTAAACACGTTCAGATACAAAGCTTCGGCCATATGCGTCCAAACCTGCATTATAGATAAAGCTTTGAGCTCTAAGGCCAGAGCGCTCAACTGAAAATAAGCATTGAAAATACCAGACACGCCCAGGCATACAACATGATGTAAACATACACATTCGCTTTAATTTTTTATGGAATCAAAATTTTGCTAATTCCATGTCTTAAGCCCCAGGGAACTTACAGACTGAAAGCTGGAAGAACCAATTTTGGATCCTTTATTGTTTACCAAGAAAAATACTACGAGTCTCTGCTTGGATTTGTACCAGACTGCAAAACCTCTTTGCTCCTGTAACCTTAAAAGTCGATGCAGGACACAAGCAACTGCCTGAAGGCTTCATTCTACGTAGTGATGGGCAGGTCTCCTTCAAGTTCAGATATCACGATCAATGAGTCTAGCATTTTGAGGCAGAGGGGTTCTGATTTGGGAATTGGATTAATGACCTGCAAAAGTTAGGCTTGAATTAGACTCTATATCGCCTATATGTAAGAACTGAATATGGCTGCATACCATTTCCATACCTTTTTATTATCTTTCACATAGCCTATAGCTACCTCTTTCCGCAAATACGCCCTTTCAGAGAGCTCTGAGAATGAAGGATTCTCCCCTTCTTTCATGTAGAGGCTTATATCCTGACAAAGCATGCTACTAAATTATACACAAAAAATGAAGTCAACTGGTTATGCAATAGACTCAACTTATTTCATAGCCCCATTAAGAGTTTGTATTGCATGTTTCATCCATAATGTAGAAAGCTACATCGTAAAATCAATGGCACTAATCATAATGGTTAACGGTTATCAGTAGCATTAAGGACATGGGCAGCATAACTATAGATCATTTCCAAGAACTGCCTTCCGTCCTCAAGGTAACAAAGACAAGATCCATGTTGATGTTTAGTAAGCCTCGGTTTAGTTTTATTCTCAACATTTTTAACCATAAGCCTCGGTTTAGTTTTATACTCAACAACATTTTTAACCACCTCATTTACAATACTACTATAGAAAGCTCCAACTCTATTCCCAGAAAACACTCAAAACTGGAAGGGTAAACCTACCAGGTGGACTACTGAGCTACAAGTCCCAACTATAATTGTAAAATATGCATTATTCTCAACAACTTTTTTAACCACCTCATTCACAATACCAGTACAGAAAGCTCTAACTCTATTCCCAGAAATCAAAACTAGAAGGCTAAACCTACCAGGTGGACTACTGAGCTACACGTCCCGACTATAATTGTAAAATATGCATCACTCCTTTTGAAAAGGATTATATGAAACCTGTCTCCAGCATCCATCAGTAGTTTACTGGATGAACGGGTCCCATCGAGTCGCATCTTGATTAGCCTCTTATATGAAAACAATCTTACTATATGTTGAACTTCAATTCCAAATCACGATCAACATATATACATATTTCCCATTTGGGAGTGCCTCGACTTCTCAAATGACAGACAATGATTCCCAGTATTGAGACATAAAGAGAGAGTGACAGAAAAAGACAAGCCTAAGGACAAAGACGGTGACAAGGAAAAAATATCAAAGATTCTAAGGATTTAAATGAAGGCGACACATTTCAAGCAAAGAAAGAGAAAAAGGGAAATCACTGGTAAATGGATTGTGTGTGCTTGTGTTGAGGTTGGAAGAAGAAGAAAACTGCGAGAGAAAAGGTATAGAAAGAATTGGAGGAAGAAGAAAACTACGAGACAAGGTATAGAAAGAAACAAACAGAAAACTAATATACCAAAAGCGAGGGAGAAGAAAAAGATTAGTTATCGTTGACCATATCACATCACTTTTGAGCTTATAGTTTACCCTCTTTAACTTTTCAAGGTATTATTAGGAAGAACTAATCTATATATATGATTCAATCCTAAACCTCACCAGCAATCTGAACTTCTATAATTAATGATTTCCTAACCTAATCGAGGTTTTATGAACACAGGATCTTAAGTGCAAGTATGCAATTTTCATCTTTTGATGCTGCATAAATATGCAAATTAATGTTGATAAGAGCTATTATGTAAAAAGATCAATAGACTTCGTCCAACTAACTTCAGTTTTTGGGGTGAATAGTTTCTTCACATGATGCTATTATAACTAAGGAAAGAACTTTTATTGCAAAGAAAAGTTATTTGATCTTTTAACATGGTGTAGAGCTTTAAACTAACAAATAGTAATTAGAGTCCACTTTATCTTGGTCCCATATTCCAAATTCGGGATATTTTAATATGAAGTCAGGTGGAGGTATAACAAGTCTCTCTAAAGTCTCCACGCAGCTTCCATGTAATGGATCTTGGTTCAAAAGGAAATGTGAGTTAAACCATTCCTTCACGAGTCTAACAATTTAAGCTGCTTGGGGTTTTTCTAGTTTTTTTTTTCAAATACAATTTTGAATAGACATAGAAACCACGGGATCTCATTTGCTAAGGCAATATATCCAGATTATAATAGAACTAGTTTACCTTCACATAAATTTCATCACCCTCAGCATTGAGTATATCTTTCCACACTTCATTAAGTTCCCAGTTTTCTGCCACTGTCATTTATGTAGAAGTTACTTATCAAAACAAAATGAGAACATACGAAAACATTACACAAGAAGTAGAGGACATAGATTCAACACCTTGAGCTGTGACAAGGCTCATTACTTCCTCAGCGGCAATGGCAGTCAGGGATGGCTTGATTCTTGTTATCTGTAGGAATTTCATGAGTTCAGCTACATCTCACACAAATTAATGATATACATGTCAAGAAAAGGGTATATTGAAGATCATTTACTTGTTTCCCCAATTTTGAGTCAACAATCTCTGCGACTAGATTTTGAACCTGAAAAAGTCATTTTTTCAGTCACTTCCTCCAGGGGCATAAAATATCAATTAACCAGTATATTTGAGTAAAGCCAGAAAATTCAAACTAAACTATCCACATTTATTGCTTAACTACGATGAACCATATTCACCTTCACTCCAAGTTTGTTGCAGATACTTTCAGCAAGGAGAAGAGAAAATGCAGATTGCTTGTCTGCCTTGGATGGATCTGAAAATGGAACAATTAATTAAAAGTCTTTGAATTAATAAAGAAACCAATGATGTTACCTCCAAGAAGCATTTCTCTATCTGATATTACTACGATTGACAAGGGAATGTCATAATCTTTCTTGAAAGAATCATGAACATGCATTATGGTTTCCTGTAGTGTATCATACTCCATAGGATTCCCAACCTGCATCATATGAAATGGACAAATAATTAGTTGGAAACAAAATAGACTTTTCAAACAAAAGGCAAAGAAATGAGTCAGAAGTCCTACCCTATGTGAAACATGGACATTTTTTAGTTTTTTTTTACCAGACGTGTTACTGTCCATGTTCCTCTGGTCTACTGGCACATCTGATAAAATTTCCTGCAAGAGAAGTAGGGGATGCTGAACTGTAGACCATAGAGTAAAGATGTTTTGCTCAAGAAACCTTTAAGACCTTGGCCTTGTGGACAGGTTATCTCATAAGAAAATTGACTTTCCACCACTATTGAATTAGAAAATGTATCACTATATAAAATATATGAAGGGTATGAATAAAGAAGTGAAAATATCAGGGTGAAGAAAAGAAATCCACAGCAATGACATTTGTTGAGAATTTATGGAACAAAAAATAAATCTACGTGGCTTAAGATTTGGTACAAGATCCGAAAAGAAAGAGAGAAGTATCTCTTAGCAACAAAATTGTGGAGGTAGTCAATCTGTATGCATTGAGACAAAATGAGATTCGAATCCAAAGCACCCATAGTGCACAAGAAATGTATTCATAAATACAATATCCGATTGCAACTTTGAATATGGAATTGAAAGGGAGCAAAGAAGAATGATACACGGAATATATATTGAGATTAATTTGGGTTCACTTCAAAAATCAATGAAATTAATTGATAATAGTAGCAGAAATGAAAATTGCCTAGTAGATTCAAATTTGCTAGAATATAAAATCATATTCTTAATAAACTCATAGAAATACTAGATTACCAATCCTGATTAAGAAACAGAAGTTCAGTGGGTGTATTAAAGCCACTTCTGGGTCAATTACTGTGTAGTGCGGAGCATGGCAATGGACCTCTACTATGATAATTCACTTCTATATAAACAGAAGGAGAAGACCAAAGTTGAGAAGTGATTTGTTACTCAAGTCACATTGTTGAGATTAGAATTTTATCAAAAACTGGTTTTAAAATGTCTTAATAAACGTTTTAGAGAATACCACAACACTGCCAGGCCCAAGATAGTTATCATACTCTTCAATCATTTCATTAACATTATGGCGCCATCCAAGCAAAAGAATGCATTCCTTTGGTCCTAAACTCACATCTGATGCCTGTAACGACAAGTAACAGAGTCATGACAAGTGACAAACACATAAATGTATAACCGCAAATGTCATCATCAGAGAAAATATCTCATAGAACTTCGAACAGGTACCTTTGACCCTGATTTCTTTGAACGTCTAATAATATTGTGAATTCGTGTATTTCTCAATTCCATAGAATTATTATCATCACCATGATTTAAAACATTAAGATTTTGGAAAGCAGCAATTCCTTCTTTGAAGACACTAGAATATGCAAGTTGGGGCCTCCTTCTCCCATGAACAGGTCCTATGAATAAAATCTACGGAGAAAAAGTGAACATAATGGAAACAGAGTTTAGATTGAGATGGAAATGTAATAAGCTCAAAAATATGCAGAATATGCTCAACAATGAACTGATGAACTACTATGTCTAGTTGGAACATAGGCATGTAAAGTCAATGTGGGAAATCCAAAAAAAATAACAATTAAAAATTAAATCATGAGATAATGAGATAGTAAAACATACCACAATCTTCATAATATTATATCTATTCATTAGAAAGAAAAACAAATGATAGTTGCAATTCCTTCCACCTTACAGTATGCAGCTGGTTTTGATGATTGTTTATCACTGAGAAGTATCATTTCACAAATTGTTCATGAAACATAGCCAACAGACCTCAAAACTAAGTGTATCTCAATGACAATAGAGTGATTCAATTTTATCAGCCGAAAAGCTATCATTTTGAAATTTCATTTTGCAGAACTCTCATACGACAAATTCGTAAAGTAAGTTTTACATGATAAATTCTCCTCCATCAGCTTCCTACGTACACTGAACACTGGAAAACAGTAGGATGCAATTTGATTCAAGAATAAAACATCAAGCTTTCAGATGAAAAAGGAAATGATTTCAGCCATGATTAATCATCAGGTTGATGTGTGCGGCCCTGCATGACAGGTTAACTAAAATCAGATTTTGCATTATGCAGCAGCTAACTCAATGTCATAGGGTTGCTATGGCATGCCATCAATTGGATTGTTCCTCAATCTCTTAAACAGTTATGCAAGAAGTTACAAAACTCAAATGCTCTAGAGAAAGGACATTCATAATTACCAACATTTAGGATAGTTAATGCTTCCTTGACAAATAGTGGAGACATATGAGCAGATATCAATGATATTCAATCCATTGCTTAAATGATCAAACAAATGAGTTTAAGTTCCACATTGTTGGTCAATTAGGGAACTTGATATTTAGTAGATAATGAAATATGAACAGTTATCGATAATATCCAATCCATTGCTTAAATGATCAGACTGATGAGTTTTAAGTTCCACATTGTTGGTAAATTAGGGAAGTTGATATTTGGTAGATAATTATCCCAATAAGATAAGAATATCTAATCTTAGATTCAGGGTAAGATAAATCAGCACCTAAATAGCCAGGGTGCTGCAGATTATTAGAGATTCTAAATATCCTGGTTGTATTTTTTCCTATTTAAGATGTATCAGTCAAGGGGTAAATATAGAGAATAAAAAAGAACTTCAGTTCTGGCTTTCTACCTTGCTTTGTCAACATGGTATCAAAGCAGTAGGATTCGATCAAGAGTCTTTTAGGTTTTTTTGCCTCTTTCTACACCCTTCTTTTCAGTTGCTGTTAATCTTGACTGGCCTATAAATCAATTAGATGTAAAAAATATTTTCTTAAATGAAGATCTGGAAATCGTATATATGGAGCCTCCCCTTGGCTTCTCTAAAACGTTTGGAACAAGGTATGCAAATTAAAAATATCCCTGTATGGTTTGAAAGATTTACAAAGTTTGTTAAGGTTATTGTCAAGAAATCTGATCACACTTTGTTCACTAAGAGATACAACAAAAACAAAATTTCAGTTCTAATTGGCTATGTGGATGATATAATTTTGACTAATAATGATAAAGAAGAAATGAGGAAACTTAAGCTAGATCTAGCCAAGGTGTTTGAAATTAAAGTATTAGAACACCTAAGATATTTTATTGGAGTGAAAGTAGCAAGAAAAAAGGTAATTGTAGTCTCACAAAGAAGTATATTTTAGATCTCTTAAAGGTGACTGGAATGAGTGGATGCAAACCTTTAAACACTCCAATAGATTTCAATGCCAAACTTGGAGACGTTAAAGATAGTATTTCAATAGATACAAGAAGGGATCAGAGATTGGTGGGACGATTAATCTACTTGTCTTATACACAGTCAGATATTGCTTTCGCTATAAGTATCTGTCAAATATCATAAGAGAAGAATGAATTTCTTTCTCATATATTAGTTAGGTTACAGCCCATAGTTTATACACACAATTGTCTAGCTTAAAAATACTAACAAACTCCCTACAAATAGGAAACTCCTCAAAATCTGTATCTAACTCTAATTCCTAGAAATCAGGAAATTATACGATTTTCTATAACTATACAATCTTTCCAAATAAGACTACATAATTCGACACTCCCCCTCAAGCTGGTGAATGGATATCTTCCATCCCAAGCTTGCTAATAATATCTTAAAACACAATGCTTGTCAGCCCTTTGTAAGTACATCTGCCAACTGATCCTTGGTTGACACAAATGGAGTGCATATTAGGCCATTGTCTAGTTTTTCCTTCATAAAATGTCTATCAACTTCAATATGCTTTGTTCGATCATGTTGAACAGGGTTATGTGCAATGCTGATGGCTGATTTATTATTCCAGTACATCCTCATGGGTCCTTCCCATTTTATTCTTAAGTCATCTAGGATTATCTTTAGCCAGAGTAACTCACATATTCCCAACGTCATTGATCTGAACTCTGACTCTATGCTTGATCTTGCTACCACGTTCTGTTTCTTACTTCTCCATGTTACAAGATTACCACCTAGGAGAGTACAGTAACCAGACGTTGATCTCCTGTCGACCAAAGATCCTGCATAATCCGCATCAGTATAAGCTTCTAACATCATGCCTGTGCCTGTTCGTCTCTTAAACAAAATTCCTCTTCCCGGGCTACCTTTCAAGTATTGTAATATCCTATTTACTGCCTTGAGATGTGATTCTTTGGGATTGTATATAAATTGACTAACCATGCTCATTGCAAATGCTATATCTAGTCTTGTGTGTGCCAAATATATCAACTTCCCAATAAGCTTCTGATAGGATCCTCTATCTACCATGGGATCTTCTGGAGCATCACATAATCCATGATTGAATTCAATCAATGTCTCCAATGGTTTACAACCCATCTTTCCTATTTCTTTCAACAAGTACATACTTTTGTTGAGAGATGAAAATTCCTTGCTTTGAATGAGCTACTTCAATGCCTAGGAAGTACTTTAATTTTCCTAGCTCTTTGATGTCAAACTCCCTCAAGAAACATTGCTTCAGATTGTTCATCTCTTCTACATCATTACCTGTCACGATGATATCATCTACATAAACTAACAATGTTGTGACTCTCGCAGAATTTGAGTGTCTCACGAACAAAGTATGGTCTCCTTGACTCTGCTTGTATCCCAACAAGATCATCACCTTAGCAAACCTCCCAAACCAAGCTCCTGGCGATTGTTTGAGCCCATAAAGAGCTTTCTTCAGCTTGCACACCATTCGCTCTTTAGATTCAAATCCGGGCAGAATTTCCATATAAATTTCCTCTTCTAGATCACCATGGAGGAATGCATTCTTAACATCAAATTGTTCTAGATTCCACTCGAAATTAGCAGCTAATGACAAAAGTATCCATATCATGTTCATTTTAGCAACAGGGGAAAATGTCTCTAGATAATCAATGCCATAGGTTTCAGTGTGTCCTTTGGCCACCAATCTTGCCTTGTATCTTTCCACTGAGCTATCAGCCTTGTATTTTATAGTAAAAACCCACCTACATCCGACCAGTTTCTTCCCTCTCAGCAATTCAACTAACTCTCATGTCTTGTTCCACTCAAGGGCTTCCATCTCGGTCTTCATAGCATCCTCCCATTTCTTGTCTCCTAATGTCTCAATTAGATTTCTCGGTGTGGGAATTGTATGGAGATTAGTTAGGAAGGCTCTATAGTTTTGGTATAGATTTTGATAGGACATGAAAAGAGACACTGGATGTTTCGTGCAGGTTCCTGTTCCTTTCCTAAGTGCAATTGGTAGGTCTTTAGTACTTGGTTTTTTATGTTTGTCTGCCGGTTCAAGTGGCTCAACACTTGGCGTGACATTGTCGATTGGTTTGGGAGTGGCTTTGGGAAATTGGGCAACAGCACAAATAGGAGACTGGACCTATATTGGTCGAGAGACTAGTATTTTCCTCCTAGAATAAACTTGTACTGGCGGAACGTTATCTTGATTTCCCTTATCTTTCACCATTTCAACAGATTTGGCTGACTCAATTGACGGAGAAGTGGAAAAGTGGACTCAGAGACAGTTATGGATATAGGCTGAACAAAACTAGGATCAAGAAGAAACATATCCTTTGCTTTATCTTCACTCACGGTCTCCCCCTGAAAATAAGTGTGTTGAAAAAAAGATTCATCTTCAACAAAAGTTACATCGGCTGAGATAAAAAATCTTTTGGAAGGTGGATGAAAACATTTATAACCATTTTGTGTGGAGGAATACCCGATAAAAATGCATCAGAGAGCATGTGGATCCAAGTTACTCCTATTGTGAGAATGAACATGAACAAGCGCAACACAGCCAAAGATTTGAGGTATAAGACTGTTTGAAATAGAGAAGTTTGGGAACAATTTTGTGAGAATATCAATTGGACTTCGGAACCCAAGGACGTGTGTTGGAAGCCTGTTAATAAGATGGGCAGCGGTTAATACAGCTTCACCCCAGTATTGTTTAGGAACATTCTTGTGAAACAACAATGCCCTAGTAATCTGTAGGAGATGTCCATTTTCGCTCAGCCACGCCGTTTTGTTGTGGGGTGTTAACACATGAGGATTCATGAATAATTCCTATTTTCTGAAAGAATGGAGAAAGGGTTTGATTGAATTAATCCTTGGCATTGTCCGATCGAAATCTCTTAATTTTTACATCAAACTTGAGTATTGATCATGTTGTAAAAATTAAGAAAAACAATGCTAACATCAATTTTATTTTTCAAGAGGTAAAGCCATGTGACGGGGGTACAATCATCAATAAATGAAACAAACCACCTAGCACCCGAAACATTTGGAATGGTAGAAGGTCATATCACTATGAATGAGAGAAAAAGGAACAAAGGTTTTTTTGTTGCTTATTAGAAAGGAAGCACGTTTGTGCTTGGCAAATTCACAATCATCACAATGAAAAACTTCAGACGCAAGACCTTTAAATAAAGGAGGAAACATCAACTTGAGCACTCTAAAAGATGGGTGACCTAAACGACGATGATGAAGCCAAATTTTATTTTGGTTTGACATGACAGATTGAGAAAAAAAGGATGTAGATAAGGGATTTCCAACTCCTGTTACTATGTTGTTTTTCCAAGAAATAGAGACCGTGTTTCTAACTAGCACATCCAATCATCTTATTCGTGTCTAGTGCCTGAAAGACAATGTGAAGGAAAAAAGGTTACAATGCATTTTGAATTTGTGGTTAATTTTTAAATAGAAATAAGGCTTGCAAATAGCTTTGGAACATAGAGAACATTTCTTCGTGTAAGATCCTTGTTTATGTATATATCCCCTTGGCCAGCTATGGTGGTGAGGGATCCATCAGCTATTGTTATCTTTTTATGGCTACAGTTGGGATTATAAGAGATAAAATGTTTGCAGGTCATATAGTCAGTGGCTCCTGAATCAATCACCCACATGGGAGGAGAATTTCTTTCTGAGACATCAGTATGAGAGGAAGAAGAAATACCTGAAAATGCCAATGAACAAGTACTTGTTGAGGTTGGCATCTTAAAGGACTCCAAAAAGGTTTAAGTTTCTCAATTTCTTCGATGTTAAAATTATGAGCAGATGTTTTGGAATTTTCTTCACTAGTCGACAAAGTGCTCACCATAAGTGCCTGACTTCGATCATTCCCACTTCGATTGGGCTTGCCATGAAGTTTCCAGTATTTCTCCCTGGTGTGACGATGCTTCTTGCAGTATGTGCAAAATAGAGATTCTCAGTTAAATGGTTTGGTTGAGTCCCCTTGAGTAACTGATGAAGGATTTTTTGCCTCTTTCAATTCTGTGGCCTTGGTAGCGAGTGCAGAACCATCTCCCCCTTGAGGTTCAAGCATAACACTTCGAAGTCCCTCTTCCGCGCATATAATAGAGATTGTCTCATTCAGAGACGACAGGTCCGATTTTCCTAAAATCTGCACCCTTACAACATCAAATTCAACATTTAATCCTGACAAAAAATCATAAATACGATTTTTTTCCACAAAACGCTTCAGAATTGCTGCATCTTCACTACAGCGCACTTGGATGCATTGATAATGGTCCATCTCTTACCACAAGCTTTGTAAGAGACTCAAATATTCAGTAACAGTCCGAGTCCCTTATTTGGTTGCTGAAACTTTCGTCTTAATTTCGTAGATTTGTGCAGCATGATTAACCTTGGAATATGTCTATCGAATAGCTTCCCAAATCTCCTTGGCAGTTCCGAGGAACATACATGTACCACTATCTTCTGGCAGCATCGAGTTCTATAACCATGACATTACCATAGAGTCTTGTCCGTCCCACGCTGCAAATTTTGGATTGTCCTGTGAAGGACCCGTGCCCATTAAATGGCTGAAATTTCCTCTTCCCTTTAGAAATGTGCGAACCAATTGTGACCACTTCAAGTAATTCTTCCCATTCAATCGATATGCGGCTTGAATGTTCTACAAATCGCCGGTTATAGCAGCAGTAGTATTCTCGAATGCAGAGGCACTCGTGACAGGGCTAGTGATTTCGGTAGAACTTTTGGGTGATTCCGACATGATTGATAGAATAAAACAAAGGGTAAAAATAGGAAAATATGAGAGAGAAGGCTAAGACGAATGAGAGGAACAGTAAAGATAGATCTTGGTTGGGTATGACCAGAACAAAAATTTAGAGTTTATCAGGAAAGAGCCAACAGCTCGGATACCATGTCAAATATCATAAGAGAAGAATGAATTTCTTTCTCATATATCAGTTAGTTTATAGCCCTTAGTTTATATACACAATTGTCTACCTTAAAAATAGTAACAAACTCCCTACAAATAGAAAACTCCTCAAAATCTGTATCTAACTCTAATTCCTAGAAATCAAGAAATTATACGATTTTCTATAACTATACAATCTTTCCAAATAAGACTACATAATTTGACAGTATCCTTAATTTATGCATTCCCCATGCAAGGAGCATCTTCAAGTTATGTATAGAATCCTTTGATATTTAAAGGGCACTCTAGGAAAAAGCCTTTAAAAAAAAAAAAAGAAAATAGAGGAGTAGAGGTCTATACTAATGCAGACTGGAAAGATCAACAACTATAAGAGATCAACTTCTAAGTATTATACATTTATTTGGGGCAACCTAGTTATATTGAGATGTAAGAAACAGAGTGTAGTTGCTCGGAGTAGCACGGAAGTAGAATTTAAATCAATGGCTCAAGCTGTATGTGAAGTTCTATGGCCACAAAGAGTTTTGGAAGATCTTCAAAGTCCAGTGAGCTTTCCTACAAGATTGTATTGTGATAATATGGCGGTCATCAATATTGCACAAAATCCAATTCTTCATGATAGGACAAAACACGTTGAAATTGATAAACACTTCATTAAGGAGAACCTTGAAGCAATAATATTATGTACTCCATTCATTCCAACCTCGCAACAAGTTGCGGATGTATTCACTAAAGGATTGTTAAGGCAACCATTTGAACTTCAAGTTAGCAAGTTGGGCATGATAGACATCTTGGCACCAACATGAGGGGGAATGTTGGTAATTAGGAGAGTTGATAGTTAGTAGATAATGATTCCAATAAAATAGGAATATCTCATCCTAGATTGAAGATAAGATAAATCAGCACCTAAGTAGTTAAGGAGTTGCAAATTATTAGAGATTTTAAGTATTCTAGTTGTATTTTTTCCTATTTAAGATGTACCAATGCAGAGAATAAAAAATAACTTCAGTTCTAGTTTTTTATCTTTTTCAGTCAATACACACTTATTGTTTAAATCTCAATCTCAACTAGTTTTATCTCTAGATTGAAAGTAAGAAGAATTCAATCATAAGCCAAGAAATTGCAAGTTATTCTCACTTTGTCAGTTTGCTGAAGCACCTCATCATCATTCGGATGAAAGTATATCTTCCCATTTCGAAAAAGACCACAAACAACAACCTGACAAATAGCCATTCACAGGATGATGAAATCATCATTCTTCTGGGAATGTCCTTAAGCACAATATTCAGCATATAGCATTACCTCTTGAAATCCATGTCTTAGTTGACCATATTTAATTCCCGCTAGAATTGGAAAACAAAAAAGGTTGAATACATTTTCTGCAATAAATAAGCAAGTGTCAGGAAATGTTAGGAGTGTCAAAGATTAGAAAGAGTAATTTATATTTACAGAAGAAGGAACACTACGTAGATGCCTATACAAGTAAAATAACCCAAGCCAATTGATTTTTCAATACTAATGGACAACATTTAAAATTAAACTTAGCAAGTATCCAAAAGTTGACCAGATTAACACAATTGAGCAGGTCCACCTATGTCACGATCTTATGACCACAATTCTAGTTCTTGGATAGCACTATCATGATAGATATGGTATTCTGAAAAGATATATTTGGGTCGCTTTGGGTCCAAGCAAAGTCTAGCACAACATAAAAATTTAGAAATGGGATATATAATTCTGTTTTGGTAGGATTAGGAAATTAAAGAAGATTATTTAGGCCTTTTTATCACTTGAAATACATCAGATCTATCAAAAATAAACCAAGATAGACCTATATATCTAAAGCAAATCATGTAATTTGATAACTGAGTAATCATTAGTTCCTGGTCATTACTTCTGTAATTAAGCAAATGTCGGTATATCTTTATGAGCCCCTTTTGCCGTGAGCATTGAACAAACAATTTGGAAGCAACATTCTCCACTGGCTCTACTTTCAATCCTGAAATTGACTTCAAAAGCTCGCATGTGTTAGAACTTGAGACCTGCACTACAAAAGTACTATTTTAGTCCTGACTTTACACATAAAATAGAGCCAAATACTTTACTAGAACAGTCCAGCAAAAGATATACCTCAACAATGGTGGGGATCGAGGCCATCTCTGTAATAGGTTGAAGGGCTAACACAGATAGAAAGGCATTGGTGTCAACTTCATACCTAATAAATTCAAGAGTTAAATGAATATTTAAATGGATTCCAGTTACATAAGTGTCATGCATTAAACTATTAGCACTGTTTGAAAACCAAGATGCAGTTGAAAGTGGGTAAATTTGATAATCATCATTAGAAAAATAAATGAAATGATGAGGCAGTAAGATAGGCAACTCTTAAGACACTCAAAGTTGTTCATCCTATACTTCAAATTGGTGTATGTACTTTGATGAGATTACGTTCAATGTACAGAAGTTTGAACCAAAATTTTACGAGTACGACAATAAGAAACTCAATGATAATATCAAATAAAAATTAAGGAAAAAAAGAAACCAAAGAAGATTCGTTGTTAGTAGCAATGTGAGAAAGCCACCACAGAAAGGCTTATGAAAACAGTTTATGTAGAAGATCCAAACAGCAGCTAACCAACAAATAGAAATATTGCACCGATAACTTTTCATCCAAAGTCAATAATGATTGATAATCTTAAGGAAATTTATGCATCTTCCACAATAGCCACTGTTGGGTGCTCAACAAACCTTTTTGGACTACCAAATGCACTACTATCTTAGTTTAAATATCCTATATGGGTTCCTTTATGTTTTGCTTTTACATAAGACATATTATTCTAACTCTTTACATTGATGAAAAGTGTTAAAGACTTATAAATAAAGTGTTCTACTTGGTTTTCAAGGTTTCAAGAAATGTCTTACGATTCTCAATTACAACGTACACCAGTTTGAGTACCTACAATCAAGACCTGTGCCTAGAACAACCACCTCATAGACACCTTCTCCTATAAACTCATTAATCTCTGTGAAACTGTATCTCAATCAGATAAGAGAATGTGGCATTTGACAAATGCGGTAAGATCATACCTATAAATGACAGGTAGTCAACTCATTAATTACAAGAGATGGAATTCTAGAAAATTTCCTGCAAAGTTCTTACCTATCCCCCTTTGTTGGAAGTATAATGATAGCACGTGCCTTATTAGCTGCAGCTCTTTCAAATGATTTTGTTAGACTAAGGCTGCAACTGCATATGGAAGGACAAAATGTAAGAAATGGCCATGAGCCCTTTTTTTTTTTGGTGGTTAAACCACCCAGTACCCGACACCACATGGGCAACCAACTAATCCGGATTTGAGCCGGTAGGACCCTTTCGAGCGGCAAAGCTCTCCCTCACAAGGTTTAAAGCGACTTCATCCTCAAGACTCGAACTCAAAACCTTGGTTAAGGATGGAGGAGCCCATGCCGCTCCTTCATAGCCTTTTAACCAATATAAAAGAAGCAAAACCAGTTTTAAAAAATTGAAGTCAAACGTTCCAATTGTTACAAAGAATGGTTGATATTCAATTCCAAGCTTGAATAAATGGTACAAAAATAGATATTGAGTTAATTTGTTCAAACCAGATGCAAACACATGTACAAATAAGGACTACTGGATGGGGAATGTTGAAAGAGTAATTTAGGAAAAGTCATTCAAGTAGTCAAAATTTTATAAACGTATACAATACTATTCTAGATATAGTCTGTCTGGATAGCACAGGAAAATACATATCGGTATATGTTGAGGGACTCAAAACCAAGCCATTGTATTGGGAAGGGGAAGACATACTAACTAAGTTTTAGACTTATTAATTAGGAGAATTTACAACATAAATTGTATATGATATGTATGGTTATGGGTCAAGCATCTTCCAATATATATTACAGGGACAGGTTTAAGCACATAAAACAGAAGTTATTTGAAATGGCGGCTGATCCCCCGAATTTCCACCACCTAAGCAGTATAAGAATTTAATATATGACAACGGGATCAAGTCCCTCATTCATATAATAGCACCACGAGTACCATCTGTGACCACACCTGGAAGCTACTTATTGTTAACTATATTATTTAACCAAATGCACATAACCTTGGAGCTAGGAAAGCTTTCCCATTGAATAAAACCTTCTCATTGAGAAAGGCAAGGAATTAGACATGTCCCAAAGCCAACTACATCTAAATCAGAAGACATTGTATACCAACTATGCAGAATCATCACTTTGTCCCAGAAGGGAAAACAGAAGGAATAAGAAAAAGAAAAGCAAGAAGGCGTTCTATGAAAGTAGTACTACAATTACAAGAAGGAAATACTGAGAGCACTTACCTCTTAGTAAGTAGATCAATGTGGTTAAGATCTTTGGTAATACTGTCTGCTAGTCTGTCAATCTGCTTCCTTGGAAGATCAGACATAAGAAGAATTCTCTGCCTCCTGCAAAGAAATATGCAAGATAAGTTAAAAGGAAGCAATGTAATATATAAAATTTATTGACAAAGAAACGGGGCTAGCAGAACATGAAACAACTACCTGGCTGTTGCAGTGCCTAATCGGACAGCAAATTCGTGATACTTGTTCAGCTGCTTTAATATGTAAGTTAGATGACTGGTTACCCCACAAATAATAATATGATCTTTTTCATGAACTTGCATTTGCGCCCCTTCCCTCAGTCTTTGCATGTTGTTCTGCCCATGTTATTACCTTAAGCATGACATCCAACTTAAAATTTTCAAAAACAGCTCTTTGTTTAAGAGTTTACCCTGAACTCCTCTGTCATTGTGCTTAATAAGCGAGTATAGAATAATATGCCCCATATGGCAAGAACAAAGCCTATCACGCGTTCAGCACGAGTTCTTTGCTGCAATTCTGTATATAGTAAGTTCCTATGCACCAGCAAACTTACAGTTCTCCACATGGAATCAGAATAAGATAATATTAGATGATGTATGAAACATACGAGCAATTAACATACTTTTAGATGAGTAGATGATGAAATAAGACAAGCCCAAGCTTCCCAGAAGCACTCCTCCAGAGTCTGATTATTGCCCCTGTGTCATGATACAGAATAAGACAATAGTTCAAACAATAATGAGCATCACATATGAGCAAAGAACGAACAAAGCAAGAGATCAAGACCTAACACTTGAACTACCTTTTGTCAAAACCAATAAAAACGTAAATTAAAAGGGAAAAGATTTTACTAGGGAAGTGGAAACACATAAGAATTATCTTATGGTATGACTAGGTTGAAATCTATGTTATAGTGCCCCTTACCAAAAGCATAGGGGCAACAAAAATTAAGAAAAGCATGGCATTAGTCAAACGTCTATATGCTTTTTCATTCCAGTGTATAGGGGCAATAAAAATTAAGCAAGCATGGCATCCATCATAAAGATATATATATGCTTTTTCTTTAACGTGCAGCCACCTACTTAACAGAATGGATCATTACATGTCGACTATCCACGAGAAAAATTTTAAATTAAAGTAGTTGTATTGCGTCCACTTTGTAGGCTAGACTAGTAAGGAAACAGTCATTGATTACCTAATCTTGAAAAACAAGAAACCACCAATGACAACGAAAGAGATGCAGGCCACAAGAAGCACTACAAAGAACCTGCAGAAATTTGGCAACAATGAATCAGTTAATAAGGAAACTTCTTGCAAATATACTTGCTAATAAATGAAATCTACCCTTATAATCTCAGCAGTGATGCTTAAATTTTCAAGATTCTCTAAAGCAGCTCTGCAACCAAACTTTCTCTAAAAAACTCCAGAATCAAGCATTAACTTTTGTTTCTTAAAAATGCACGGTTATTTATAACGTCAGAAGTACTCATGCATAATACTATTACTAATACTTATGATGCTTAAAAGCCAAAATGGTTTTAATAGCTTAAAACCATTCAAGTTCTCAACGCAGAGTGCACATAATACCAAAAATGACATCTATTCCTTATCATGACTGATGGAAAGAGTGTATAACCTTCCAGGCATGTGAGATAACTAAAAACATGCATAAAATTTAATATCTATCACTAGGGATAAGCAAATTTTACAGTCCTCTCAATTGCCACATTTAATATCTATCACTAGGGATAAGCAAATTTTACAGTCCTCTCAATTGCCACATGGATATGACCACGTTATCATTTACGAATTTAACCAACAACAACGCTTAATCCAAATTGGAAATAAAACAATTAAATAAATAGTCCGTGTGAATCATGTGATAGAACTATTAAAAAGTTACTCAGTTGTTTGAGAACTAAAAATTGAACAGTAAGTGGTTAAACTATTGGTTGGGATTAAATCAGTGCTCATATTTTGGGCATTTACATTGCAGACATCAAGTACTGAATGATACCAAAGCCAAAAGGGGCTCGATTGTTTTAAAGCAGCCAAGTTTTCCCAGAAAAGGATGTAGAATACTGAAAATGAAAATTTCTTTTTTATCATGATTTACTGTTAAAACATCTAATGACAGCAGTTATCCAATACACACAAGAATATCTGAGCAGTTGCTACTTCAATAAGACCATATAACATGTATTATTCGATACCTAAAAGGAAATAAAATAGAAGAAAGCTGTAAACTTACGTTGCAACATTTCTCTCAAGTTGAATATTGAATAAATAAAGTAAGCGTGCTAAGCTCCATCTAATATCTTGAAATGAAGGCAGGGACACATCCAATTGAAGAGGTATGGGCTTATTCAAGGAATTTGATACACAGGCAAACGGCGAAGTATAAATCAAATTTGGAAGTAACCTTGTGGTCCTCGCAATCAATAGATTTAGAAATTTTAGGTTCGTTACTTTGAGTATGCAATACGATAAAATGGATCCAATCATAAATTTAGCACGACAATCCTGCAAATATTAGCAAATCTGTATTAATATATTTGATAAAATTATAGAAAATTTTTATCTATTCTTAATAAACACGAGCAATATGAAATAAACATGGCCAAACAATCAAGATGGGAGCTGAATTAAACACTATCTACCTTTAAAAATGCATTTTTTTTTCTATGGAAACCATTTTATGCACCACAGTTCTAGAAGACAAAGTACAGCAAAAAATATAGCATTTGTTGATCAGGTATCTAAACTTTTCCATGTGAAGGTTCTTTGACTTGATGCTCACCTGGTAACCAATTCTTTGATTCACTGAAAGGAATTCGCTAGTGGAACCATTTGAAATTTCTGTACATGTGGGAGAATCTAACTTAACCCATCGCTTGTGATATGTGGTGTCTGATTTCCATTGAGAAAAAAAAAAAAGGTGGTGTTATTTTTTTGATTGTGCATTAAATCGTGCCGTTACAGCATAGTGAAGACACGGGCAAGGCTGATATTCGAATAAAATTACAAAACACAGATGAAGTAGAATGTTAAGACGACAATATACACAATGGAATGTCTATACAGAATAGAGAGATCATTTATATATTGTGACGATCAACTTAAGCTTTAAGAAATCATTTATACATCAGTGACGATCAACTTAAGCCTTACTTCCCGTCTTTTACCGTTTTACTTTTAGTCAAAGTAAAATTGCTCCCATCTTACCTCCACATTGTCGTCTCAAACCAATCGAATGTAAAGTTGACGACTTGATCCAGCAGAAGCGCAAAGATATGGATTCTCTGTTAAATTACTGAGTCAGAGAGAACATTTTGCAACATCTACCAACATTCTTACAACACAGAGCACCCGAACATGATAACAAGGCAACAGAAAACTACAAAAGTATCGTTACAGTTGACACAAAATTTCACTTGTACGCCACAGAAATTATTCCCATACGCAAAAACGATATTTCAACACACTAGTCGCGAGTGGGTACTTATCAGTTTGGTCCGTAACTACTAGCAGAAAGAATAAACCAGTATCCCATTCCAGTGAACTACTGAGATCATGCTGAAAGCAGAGACTTAAAATTATACAGTGTGAATTGTCAGATGGTGTTCACTTTTCATTGATTTCTGTTTTCTTTTCTCGACTTGTCAAGAAAAACACCAACAAACTCCGCTTGATTAGCAAAAGAAAAAGAAATGGCACGGTAAAAAGAATGACTGTGACTACAGCTGAGCTTTGAAAATGAAAGTGAGGAGACATTATCTAACCCGATACAACTTGAGCTCTAAGACTAACAATCACTCCGCTCAAACCCCATTACCCTGATCACAGACAAATAAACGTAAGAGTAAAAAATGAACCTATTCTTCAAAGATGAAGATCGTCTGGGGACATGAGACGGTAAAGTCCATGGATGAGAGGACTGCAACTGAACGAGAAGCATTCGGAGATCTCTCGCTCTCTATTTCTTTCCTTCTCTTGGGTCCGGCGTGCTATGGGGCGTGAAGGTCAGACGTTCGAAGAAAGTACACGAGGAAACAGAGAGACGGGGAAGTGAATGCGTAACAGAATTAATGGAAGAGTTGTAAAATTAAGAAAAGAAGAAGTAGAATGGAATGGATTGAAGACAGCGACTTGTCGATATTAAAGACAGCGACTTGTCGATTCCGTAAGCAACAGCTTGGTTTGTTTTAAGGTATTTCATTTCATTTCATTCATTACAAATGCGAATTTACTCTTTTTGGACGCGTGACTAGAGTTCACTTGAAACGATTCGTACTCAGATACAAAGGGGACAGACAGTGGCGATATGTTTTTGTTTTAATTGAAGCAATAATGCACAATCTTCACATGTGAAGAACAGTGACACATGGTGTACCCTCCTGCCGTAGGCTGGCTTAGTAAATACTTGATAATCAACCGTGTCCCAGAACACAAATTACTCCTTTATTCACTAATCGGATGAAGTAGACAATTTCAAGTTCATTTGATATATTCAAAACTATAATTGATAAAAAGGAAACTCTCCTTATCTACTCAATCAGTTCTTATGTCTTATGAACTGTATAATAAGCAGCAAGTTGTTTTTCTTTTAATTTTATAAAGAAAGGATGATGGCGTGAATAGAATCCCAATTGAAAAGATAATTTGGTAGACTTTTGTGCCAATGGTGAACTTAATTTTACTTGAAGTAACATAAACCAACCAACCGTGCACCACGCAAAAAGGTAAACGTTCCAAAAAATTTTCATCTCTTGCGCTACAGTGGCTTGGTGGTGCTGTCTGATAAGTGACCGCTTGGCTTGGTGCTCCTCCAACTTCAAACCAACCAGCATGTGGCATTTGTATTTGATGACCATCAATCCTTTCTTATCTATTCTCAGAAAGAAAAACGCTCAAAAAAAGCCCAAGGAAAGAAGTGCTTTACACCCAGAATCCAATTCATAATTTTGTTCAAGTAAACCAATATTTAATTCAGAGAAATTAACAGGGAAAGGTCAAAACTTTTTGAGAGAGACATGTACAGTCTATAAATATTTAGCAGGACTTAACCAACTGCACATGCAGCGGCAGCTCAAGGTTCCTCCCATGTTTGAAGCAGTTGCTCAAACATAGCCTACATAGGTATTATTTTAATCAACTGCATGTGTAGAGGCAGCTCAAGGTTCTTCTTCTTCCCATGTTTGAAGCAGTTGCTGAATCATAGGTATTATTTTAATCACAGGCTCATTTACTGTTTCTAACTTTGTCTGCTTGTCCTCTATTAAATACTATTCTTGTTTTCATGTGTAAGAGATATTGTTATGATATGCATCAGATATATTCCGTTAAGCTTGCCCCAACGCAACGTTTTCGCATATATGATCGCCTCTTGGGTTACTTAATCCTATATTTTCTTCTGTATTCAACTTGTCTGGCTTATTATTTATATGTATATATACACAAGCACACATTACAAGGACATTTCTGTATTGAATGAAATTTATTCATTCTTTGACCCGATAGCGTGAAGGTGGCATTAATGGACTGAAGTTATGAATTAAAGTCGAAGAACCCTCTATCCCCCAAGGCATCTTTTATTTGCTGGTTAGCTATAAAACACAAGCTGAAAATTAAAAGTAGATAGCTTTGATCCCAGATGTGTGCTGTGCAGAAGGGATAATGAAACTCTGAATCACCTATATTTCCAATGCAGATCTCCACAAGTTATCTGGACTAGAATATACAACACTATACATATACGCCATCCACAGGGTGAATGGTTAAATATTTTTCAATGAGCTGCCAGGATGATAAGCAAAATAAAGAAAGATGGGGTAGTTCCCAAAATTGCTTTCTATTGAGCTATATATACAATCTAGAGAGAAAGAAACAAAAGGCTGCAAAATGGAAAGTAGATGGAAGCTCAAATTCTGGTAGAGTCTACTATATATACTGGATCAGACAACTTTTCATAGCACATGAAGCTCATTCTTAAATCAGTCCACGCATGAAGATTTTTTGGAATATCTGAAGATAGTCATTAGGAACAGAGATTGACTCTCTGTTTTCTTAAGTGGTTATCTGATTTAAGTGATTTTGAATCCTAGCCATTGTAGCTTTTATCAAGCTTAGCTTGAGTTAATATATATTTCTTTTCATCTTTCAATAAAATAAAATAAAAAATTTTGTAGTCATGGTCATTAGTGATAATTATTATCTTAAATGATAAAAATATTATTTTATATAATAAAAATTTTCTTATTTGATAATTATCAAATAATCGTTGCTTAGTTGATCTCAAATAAAATATAAGTTACCTACCATAAATTACCCTTTAACTCTCAAATTGAAGTATTTTACTTGTATTTAGATTATTTCTATAAATTTTGGTATTTAATGTGATTTTTATTTTATTTTCAAACTTTATTATAGCCTTCCAATGAAGAGGGAATAAATTTGAGCAACTTGAAACCAAGCTGTAGAAGTATTAGAATGATTTGTAGGAATATGATAGCAACACAAGCCAGTGTTCAATAACACGATAACATGTTACCGTTTCTAACCCATGTTCCATCTTAGATCATAATGTTTCTTCAGAGAGTTTGCCATATGATCAAATATACCTAAAATAGGTACCTATATTCTTTAATGTGGCCTATACTCGGACTCCTTTTCATGTCTTCAAGACCCATCTTCATAAAATGAACCCTTAGATGCATGAAAAAGGAGCTATTAATCCAATATGGTTTAAAAACAATATAGTTCTAGACCTATATTGGTGGTGATTTTCTTATGGAAAATTCCAAAGAGCAACATGAAGATTGTGAACCTAACCTTGTCTAAGATTGTGAAATTTGATTTGAGTGAAAATAAAATATCAAAAATTAAAACAATCAAATAAAATTGAGCACTTAACAATTGAGATGTCACAATAAAATAAGGATAATCAAGTATGAAAGCCTAAGATTCGTTCTATCGTTATTTTGCTCCTTTAACCACTATTGATTCAATTGGGTGTCGATTCTAAATTTTCGAAGGGTTTAATTATTCTCTTTCAAGACTTAATCATTTAACCCCAATTGATTAACCCTAATTGATTACAAAATTCTAGATCTTCAAACTCTTAACTCACAAATATAACCTAACATTTTTAACTTGTTCTTAAGCGATTTATCGAATAATCAAGTTTTCACACAAGATCTTTCTTCGTATGATTATCAATTTGATATTTGCATGAATTATTAGTGTAACATCTCATTACCCTAGGGTACGCATCGGGATGCCTGTAGGTCATTCCGACACATATCCTAAGATAAGGGAGCGCTACGTACAATTACTATAGAACTCCACATGGCATCACATACATTTAAACAATAATACCAGTAAATGTAAATCACAA
>JANZXR010000171.1:24270654-24285554 GCA_027575705.1 Erythroxylum echinodendron
CATATATGAATGCATGCATATGTCACTATACATTTATACACTCCTATTCATGGCAATTGGTGAGGGGATGTTACAATTAGGTTGTTAACTCTCATTATCTAACCTAATCGGATTACTTTTGACTCACTCTCTTGATTTATTATCGAAGTATAAGCAACCACTATAAGACTGCATTGAAATAAAAAATGATCAAGTCATAAAATAAGTTAAGAACAAATCCTAATTTGAAATTAAAACATA
Organism: Erythroxylum echinodendron; assembly: GCA_027575705.1. NCBI lineage: Eukaryota > Viridiplantae > Streptophyta > Magnoliopsida > Malpighiales > Erythroxylaceae > Erythroxylum > Erythroxylum echinodendron. The sequence continues at coordinate 24,270,895 of JANZXR010000171.1, forward strand.
ATAAACATGTATACATCTTCAATCTCAGTTCATATATCAAGTATAAAGAAAATAAACAAAGAAAGGAAGAAAGAACCTGATGTGGACTGATTTGGAAATGTTGGAACTGCTGGAACTCTCTAATGCTCCCTTCTTGATCTTCCTTGATTTAACCCAATTTGGTAAGACGGAGGCTACTCCTTTTTTGTGTTTTCTTGTTTTTTATAATTCTTGAGACTTCTATGGTTCTTTTACAGGTTTAACCACTTAATTTGGTTCTAAAAATAGCTTAAAATGACAAAATTACAAAAAGACCTGCATGCTAAAAAGGTTGAAATTCGCTGAAATTTTTGTTTATGCTCTTTGTCTCGTTTGCGACAAGCAAGGCATGATCATACATTGCTTTGTTTAACCTCCATCTTCTTCATTCTTCAACTTCCTGGTTTCCATCACTAACAAACATATCAAATACCCCTTGAAACACAAAAATTATGATCTAAGTTTTGCTCTAAACCAAACAAACACTTAGAATACATACAGTCATTAACAATAACATAATTCTAAGCCTATACATATGATAATCATCTAGTAAACACTTAAAAATACACTAAACATCTATGAAAACATAGTATAATTTACATCTATCAACATGTTCACACTTTAAACCTTTGCTTATTCTGAAGTAAAATTAAACACACAAATAAATAAGCCACATAAACATATAAAAACACATTCATACAACATTACAATAATGGTACAATGGAATTAAATCTTCTTGTCTAATTTTCCATTGTTAAGTTAGTGGTTCCCAATTTGATTTCGTTTGTCTTAATTTTGCAATTCAATTTTATATCAACCCATCTTCATATGTTTCCCTTTTTGTTCAATTTTTATTTTCATTTCATTAATTTTTTAAGCCTTAGATAACTTAGGGTTAGATTAGTTCATAAATTCTTGTGAGATCGACACCTCACATAGTATAATTCACAACTCGTGGGCTTGCAGTATTTTGAGGGCTTATAAATTATAAAACTTGCCCAACACAACACACTCATTAACAAATGTAGCTATTGGATTTCTCGTTTAATCCTCCATAAGAAATTGGCCAAGGATGTTGAGAAATTGTTAAGGAATTTCTTATCTAATGGGGATCGATATAAAATCTCAAGAGCTAAAGTTTCTTAGAAGGACTTATGCTCCCAAAAAAGCAAGGTGGTCTAGTACTCAATACTATACAACCTACCAGGTTCTTTCAAAGTAAGGATCAAGCAAAGAGATCCCTTGTCTCCATACATCTTCGCCTTGGTGATGCAAGCACTTTATATAATCGTTGAATTATGTTAGCATGGATGAAGGATTTCAAATACCATTCTAAGTGTGGTAGATTTAAACTAACCAATCTTTGTTTTGTAGATGATTTGATCCTGTTTTCAAAAGCTGATGCCACTTCTATCTCTACCTTTATGAAAGCTCTAAAGATCCTCCAAAGATCTTTAGGACTATAAGTAAATTAGTCCAAAAGCAATATATTTTTATCTAAGAGTGCCTCGAATCTACAACAATTGATTACTACCTTAGTGGGATTTCATTCACAGGAGTTCCCAATGAAATATTTGACCATTCCCATCTCTCCATAAAGATAAAAAGCAAGAGATTGTACCGATTTACTTGACAAAATAAAGTCTAGAATTCCATCTTAGAGTTTTAAACTTCTTTTAGGAGCAGGAAGGGTCCAACATATTAACTCGGTTCTCAATTCTCTCAACATCTATTGGGCCACCTACTTGTCTTTTCCAGTATCCATTTTGAAAGCTATAAATAGAATATTCAGCAGTTTCTTATGGATAAGGAGCAAGGAGAGACGTCACAAGACTACAATGAAATGGAAAGAAATTTGGAGAGATCGAGGTGGTTTGGAGACTTATTCCATCAAAATTATGAATTTAACTCTCCTCACAAAAAGGCTGTGAAGACTAATGGAGGATAAACAAATCTCTATGGTGTAGATGGATAGCTTTATGAAGATCATGAGCTTATGGTCAATATATTATTCACACATTCTCTTTACCACTCTTAAAGCCATTCTAAAGTTGAGGGATCGACATAAAATAGATTTCATTGCACTTACAGGTAATAGGAATTCCACCAACTTCTGGTATGTAACTAGCTTTTTGTGGAACCTTTGATTAATTACAATATTGTTGTTTCCTTAAAGAATTCGATCCCCTCAAATGTGTCGATTGCTACAGCATTATAAAGCAAAGATAAAGTGTGAATCTCAACAATCCCCACCTCCCCAGCTGATGAAATTTGTGGCACTTATTGTAACACTGAACTAGAAAAACATCTTTGGAGACATACAATTGATGACAGATTTTCAAACTCCTCTTGTAAGGCATTATTTTTCAAGCAACTTCCCAAGCTGGTATGGGCTAAAGGCATATGGTCCAGTCGTCTTCAACCTCAAGCAGCATTTACATTATGGCTTACGATGAAGGGCAGATTAAAACAGTTGATAAAACAACCAAATACACACATCTCACTAACAGGTGTTGATAATGTAAAGAAGCGGAAGAAACTAGCAAACATTATTCTTTAAATGCTGCTACATTAGAAACATATGGAGGGAGCTTCACAATAAATTCCTTTCAAATGGTGTAATTGACAACTTAGACTATATCCACACCCTACGAATGATCTATAGAAACAACACAGTGTATAATTGTTTTTGGATAGCCTTATCCTCCATTATTAATACTATATAGGACGAGAGAAATTTCAGAACATTTCAAGACTAAAGCATCACTCAAGAGTAGTTTTAGAATCAAGTGATACAACATATCTGACTCCAATTCAGTTTACAAAGACTGAAGCTTCAACATGGACAATATCTATTTACATATTTGAATGTGTGAAATGTTTATAACCTTGGTGAATTAGCTTAACGTTAAATTGTGTATGTTGATGACATTTTCTATAAACGTGTTTTTATGACACATCAGAGTTAGTTGCTGCTCTTATAGTGAAACAACATCAGCCCAGTTACGCTTTATATTAGTGACCTGCAAGTTTAATTTCTTATGGTGTAATAGTAGAGGTATGAAGCCTAGGGTTACACATGATTATAGACATAACTTAGGTAGGGAAGATCAAATAGCTTGGACAACAAACAAATCAAGAAAGCTGACCACTAAATCAGTAAGGGGCTTGTTGTTGCAATCTAGACTATAAGTTAAATGGCACCAATTCATATAGTTCCGTGGAAACTATCCCAAGTTTGCATACATTACCTAGAAGGCCCTCAGAGATAGATTAGCAACTATAGATAAAGTTAAACGCTCAACCCTTATAGGCCCTATATGTGTTTTATGCTCTGAACAACAAGAAACAAGAGATCAATTGTACTTCTAATACCAATTCACATGTACCTTATAGAGCAATATCAAAATAGCTTGCAATGTAGAAGAGTTAAGGCACTCCTAGAACCAACTAATTCAACAACTCATAACTCACAAGAGGAAGAAGAAGGTAGATAAAAAACTTCTTAAGCTAGCATTCAATGCAGTAGTATATGAAGTATATATAGAGAAAAAACAATAGAAAATTCAAACTACAGCAAATGGACATAAAAAACATCACATAATCCATTGTTGGAAAAATAATGGAGCATTTACCATAAGAGAAATAAATCATAGATTGAGCATCTAAACTAATTTGTACATAATGCGTGTAACGAGTCATCTACTAGCTAGTGAGGATTGGCTGAATGTTTGTAATTTTGTACGTCGATATTGGATAGGATGAACTTGGTAGCTACTCCTTGTACTTTTAAAGCCATGTCTTCTTTTGGAATATAATTCTTTAATTTCTTAAAAAATTAAAAAATAGAGTAATTTTGTATTCTACGAATTTATGTTGTTCTAGATAATAAATACTTTCTAATTTTATTGAATCATAACTATAAAAATGATATAAGGAAAGGTATTTATATAGAAATTATTCACATTCGAATTCATGACTTAGTTAATTTTTCAATCTTCTTAATTAATAATTTGTTTATATTTATTTTATCAATTTTCCATCAATTAATCATTCTATTTTGATTCTTGACTAATTAGTAGTACGAGAATATTCCAAACCATTATAATTTCTTTGTCAGATTGATATCCTATTTATCATTATTTTATTTTATAATTATATTTGCACTTGCATTAAATTATGAGTAAATACTTTATAATGATGAGAACTTAGATCTTTTGAGAAAAGTTGTAATTTTAGACCTTAACATTTTTTATTGAGTGATGTTAATTTTTTAATCAAATTAAAGAAATTGTTTTTTGTTTTATTTTCACCTTCATTTGACTAATAAATAAAAAGTTTAATTTCAGCAATTGTCTATTGTTGATTATATAGTTATTCTTTTGGTAGTTGTACTAGACTTTAGAAGACCCTTGTAAATGACCTGAAACCATTTTTCTTCCAAAAGCCTCAACCAAATCTTTCACTATTCGAGTATGCACTTAAAAGAGATATTTTAGATGTTTATTGCTCAAAACGTAAACTGCAAAGAAATGCTCACGACGAGGGTTCACATGCCTTTGTTTTCAGAGTGTAACAAGAGGAGAAAAAGAAACTAATTATAGATATGCTTCAAACCAAGTACAAGATACTCACGTACATTCGGCTATTCCGTTCAAACACATACACATATCCTTCAAAGACTAATTACTGGTTGATATTATCTTGCAGTTACGCTAGAGGAAGATAATCCATCTTCCGATATGTCAAAAAACAAGTCGTCACTCTTACTTAAAGCATACACAATGTCCACCATTGTAGGCCTCTTTGCAGGATCTCTATTGAGACAAGCTATTGCCAGAGCCATTACATTCATCACACTGTCCATGGAACAAGACTCATCCAAAAGAAGCACACTATCCATCCAAACCTTCAATGTTTTCATCTTGGTCTCTTCTTTCCCCTCCAAAATCCCTCTAGTATTAGCCCACAACACTTTGCCATCTTCGTCAATGGCTTCCTTTCCAGAAACGAGCTCAAGCAACACCACCCCGAAGGCAAAAACATCCAATTTGGTAGACACTACCCCGTCCGCCAAGTATTCAGGTGCGATGTACCCTTGGGTGCCAACAATATGCATTGTAATTGCGTTACATCCTGATTTTGCAAGTCCAAAGTTCGCAATTTTTGCTCTCATGGTCGAATCTAGAAGAATGTTACTACTTTTAATGTCTTTATGAACAACCCTTGGCCTTGTGTGCTCGTGGATGTACTGAAGACCATTTGCTACATCAATGGCAATGCGTAGCCTTGTCTTCCAGTATAACTTCTCGTTCTTTTCCCCGTGTAGCCATGAATGGAGAGAGCCATTGTCAATATACTCATAGACTAGGTAGCAACTTCCATCGTCTGGGTCTATGCAAAATCCTTCTAGCTTCACCAAGTTGCCATGGTTCACCTTTAATTTTAATAAAAATTTAACGTTATGAATCTTACATATGTATAATCTTAAGAGAAAAAAAAATGGATGAAACAACTCAAACAACCTTAAATTGTGTGTATATGTAATTATATTAACATAATACGTCCTACAAGAAGTTTAATTGGATATCGTTCAAATGGTTATGTGTTACGACTTTTTCAAAATTTAATTTAATTTTTGGCTTCCTTCTAAAAGACTTATGTACTTGCAAGTGTGTTTTGTCATACTGATAATTACATTGCGACTCATCGTCCTCAATAGTTTAATTATTGGTGAAAATGGGGCAATTGATCATGTCAAAACTCAAAGCAGCGTACAACTTAATAAATGCAAATATCAAATAGAAAGATAATGAATAAATGCAAATATCACACAATAAGATAACTGAAAATAGCTAGCAAAAAGCAGCAAATGAAGTAAACAAAGAAAGAAGTGAAAAAGAGATGATAGCTGACAGAGAGAAGTATCAAATTGGTCCACATCATTGGCCCTTTACAGCTGTGACCAGAGACTAAAATATACAATTACCCATATCTTAGCTTGTCTCCCTTCCATATTTGGTTGCTTATTTTTTCTTAAATAAAGCCAAACGTGGGACCAACGCACAATTTCCATTTAATTAACCAATTTTGTGATAATTAATTTCATTTTCAAATAAAAAGATTGAAAATTTCGTAAGGACATTAATGCTGACTATCTAATATAAAAGTTTAGCATATATATTAATTGTGGCCATGAATGGACAACTATTAGCTCTTTAGCACACGAAAGCACTTTATAGATAACTGAAGATGGACATTAAGCTGAAAGTTAGCTAGATCACTCACATGAGAGAGGCATGTGAGAGCTCCGAGGCAACTTAGTAGGTTAGATGAAGCAAGGTGCAAGTTTTGTAGAGTTTCAAACCTTATATAGATTGACTTTGCTAACTTCTTGATGAACTAAGGACAATGTAATGCTCAAATGAACAGACACTGTGAGGGTTAGACACTGTGAGGTTCGTGAAGTGTTTGAGAATAAATTTTTTTGGTCAATAATCATGTAAGAAGACTTAGTCTTTTTTAAACAGACCTAAGCGAGATTGTTACGCATAGGTGTAGATGTAACAACAACCATCATGGTCAATTAACAATCCTTGTTATGTGAATATATATAACAATAAATTATATTGTTCTAATTGTAAGAATGGGTTTAGGAAAAGACTATATATAGGGAAACATCCAAATCCAATTTCATATTACTTGATAAAAAATATTACTTTACCCCGATTAAACATATTGTTTAACCTTTGATTTCATTTTTAACTTGGTCAATCTAAATTTGAGTTAACAAAGATTTGTGAAAATAATCAAACTGTGGAAACTATACTATCATATAATAGTTGTAGGAGTTCATATAAATGTCTATGCTTGTGTACACTTTAAAACCTACAAAAAGCACAATTCGTTTAAGAAAAAAGATGGGGACTTGATTTAACTTTTAACTGAGGTTATATGAATAATTAATAAACTGTGGAAAGTATTGATTGTCTTTCATTATTCACCTAAATCAGTAGAACAAATAACTTTCTCGTATTATGAATGCAAAGAAGAGACGTAGCACGTAAGCAATGGCGGTTTGCTTCGGCGATCACAATATACAAACCAAAGACGTGGGCCAGGATGACACGATAATCCAATATATGCTACAACTTTGACTTTTTTGACACATTTCACTCAGCCCACTTTTCTTACCTATAAAATCCGCAGTCTCCTCCCATGCCAATGTTTGCTTCTTTGAATTTTTTCTTTATTAGATGATAACCTAGCTTAATATATCCAACAGAGCATCTTCCTACAGCTTTTGCTAATGCAATTATGCAGGATTAAACTTTTTTTTTTTTAAATGAATAATGTCTCTAATCTAGTTGGAAATTGATTAAAGCAGCAGAAAGTTCAAAAGTGAGCCTCTTACCTTCTGCAAGATCTTGAGCTCCTCACAGGCATTCCACTTCATCTTCTTGATGGCAAAGAACACTCCATCGATGGACCCTCTGTACACGGACCCTTGAATCAAGCATTCCTCATTGAACCCATCAGTGGCTTCTGTCAATTCTTCAATCCTGAACATTTTGTACTTGTCTAGACAATCTGATACATCTGCCAACAAATTCACCTCCATATTCTTCCACGCTTTACCGCCTACCTGTAACTGTAATCTTTGCTTCTCCATATCACTGTCCATCTCTCTCCTTTTTAACACCCCCTCCTGAAAACCCCAACCCACAATTATCAAAATCAAGAACATCCCAACAATTCCTAGCCCAACTGCCAATCCTATGATCAAACCTTTCCTCTCAGTTCTTCGAGAAGAGTCGAAAGGAGAAACGGAAGGCTGTGTCAAATTTGGCAGCTGAATCACTGGAATGAATATGGTGTCAAACGGTTGCATGTTATTGCCGTTAACATCTATAATAGACTGTGTCCCTACTCCAAACATTGACGCCACCTCTGACAAGTTATCAGAAGGTTGAAACACGTAAGATACGAGATAATTCACACGGTTCTGCAACCGGAATTGGTTGGGACACCTGCAAAATATAGGAAAGAATACGATTTGACCGATATCCAGTCTGGTAGGGACAAGAGTTGGGTTTACAACTTCAACAGACTGGTAGGTCGTGAGGTTTTGGAAATGATCAGTAGAAACATAGTAGAAAGTATCACCTGCTTTTATTGTGTAGGAGATGTTAGAAAAGGAGATGCTATAAGAGGAGTTGAGGGTGTGGCAAGAACACGATAATGGGACAAAAAGTGGTTGGTATGGGATGAGAGGTGAGGTTGGAGAAGAGATGTTGCTTGGCTCCGATATCATGAGGCGACTAACCGAGAAGAGATCACCAATTGTAGCCAGGTCAAGGAAATTGGGAGGCATAGCTCTGTAGAAAGCGTAAGTTTCGCATGGAGAGGCCGTCTGGTTGGCATCACATCTGAATCCTTCTGTGCTTGGTTGAGCTCGCAAACGGTGGAGAAGGAGATTATAGAAGAAATACAGGAGAGTAGAGACCAAGAGGCCTTTGGTTCTGATCATTTTCCTGCTTGGTGATTGATTGTGTTGTCGTTGTTTACGGTATCCGGTGCTTATATCCGTGAAATCTCATCAAAGGTTTTGTTTTTCTTCGCGTAAGAACCTGTATCGACAACTACTTGACAGCACTTAAGTCGGGTCAATTTTTCCATTGTAGAACTCATAACCCATATTTATCTTTATTTTCTTCTTCTTTTTTCTTACATTGTAGAAGTCATAACCCATACTTGTCGACTTCGTATTAGAGAACGTAATTTTATTGCTTCCACCATGATGTAAATGGCCCAGCCGTATGAATCCGGGCCTCCAGAAGCGACAGACACAAAATTGACTTGAAAGAGAAGTTGAAACGTAGTTTTGGGCATGCTGAAATTTAAGGTATCAAGCCATACCGCTAATGTGTTGCCAGAAATTAATTGGGCTGTCTGGCTGGCGATTCAAGGCTGATATCATCTTTGGAATAATCAAGATTGAAATTTTAGTCCGTGCCGTCTGGAAGGGGACGGGCATTGACGCAAAGGCTTAGGCTTTTACCACAGGGCGGTCTCCCAATCAATTCCAGAAGAAATGTAACAATTTCAAACAAACAATCATCGTGATTGGTCATATTCAAAGATCAATAGGGAGTACGTGAAATAGGTGAGGCACTCTTTTTTTTGTACAATGGCTTTAGTCTTTTTTGTTTGAGAATTTTAAAAAATGTATTAACGATAGAGGAGGTTTAGTGGTACAAAATGTGGAGAGTTGCCTCTCCTAATGCAACTGCCCAAACGACAGTGTTTCAATGTTGCTAAAAGGATGGGAACGACAACGTATAGACAATCGGAAGATCTTTAACTAAGCTGTGACATTCTGTAAAAGAGTTAGTAATCTCAAATCTTCGCAACTACAAATTCAACCTAATTTAGGATTGAGTTTAGGGATAATAATTTCGACCCGACCTGGCCTATTTTTGGCCCGAGTTTGACGAGCTATAGGCGAGTCACGGGTTGATCATGGTCAGCCTGGGTCAGTTACGGGCCGGCCAGGTCATTTTGGACAAAATGACACCGTTTTGTATTTTTTAATTAAAAAATACAGACAAGCCGGACAATGGACCTGTCCATTTCGACCCACGCGGGCCACGGACTGGCCTGCCGCCTGCCGGGCAGGCCATTGACATCCCTAATTGAGTTTTCTGGAGACTTCGAGACTTCGTGGTGTTGGGAGATAAGGGAAGAAGGAGACGCTTGAAGACCTTTCTAGATCGAGGTTTGCAGAAGGGTTGACAGACTAGGTAAGTGCTAAATGTTGCTGATCTGTTCTGTTTAGCTTTTTGCGTCCATAGAATTTCTTGTATGTATGTGTAAGGAGCAAAGCTATAGAGTATGAGTAGTAGAATAGTGAGCTAGATATTTACAGAAGATAGGATGCTTGCGCTACAGGTCTAATTTAGGTTTTTGAGTAGGATTAATTCTCTAAGTTTCTCGATGGTTTTTGTGATAAGAGACTTTTTAGAAGAGTTGGTGCCAGTAAACCATCTGAGGTTTCTTTATTTCCACAAAACATATACATAAAGCCCCAAGAATAGGATATGAATCAGTCTATGGATTTCGGTGAGCTAACGGTTTGATAAGCTTTTGTGCAATCTTTATGAAAGAGCTCTCATAATCTATCCATATACATTTACTAGCTATGTGATTCCATATAGTGTTATTATAAGGACAAGTGAAGAAGAGATGATCTTTTGTTTCCACATAGACTTGGCACATTTGACAGTTTCCATCCACTTGCAAATATGACATTATGTTTGATGTATTGAGTTTGTTTTGGATTGTTAACCACAATATAAAGGATATTCTTGGAGTCAGAGCCTTGCTCCATATGATTTCGTGCCATGCTACCTTCATTTTTCTACTTCTTAGTAGATCTTTGGTGGTTTTGTTGGTAAGCTTGTGGATAGGTTGATTATACTAGTAGAAGGTGTCAGAAGAGGTTACGTTGGGTGGGTAAGTAGGTTGTAGATGCCTTAGGTAGTGAGGAAAGTTCTATGAGCCATCATTAATCATGGAGTTGAGTCCAATGTTGAGTGATGAGGTTTGTGAACTGTTTAGGTTGTTAAAGTGTTGTATGCGTTGTCACATATTTGACCAGTTATCATACTAGAGAGATATAAAGTTACCATTCCCAATTAAGCAAGAGACACCATTTTGGACCTTGTCTTTAAACTTCAGAAGTTGGTTAAGAAAGTGAGAGTATGAGGCAAATTGCTTTATTCCTCATAGGCTTCTATCTTTGAGGAAGTAAAAATGAAGCCATTTTATCCAAATAGAGGTTTTATTTGTTAGTATCCACCATAGTCGTTTAAGGATCAAGTCGAAAGTAATTCAATTAGCTTGGGTAATAAGATTTAGCGAACTAATAAGTAATGTAAATATCAAATTGATAATCATACGAAGAGAGATCTTGTGTGAAAACTCAATTATTTGACAGATCACTTAAGAATTAGTTGAAAATGTCAGGTTGTTTTTGTGAATCAAGAGATTGCAAAATCTGAAATTTTGTAATCAATTAGCATTAATCAATTGGGGTTAAATGATTAGGTCTTAAGGGAGCATAATAAAACCTTTCGAAAATATAGGATCAACACCTAATTGAATCAATAGTGGTTAAGGCTGTAAAATACTGGTGGAACGAATCCTAGGCTTCCATACTTGATCATTCTTGTTTTATTATGAAAGTTCAATTATTAAGTGGTTAAATACTCAATTTTAGTCGATTGTTTTAATTCCTGATAATTTATTTTCATTCAAATCATATTTCATAACCTTAGACAAAGTTAGGTTCACTTAGTTTTAGCTATTTTCTCGTAAGATCGATATCTTTAATACTACAAGTTATGGTCTGTATACTTATGGGTATTAGGTTTTATATTAGGTAAAACTTGCTTAAAATTAATATTTTGATTGATTTGTATATTCAAATTAAAGCACTTAAACATGAAAAGAATAAGTTAGTGTGTTGGCACATTTTAAATAATTGATGTTTAAGGTTAAGTTCATTCCACAAGATTTGTTGTCATTATACCATTATTGTATTGTTGCATGATTGTGTGTTTATGTATTTGTATGTTTTGCATGTTTTCAGTTTTTAATTTTTAGTTTTGCTTAAGGGCAACAAAGGTTTAAGTGTGGGGATATTGATAGGTACATATTGTGTTATGTTTTTAGAGATGTTGAAGTGTGTTTTAAAGTATTTCTTATATGCTTATCATATGTATAGCCTTAGAATTATGTTATTGTTATTATTTTTATGTATTCTAAGTGTTTGTTTAGTTTAAAGCAAGAACTGAATCTTAATTTTATGTTTCAAGATGTGTTTGGTGTATTTGTGAGTATTTGAAATCAAAAAATTGAAGAATGAAAAAGATGGAGGAAGCTTAAAGGAGTCATGAGCATGCACAATTAAGCACGATCGTGCAAAGGTTGAAGCAACAGGAGCACGGTTGTGACTCAAAGAGCACGATCATGACAAGAGATTTCTAGGTGCGACTTTTTCGTATCTTTTAAGATTTTGGGCTATTTTTAGAACCAAATTAAAAGAGAAAATCCTATAAACAACCCCAGATCCTTAATGCCCTATTTAAGAACGAGAAAAACAAAAAAAGATGCAACAACATTCATCAAAGTGGATTAAAAGTGGAGAGATCAAGAAGAACATCAGGAAATTCTAGCATTCCAGATCAAGGGATTAAATAGTTTTTGCTTACTGATGAGTGCCTTTTTTCTAAAGGTTAAAAAAGGCTCTCATGTGAAGCTAACATGGCTGGCTACATACAAGTATAGCCAAATCAAGATGAGACAGGACGGACGGTCAGAGGCCGTAACGGGACTACCATAGGAAAGCCCGCCCCCTCTAGCTAACATATAAAGAGATTCCCGGATAACAGTAGTCTCTATGTGAATCTCTTCCCGACCAGGCCAGGCCGAATCGGGCCAAATTCATGGCTCCGCCCACATGCATCATTTGATGAAAGCACTCCAGTCCAGTCGCCTCTCCTCGAAAGTTGCTTGTCAACCACGCTTTCCCTCCCTCAAAATAATATCATGTTCTTCACCAATCCTTTTTTTGGGGCAACACAGCAATGAGTAGTTCGCTCCAGGACTCCACTCCCTCGAGAGCAGGATGCCGGCCGAAATGGAGCTGGGAGCCAACCTAGACTTGGATTCCTGGGGCTTGCCCCAACACCTAAATCAAAGGCGGGCGCCGAAAAGGAAACAGCTCCGCTTTTTCAAGAAAGCTTTGCTTGATAGGCGCTTCCTACTCACTCAGACAATGCTCTGAACACGAAAGTGTGCAGTTCAGCCGCCTTCTCTCCCATGCTGAGTCACTGGTAACGCCTCGGAAAGCACGGACGAGCCACATGCAGGGAAACTTGCACGTGTGGTTCTGGCCGGGGACCCCGGTATACTGTACTAATATGTGTAGGTCCCCGTAATTCGAGTGAAATTGTCATGGCGCAAAAGCAGATATGGTCTGGTATTCCTTTGTTCCCTGTATTGGTTATGTTCCTCATTTCTTGTCTAGCAGAAACTAATCGAGCTCCGTTTGATCTCCCAGAAGCGGAAGCTGAATCAGTTGCAGGCTATAATGTAGAATATGCGCGGGATGCGATTCTTAATAGTCCACTGTTGGCGGAAGCCAATGTCCCGGGGTCCCGGGGACTCATTCTGACTGAAACAAGGGGTGGGTCTTTACCAATTCAAAAAATATTCGATTTTAGGGAAGCAAAAAGCGCCTAGCGCGAGCCTTATTGAAAAGGCTCCTTACTATTACTATAGATATAGATGGGGCGCCCCTTATTGAAAACTCAAGGAAAGCCTTTATATATGTGTATTCTATTAATGTATTAATGCGCAAACGCATGCGATGCGAAGAAAGCAACAATCGAGGCCCTATGATATTAGTAAAGCGATTTTAGGCTTTACTAATATTTGTGATAGGAATTGGATTGTTAGTAAAGTCACGCTTTTCCTTTTGATAGGAGTAGGTGCTTTCTGGGGCAGGGCACTCTTCATTCTTCATTCGAAACTAATGAATGTCCGGTCAGGGGTTTCTGCCTTGTTATCAAAAAGGGAGTTGGGTAAAGCAAACTCCCTCCTTGGACGAGCACGAGGCTTAGTCAAGTAGAACGAACCGGGTTGCGTTGCTTGATGCTCCGATCGAAAACAAATCAGTGGGACCGTGCCGGTACGACTGAATATGCGTTATCAAGGTCCCCTACGAACAAAAAAAACCGGGCCGAACTTCTCCTGCCCGCTTCCATAGAACAATATCGTGGCAACGTAGACCTAAGTGGTATCATATTGGATCCTTGGGAACCATCACAAGTACGGCCGGCCTATATTTGAACGAGAATGCCGTGTCGTCTAGCGGAGCCTAGAAGAAGGTGACTCGCGCAGATAGCTGACTCCTTTTCAATAGAAAGGAATAGCCAAACCAAGGCAGTTGTCTGGTCAATCTCAGAGATCTTCTTCTTATTGGCCGGCAAACTGGAGACAGACGACCACGGTCCCAACCTTACCAGCACCAGAGGTGTACTAATCAATGAACCCCCGAAACCTACTTGATTTTCTGAAAAAAGAAACCAAGCCTAACCGGTCACGACATGTTGTTGATATTGATTGAGTTTGAGGGACTTTCGCCGACTGAATTCATCCATAAACTCAGACCACCGTAACCCTCGTAACCAAAGCGTCACGACAACATCCAAAGGTCACCTTTGGATTCTTAAGTAGTTTTTAGGAGGCGCGCGTAGGAATGCCGACCACTACATAAGCCACTAGTGGCTGAGAGAAAGCGAGCAGCACCTTGTATAGGTTGAAGCTATGAAGCTTACCTTATTATTAGAGAAAGCCATTGCGCGCTAGCCTAGCTAGCTAACGTTTTTTTTTCAGCCGGCTGTTATGTTAGTTGTAGCGCGCCTTCCCTCCTTCTCTCACTTCGGAAATCTTTTTCAGTCTTTTATTATGATGACCTGGTCGAGAGAGTCAAATATATCGGTGTAAAAGATTGAGTAGGATCTGTGAGGTTGGTTATATCGAAGAAGAAAACTGACGAATCCAATCTTCCATAC
>JANZXR010000171.1:24303531-24313985 GCA_027575705.1 Erythroxylum echinodendron
AAATAATTGAAATAAATAATGTTAAACTAAATTTAAAAAAATATAAATACAATAGTTTTAGGAAATTTAGTTGTTTGATGTGATCAATGTTATAAATATCGTACTGATATCGATACCGGATTTGATTATGGTACTATACTGTACCAGTATCGGTCAATATCGATATTATTTTGGATAATTTTTTAAAATTTTGAAATACTCTATGAAATTTTTAAAATTGCAAAATAGTTCTTCAATATATTATGTCGTATATTGTATAAATTTACATAAACTCATGTCTCTAAAAATTATAATAATAAAAATTTAAAATAAAAATTTATTTATTTTTATTAACATTATTTTACACATACTTTACATATAAATAATAACCATAATTAATATGAAAAAAGATCATTTAATCATTATACAAATATAAAACTAAGAACAATACAAAGTATTTAAAATATTACAATTTCATCATATAATAAAAAATAATTTCAACAAAACATCAAATAAAAGAATAATAAATATCCATTACTCTCTAATAATTACAATTTACAACGAGAGTTCGTGCCGAAGAACTAATAAGAATTGAAACCTGAACAAAAAATTTAAAATTATATTGTATAAATAGAACTTGACATATACATCAAATATAAGTGAAATTAAAAGAATAGGAGAAACAAAATCTAAAACTTCATTCAATCAAATACTTGTTAAAATTGCATTGATTCTGATTCTCATTCGGTACAAAATTCTCATCAATGAGAGAAGCCTTATCATCATCATCATTCAAATTCATTGCACCAAATGACTTGTCATTGCTTTTCCATTTAAGATTTTCCTCCAACTCACTCTCATCTATCAAACTCGGTTCCTTAGAAACCTAATGTGCCAAAAGATCGATATTATTAGTACAAATTAGATCTATTGAATTACTTGTTGTATTAAGAGTCCTTGTAAACGATAAAATTAAATTATTAAAAAATTATAAGCAATTATATCTAACTTAATAATGATAATAACAAACATTTCCCAAAGCTTTAAGTTGTATAGAACAATCACTAAGTAATTCAATCTTTTGTATTCCAATCTATTCCTTTTGTTGGAATGGATTAATTCAAATGTGCTTCAATTCCTTTCACAATATGTTGCACTCACATTTTGATTTAGAATTCGAATTGCAAACCTTTGCAATTCTAGAACACTACTTTTGAATTGGACCCACTAAGAAACTGTAAGTCGTAAGATAATAAAAGTAGTATTATAAACAAATTAAAGTGATGATTAATTTTTTTCAAGTAACATAAGTGAAAAAATATATACCTGGATTATGTTTTTCTTTTTGATGAATTGCAATTGGCATATCAAAATCACCAGAAGCCTCCTTATAAATCTCCATTTGTAAGCTTAAGAGATCTTGCATTGATTGATTTTTCTATGTCAATTATGAAATAACCACAAGTACATGGCATAGCTGTAATTAGCACCGACAAGTAGGGGTCGATCCTATAAAGACCATGAATGCTAGTAATTATTGTTATCTTATTATCTAGTCTACAAGTTTTATTTGGGATTTTAGTTAAAGTAAAGAAAACTTAAGCAAATAAAATAAAAAAGGCAATAAGATTGAATTGAGAATTTAAGGAATTACTTAGAAAGCTATTGATATCAAAACTTAATTCAAATCCCCCTAAATATCCTTAATTGATTGATCTTTTATTAAGTAATTGATTTATTAGGCCATGGATATTCCTATAGTATGCTAATAACTCACTCTTGAGTATAATAACAACTAATCCAAAGGTTATCATCTGAATTATTTAGGTTAAAGTTTAAAAAAATTGCTTTACCGATTTGTGAATCCCGCTATTAGGTTAGACCCTAATTTAAAAGATTTATGTCATCATATCTTTATGATTGCAATCAACTCTTTTCAATTACAGTAGATCTATTCTCACAAAGTATTTTTCAATCTCCATGTTATGAAATCAGACCATGCACTAATATTCCAGATTTATTAGAACATATATTAAACACATAATTGAATCACAATATATCAATTCGAACAATTGCATTAATAAAAGAATCAAAACATGTTATTGAACAAAACTAAGGTTTATCAAACCTAGGTACTAAAAGAATTTAGTTACACATTGTAGAAAATGAAATCAAACATAAACAGGACGAAAAATGAATTGAAAACAATGAGTTTATAATTTTAAATTTCCTTATTTCTTTTCTGTCAAATATTCTTGCAAGGTGGAGATTAGATCTTGTATTCTGATGCATCTTTTCTTCTTGTTTTCCATTTCTCTGACTCAAAATTGCCCATTCTGAATGATCTCAGCTCCTATAATTTCCTCCTAATGTCTACTCTCCTATTTTGCCTCCAAACATGTCCTTGTATGGTAAATTTTCTGGGTGATGCACAGTCTGATACGCGACCATATATCAGACCGTATATAACCCAAAATACCCAGAATTTGTGATGCTGCACAATTTAAGAGAAGTACACGAATGGATGAATGGTCGTATATCCCTTTTATGCTTCAAATTTTCATTTTATATTGTGTTTTCATTTGAATTCTTCTCCTTTTATGAAGGAAATTATAACCTACAGACACACTTAAAGCAAATTAAGTACCAAATATACGATAAAAGTATAAAATATCAAGCAAATATACATTAATTATGGGATATAAATATGATCAAATATACATCTATCAAACATTTATACACTTAAGCTTTTGCTTGTCCTCAAACAAACCATCAAAATTATAAATCTTAGAACATTAATCCCTCATCAATCTCAACCTACCTATTCATACTATAAATCATCATATCATATTGAATCAAATCAACATACAATTAGAGTCAAGTTATCTTAATATTAACTTCATAAGTCTATATTAGTAATAATCATATTGAAATTAGAAGTATAAACTTTTACACCGTCACCAAGATTTCACTCAGTGAGATTAAGTGTTTACGATGAAGGTATCAAAACTCTCAATCAATGCATAGTAGAACTCTTACTATAGGCTTGCAATATTATCACATCTCCACCATTTATATATAAACTAGAAACAAAAATCAAAAGGTCTTCATATAGTTGTAATGGGGCTTAGGTATGGTATGGTTAGGATATTAAAAAGGGTTAAATTGAAGGAAATTTACTAAAAGAAAATTACAAGACTTGTTTACAAAACACACAGGTTATTTTAGTACAACTCTATATACTTATTCACAAATTTTTCTATCAATTCGAACACAATAATTCGAGCAATTAGTAACACAATTAAAGAAATAATAGACCTTTCAAGAATTTCAAGTCTCAATAAGTAAATACTGTAAATAACCTTCAGGATTCAAAATAATAAAAAGTTTTTCAAGAAAAATAGCATAAAGGTTAATAATGTGGGTTAATAACAAAGAAAAAAAGGTTAAGGATCAACTTGATTACTCCTAAAAGAATACAATTATAGGTATGGTAAATATCAAAGAAATAGGCTAAAACAAGTTGTTGAATCTAAGTGTCTTTATCATGTTAATGCTCCTAATTTAACAAATATGGTCTTAATATGTATAATGGAAACACGTTCTAGAATTGTTCTACTATACATGATAACATAAATGAAAGAATAAAAATAACTTAAAAATTTTAAACTTTTCACTCTTAGGCTCAAAAGCTCAAGAAAAAATGGGTTTATATGTGTAAATAATATGCAATATCTTCTAATTTGATTATCTTAATGAATACTAAAAATATGACTTAGAAAAGTAATTTTATTCTAATGATCGCCTTTTTGCATACCAATTCAACTCAATATTCAACAAAATATTATATTTAATTAGAATTATAATAAACTTAAAGAAATCATTAAAAAGCATAAATCCTCTCCCCATACTTAAAGTTGTACATGATCCCAAATGTACACAAGGTAATTATATATAATAAGTGAGAAGGGTTAGTGGTACTTTCCTGATTGTAATGATTTTTTTTATTTTTGATCCATCCAATTTTAGATTACATCCTTGCAAAATATAAGAAAAAGGGATAAAAAGAAACAAACGAAATAAAAAATAACACAATTGAAAATAAAAAAGAACATCATTAATTATGATGTTAGCGAGGAAAAAATAATTAACAGAAAGAAAATAAGAAATAAATAAAAAAGATAAAAAAAGAATATACAAAACTAAACATCTCCTGCGTCGTGTGATCCTGGCTGATCCAATGAAGAAGAGCTCTCATGATGATGATCCTGGCTAAGTGGAGGAGTTGCAGACGAGGTACCCTCGCCAGATGACTGGGGCTTGAAATTAATGCCTAGTCGGCTAGCCACCAAGAGCATCAGCTCTCTTATCCATCCAAATGTAGACCACAGCTTACTCATATGTTCCACAAGGCCTACCTATAGTCTCTCCAATTAAGCTATCACCAGCTAGTCCTGGTCCTACAGTGCAATCCCACCGGTTTGAGATGGTGTTGACCGTGGCTGTGGTAGCTACTTTGCTCTGTCTCTGGTTCGTCGGGCTCCCTAATAACTCTACACACGTCTCTTGTGGCCCCTAACATGAATGAACCATGTGCATGTGTTACATTAATGTCAAGTTGAGCACTACCATCATCTCTTGCATCAATGGTAGCTGATTAAATACCCCCATTCTTTGTGCTAGCTTGGTCATGTAAGGTCCAACACATATTATGCCAACCTTCTAATCCTCATTCAGATGCTGGATAAGCTAGACAAGTGCATGTCTTAAGTGGGTAGGTATTTATTTCCTCATACTCTAGAGGTAGAAAACATCCTCGTTCCTGATGACTCCCCAGTTATCTCCTCGACTGCTCAAGGTATGACTCAAGATACCGTGAATGTATCTGAGTGCTGGATGGAATAGGGTCGAGGCCTTGGATTTGCTTAGATCATAGTCATCCTTAGTGATGATTTGACTCTAGAAATGTCATAGAGACAACCCGTATAGAAGATATATCCATAATGCTTGGTACTCTAGTGTTTGAACGCAATCTCGATTGTACAGACCCATGGTGATGGAGAACTCGATGTAAATTATATAAATTGGACCGTATTAGGGTGATCCCCATCTTAACATCCCTTGAAGAGGACCTCTAAAGTGAGCTCTCTATAAGAAGGTTCCACAATTTCAAAAAATCAGGACTGACAGTGCGTCGTAATGCTAGTCAAAATAAAATAACTAGAATACTACTATAGTAATGGTGAGTCTAGGTCGATCCCATAGAAAGTATGTGTTAGCCCCGAGTCTCGGTTCCTATTTTATGGCGATAAGGTGCCAAAAATTGGGGTACTCTTAAATAAAAAAATAGATATATATATTCAACATCAAGACAAAAAGGATTAAACAAAAAAATAAAAATTAAGGGAATTTTTAGAATAAAATAAATAAATAAATAAATAAATGAATAAATAATTTAATAAGTAATTATATAAACAAATAAAATTCATAGAGGGAGTAAAAACAAATACCCAACAATTTAAATAAAATAACATAGAATAAAATAGACATGAAAATAAATTGAATTGGGATTAAATGAATAAATAGCAAATGAATTAACAAATTAAAAACAAAGTGCAGAAGAGGAAAAGTTATGGGTAGAAAATTTCTCATGCTTGTGAAAGATACCGGGAATCGCTATTATGCTGAGGCACGATTGCGATAAATGGTGAATAGTGGTGAAATTTCATAGTTCGTAGTCGTACATACCAAATTCAAACATCATAACTTTCTACTCTGAATTCCAAAAATTACAAACTTTATATCATTAGAAAGCTAAGAGAAAGATCTACAGCTTTCATGAAGACAATTTCATCAAAATCTGCCTAGATCAATATATTTTATTTCTTGAAGTTTCAGACCACATTTTATCCCCCTTTTTCCTCTTTTCTTTCCATTGTCAATATATATATCTATTAACTATAAACAAAAGACCCAAATCCAACATTTAAATTCATACATACAAAACTCCCCTTAAACAATTTACTTAAAGGAAATCCATCAAAAGATCATCACACAACCAATAATCTCATTCCCAGCTATAATGAAAACTTAACAGAAAAGAAAATTTTGCACATATATATCAGAGAATCTCTGCAACTTTCACTATCAATTTTCAATAAAACAGAGTTGGTGCACATCTTCATACTTCATATCAGAAGCTACATCAGTAGCATAATACCAAAAATTACAATCTTGAATGCTCATGCATGATATGCTTCTAAATACCAAAAGATTTTAAACTAACTAGTTACAAAAGTCTGAAATTCTTGGAGTTGCCAAAGCTTTGGAAGAGTTCCGTGATCTGCTTTGTCTGTACCTGAAGAGTGGAAAAATTTGTAGGGTGAGTTGGGAAGCTTAGTGGCTAATCTATTTATAGTCAGCGATAACGAACTGCACATAAATCAAGCACACACACACACACACACACACACACACACACACACAGACAGATATGCAAACACACACACACACACAGAGATACACACACACACACACACACACACACACACAATATATATATATATATACATAAACATGAATACTTCATTTGACAATCAGATCATAAAATAAATTTATAATCAAATCATATAAAACTCAATTTTTCTCTATACTCAACAATTCAGGATGCAATGTACCAACATAATAGGTCGAGAGAATCCTATAGAATGAAATGACAAAATCGAAGTTTACACCATAAACGAAATAAGTCCTTATTTCAGAGCTCATATGCCACAAGTGGGAAGCCAGGAGAAGGTTTTAAGTCGACGTGTACGTGACGAACGAAATGGTATCCCTCTTGCACACATAAGCAAAGTTTTAGATTCATGCATATTTCATAACATATTCATATTTTCATGCTTTTTAAACTTTCTGCTTTGCATCAATTCTAAATTGCAGTTTCTTTCAAAGTAAACATGATAACAAATTCATAGGACATTTTTCCCATAGTCACAATGAGTAAAAGCAAGCATTTAAGTACACTTGCAAACAAATAATTTTCAGCTCATCATCATAAAAATTATAAACATATTACCTACCTATTTACTTGATATTTCCAAGATCAAGTCTATCTTTCCTCTTGTTCTTGCCTTCGATAATCTTTGTTACCTAAAAAGAAAACTTAGCTGATAATCTTCTTCCTCTTCATTCTCCTTGCTCTTTTCTTTCCTTCTTCTTTTTCTTTCTATGCTTAGGTTTCTCCTTCTCTTTTTTTAGTTTCTTCTGCGACTCTCTTTCTTTTTCTTTCTTAACACATACAACTTTTTTCTCTTCTTGTCTTATTAGTTTAAGACAAAAATTTAACCTTCCAATCTTACCTTTCCTTATTCCAATCTAATACCTTCTATCTCCTTATCTTCATTCTAATTCTTCCTTTTTATCTGTGCTACCTCACAAAAATAAAAATAGACCAATTTAAACTCTAAAAATTTTTAATCCATGAATTCTACTTATTTCATGCTTTCTAATTTAATAAAATAAATTCTAAGAAAATTTGGAGTCCAATAATATGTGCAAAGTTTATGAAATGAAATCAATCGGTGCTTAGGTTTAGGAGGTTTTGGATTTTTCAAACAAGAAAATGAAATGAAACTCGACTAATAAAAACAAATTAAAGAAAATATGTGAAAAATGATAAAAATGAGAAATTCAGTATGGACCCGATTCTTTGGTTGAATCTCGACCTACACCATAATCAAGCATATTTCATTGATTTGTTGTTCTCAAACCTCTCTTAGCATCTATTAATCGTGGGTTAATAATTAACCTGAGTTTTCCCTTAGGTTTTGTTTAATCAAGATACGACCGTTAATTAAACCTAACTATCGAATAACCTAGGATACGATCTCTAGATTTAATTAGGCAGTAGCATTACGAATTAGGAGAACTGATTATTTAAGGCAACAACATATGATGCGTCATTTAACCTAGGTCATGTTATCCCTAATGATTATACGAATCATTAGTCATTACACATGAATTTCAACATAGCAATTACGGATTATATCGAAATTCTAACAATAAGTTTGCAATTAAATGATTCAATGAACGCATTAAAATCATCCTTTCACAATACCCGATGAGTTCATACATAAATAACCGAACAATAACAAAAATTTGATCATTCATACACAAAACCCAAATCAATCAACACAAGATAATATAATCAATTCCTAATAAGAGAAAGAAATAACAAAAACAAAGAAATACATTTAACCCAGGTCATCGACATCAATGTCACCCCCGAATCGTTACCTAAAATCACTTTAACTTCATTTCCCATATTTTCTAAGAATATATAATCATAACAAAGATGAATGAATTTCAAAATTTATAGCAAAAAGTCAACATTCCAAGCTTTTACTCATTATCAATCAACATTCATTATCTTCAAAAACTGGGCAATCTATTGGTAGACTCGAAAAATGTGTTTAACTAAAATATATCCATAGGTACACTCAACACCATTCATGATCACGTCATTCCACAACTTTGCATATCATTTCATTTCTCCACCACTAATTTTCACGTCCAAAATCATGGATCAAAGGACTTTTTATGTTTGTAATGTGGGAAAAGGTAAGATGAGATATATTTGGGTCAAGTAACTTGAAAGCCATTAAGCTAGTAAAACAAAACAACACTCAATATGACATTAAGTGAACAAATTAACACTCATCAAAATTGGGTATCGTCAGCTATGAAGAATGCAATATTTATATTTCACAACCCAATTCAGCTCTCACACACAAATCCCATGAACCATACGAAGGAATCACTCATACAATTTATGCCAACAATACATTGAAACCATGACAGTGAACCTTACAAACCAACATCTACCTTATATTCAACATACTCAAATAACGCATTCTTTACAACTCAAGGAAGATGCATTAATTATGAATAACTTTACAAACTCATATGCACTTCTTCCTTGATAAATTTATTTAAAGAAGTTTTTTTCATTTTTTCCATTCTTTCTTTCTTTTTCAATTTCTTTTCTTGTGCTTTTCTCTTTCTCTCTTTCTTTTCCTCTCTTTTTTAAAAGAAACTACATTAACATGGTAATTTCAATGATAAGACCTAAAAAAACATCCCAACATTAACCAACCCACACATATGTACACCCCCACACTTACACTTTTGTACATCCATAAACTCACCAATCATAAATGCTCCATTAGCTTTATGACTTGGGTAAGACATTTGATTAAGTTTAAAAGCATAAAATGTGGTTTATACAAAAAGAAAGGTATAAAGCTTAAAGGGGGTTAATAAGGGAAAAACCATGTCAATGGGATAGGCTATTTGGATAATATAGTTCGGAAAAACAAAGAATGCCTAATCATTTCTATGTTAAGGCATGTGATAAAAATGTGGTCTCGAATAGAAATTCAAGGCAAAATCAGGATGTCCATGTCATGAAGGTCACACATTATCAAAAGACAATGAGACTGATATGAATGTGTCGGTCAAATAAGGCTTAAAATCTCACAGACTTTATCTACCACTAGTCACTACTCTTTTAAAGATAATGCATATCGACCAATCACAAGAGTAAAAATACATACTAAAGTTGCTATGAAATTCTCTAGTCAATTCACATTCTAATCCTGACTATATAATCCCAGAAGCAACAACAAATGAGAAAATGTTTGTTTGTTTATTTTATTCTTTCTCTCATTTTGATTGAAAACTTAAAATAAATAAATTAAAAAGCACACATGCATATTATAATGAGTGCGAAAAAGTAAAGGAAAAGAAGTTTAAATCCCTTGGGTTGCTTCCCAAGAAGTGCCTTTGTTTAGGGTCACTGGCTCGACTCCATTTTTTCTCCTCATGTGACAAAATTGTGATCTTCAGGTGTCATATGAGGCTCCTCCACATAAGGTTCTTCCGGATAAGGCCTTGGTTGATAATAGTTCACCTCCAACATCTTCCCTATCTTTATATTCTTCATCTCTACTGAGTCCTCCATCATTTGTAATAATTCAAATGAATCTTCGCCTGTTTCTTCTTCACGTAATTCCTCCAATAAGTTATGTAAAGGTGAAGAGTTAGTCTAAAAAATAATCATGAACTAAGTACTTACCTCCGAGCTAAATGATATATAGCACCCCACTACTATAAATTACATACTAGAACACCCTGAGGACATTTCAGTAAATAATAATAATGGTGTGTTAACTATCACACCTTCACTTATAACATGGCAATATATCCAACTCAATCATTGCATTAACTATGTATGTAAAAGTCACAAAACGCAATAATTAAAAACCTCAACTTGTCATTGCATTAATATATGGTAGCTTACAAACTTTTATAACAAAAGTTCTACAAGACATAAGTAAACTACTTAAAAACAAAAACAACTCCTCAAGTGCCAGCTGACAGACCTTTGATCCATAACTTAATCCCAAAAAGTGCTT
>JANZXR010000171.1:24314085-24335960 GCA_027575705.1 Erythroxylum echinodendron
CTATGCTCTATCTTCTATGTTTTACTCTACCCATCCTTATACTCTTCATCTCATATTACTTCTTCATTCTTTTCATCATTCCCTTTTATGCTCTATCGTCTATGTGATGACGTGTCCTCTGTGTTATAACGTCATCACAGACAATAATCCTTCATTCTTCTGCATGTCTTCCTCTATGTTCTATCGTCTATGTGATGACAAGTCCTCTGTGTTCTGACGTCATCACAGACGATAATTTTACTCTCTACTCAATCTTTCCTCTGTGTTGTGACGTAATCACAGAGGATACTTCTCCTTTCTATTCCTCCTTGCCTCTGTGTTGTGACGTTAGCCCAGAGGATACTTCTCCTTTCTATTCCTCCTTGTCTCTATGTTGTGACGTCATCATAAATGAATCCTTTCGTCTGTGTTTTTCACTCGCAATCTTCCCACTCTAACGTGCTATTCTAAGACTAATAGAATTGAACAATTTCATCAAATAACTCATGCACATATACATTTCATTATCCAAAACTTTAAAGTAACTGAATCATAACAAAGGATTTGATTTCATTGCATTCATATTTTTTTTAAAAATACTGTCAGAGTTATTACAAAATGGATTACACAACATCTTAATCCAAATTCCAACATGCTTAATACTGATATGCTAAATGAGCTATTACAAATCACTGGCTTAGTACAAAAGACCCTAACTAAGATGGATTTTTCGATGCCTTGCATGGATCACTAGCTTCTGGATTTGCACCTGAGGAGGGAAGGATGAGGGGTTGAGCTACACAGCTTAGTGGCTAACATACTTATAGCCATTAGCAATCAGCACAAATTCTAACATATACATACGAGATAATACTCAACAGCTCAATCATTTTCGATAAGCAAACTCATGCAAAACAGATAACAATCAAGTGCTTCATGCTTAACAGTTACAGATGCATTGCACAACAAATGGCTCGAGGGTTCCATGAACAGAATGGAGGAGCCAGAGTTCACACCATGAACATAATGAGTCCATTTAGGAGCTTATAAGCCACAAGCGGGCAACTGAGAGAAGGCTCTTGTCGACGTGCACGTGATGAATAGAATAGTTCCACTCTCGCCAAACAAAAGCACATATTCATACTCAAATCATATTCAGATTATATTGCAAAAATTTTTTGTAATTATTCCGCTGAGTCGAGATCGAATCCCTACCTAGTTTCTCAACACAATGGAGAACCGATGGCAAAAGTCACAAATGCACCATCTAACAAGAATAAAGTCAGATCACTGCCCTTTTATAATCCAATTGGTGGAGTCAATAACAAGAGCACGAAGACCTTTTCATTTTTAAGTTGCTTGGCTAACTCATGATAATTTTAGATCTTTAGTGGAGCATCATTGTACGAAGGGAGCTCCATTGCAAGATAGCATTGCGAAGTTTACAGAAACATTACGCAAGTGGAATAAGAAGATATTTGGTAACATCTTTAGAAAGAAGAAGATCCTCCTAGCAAGGCTAAGTGGTCTATATAAAATTTTATCGTGGAATCACTCACAAAAACATTTGATTCTTCATAACAAAGTGCGAGAAAAGTACAATCAAATTTTGATTCAAGAATAATTATTATGGTTTCGAAAAGTAAGATGTCAATGGCTAACATATGGAGATTAGAACACCAAGTATTTCGATACGGGAATAATCATTGGAAGGCAATTCATCTCCTCAAAACTTCAGGACAATAATAGCAATTGGATAACAGATGCATCTGAACTGAAATCTACGGTATGGAACTACTTTTCATCTTTGTTCACGAATGAGTCTAACAATAATGTTGATTACTTTTCCGGTAAGTTTCCTTCTTTTAAAGCTGAACAACTTCAGATGCTACAAACACCAATTGTGGAAAATGAAACAAAGCAAGCAGTTTTTAGTTTGGGAACTATGAAGGCCCCTATACCTGATGAACTTTATGCAATTTTCTTTCAAAAACACCGGAATACAGTGCAAAATGATATTTGGGCTTTTATCAGGAATGTTTTTAAAGGGAAAGTCTCCTATAGTAGAATTAATAAAATTTTCATCAGCCTCATTCCCAAGCTACTAAGCCCTGCATAAATCACTCAATTCCGACCAATTGGTTTGTGTAATGTGATTTTCAAAGTGTTAACCAAGGTATTGGTACAAAGATTGAAATCACTCATATCTCAGTTGGTTAAACAAAATCAAGCAAGTTTCATACCAGGCTGACAAATAATAAGTAACATTCTGATTGCGCAAGAAGCCATTCATTCTATGAAGAACAAACAGGGAAGAAAGGGCTATATGGTGATCAAACTTGACTTAGCCAAAGCTCATGATAAGCTTCGTTAGGAATTCATTCATGATACATTAGTTGACATTGGTTGCGTAGACAATTTGAAGCGGGTTATCATGGACTGTTCCACTACAGCCTCAATGCAAGTTTTATGGAATGGTGAAGCCACTGCCACTTTCACGCCTTCAAAAGGTGTTAGACAATGAGAGCTCCTATCTCCCTATCTCTTTGTTATTTGCCTTGAGAAATTGCTACAACAAATTGCACACCTAGTGCAATCTAAAAAATGGCAACCTCTGTTCCTAGGTAAAAGTCCACCTCTCTCAATTTATGTTTTGTTGATGACATTTTACTATTTGCTAAAGCATATTTGAGCCAAGCTGCCATAATCAAAGAGTGCTTAAACAAGTTTTGCAGTGTGTCAAGGCAAGAAGTAAGCCCTTCCAAAATAGTGATCTTCTTCTCAAAGAATGTTTCAAGTAGTATCACTTCCTCTATCAGCCATGAAATGGGTTACACACAAACAGAGAATTTAATAATATATTTGAGAATTCCAATACTCAATGCGAGAATAACTAAAGCCACTTATAATACTATACTAGAAAGAATAGACAAAAAGCTATCTGGTTGAAGGTGGAAAACCTTTCACTTGCTAGAAGGGGTTACTTTAGCCAAATCAATACTTAGTCCAATCCCATGCTATGCCATGCAAACGATTAAACTACCTAGGGGTCTATGTGATGCCATTGATAAGAAGGTAAGAAATTTCATATAGGGGTCCTCACTTTCAACAAGGTGACCTCATTTGGTTAACTAGCAAAAAATTTTCTCACCAAAAGAATAAGGCAGTCTTGGATTACGGAGCACGAAAGAGATGAATGAGGCTTACCTTATGAAGATCACATGGCAGCTATGCAACGGCTCACAGGATTTATAGTTACGCATTTTCAAGGGCAAGTACGCTGGTCGATCCAACTCACTAGATTTCAAGGACCAAAACCATCACTCCAGCATGTGGAAAAGCATTTGCTCAGTTTACCATTAGATAACGAAAGGAGCAAGATGGAAGATTGGCAATGGAAAGACAACAAGTTTTTAGAAGGGTGCACTAACTGGAAAGGGACCATTAGGAAATAATTTAACCAGCCCAGTTGTAGAAGAAACACTAGACGGACCAGTTGTTTCCTATATAAACCCCAGGTGTATGTCTAAAACTCGCTGCCACTTTAACACCATCAGCGAGAGTGGGAGTAAGCTTGGGGAGAGACCGAAGACAGTGGAGTTTCGAGAAGAAAGGAAGATTCAATTTGAAGAGTGCCTATCAACTTATTATAGGGGATCAAAACATCATGACAAGTGAGATATGGAAAGGAATTTGAAGACTACAGGCGCCACAGAGTGCGACAATTTGCATGGTTAGTGACATATGGCGATTTGCTCAATAATCAAAAATGGTTTCAGTGTGGTATGACAACAAACCTAGCTTGCCCACGTTGCCATCAAGAAGAAGAGTCTTTTGATTACGTGTTCATAAACTGCATAACTGCTAAAAGGATGTGGTGTCAATTGGAGGACCCTACACAGTGGGTCTCCTTTTTACCACTTTCCAAAGATGGTTACTATTATAGATCAATCCTTGTTGCCGCATACCACTACTAATGAATCACAGGCCCTAAGGATAAGCTCAAGGTCAAGGACTGTTTCGGGAAGGTTGAAGGATTATATACTGACGTCCACTTCAGCTACTGAGAGGTCAGAGAATGTTTAACGGTGTGCACACCATGGGTCAGCTATTTGAAGGAAGGTGGTACTAAAAGTTAGTTATGATATTTCTGTTATGTAGTTTGCAGACTCTCTCTCTCATCTCTTTCCTTCTGATATTTTTCTCATCCTCTTTCTTGTTTCCTTCGTTGTTTTGAGGAAAATACGTTGTAATTCTCCCTACTATCAATATCAAACACCACTGTTACTCTGGTTTTAGGTTTTATCTTCGTTACTATCTATTTGGCACTCACTACATTGGTGCTTTCATTGACCCTCTGTTCAGATGGCAGAGCACCAGACTCGTTTCTGTGTGCTGGATGACAGCGTCAAGACTCTCTCTGAATCCCAATCTCTGCTCCGCAAAGATATGGACATGGTCGCTTCCGCGGTGGAGGACCAAAAATGCCTTCTCCAGGAGGTGCTGGGTCATGTTTCTACTCTCTCCACACAGAAGCAGGTCTTCACTTCTATTAAGCACAGCGCCAGCCCGTCTTCACACGACTCCCTTCCTTCCAACCCATTGGGTCGCCACAAACTAGCCTCAATTCATATGGCTAGTTTTTTCGATACTAACCCAGACCGATGGGTCATATAAGATGACCGTTACTTTGAGTTCTATCGGATCCAACCTGAAGATCGTGTTACCATTTCTTCATTTTATTTTGATGATGCTGTCGTTGATTGGTACGAATGGATGCATCGGAACTGGCAGTTGACAGGGTGGTCGGCTTTCACCACCGCCATTCTCCAACGTGTCTGCTTTTATGACTTGGAAGAGCCAGAGGGCCTCTTAGCTAAATTGTAACAGACCTCCACTGTCGGTGATTATCGTTCTCAATTTGAGGCTATCACTAACCGCACAGTCCATTTACCCATCCAGTTTCTTGTCCATTGCTTCATTTCTAGCCTGTGTTCTGATATAAAGCATTCTATACTTGTTCACAGACCCACCACATTGGACGAGGCTATGTGTCTAGCCCAACTTTATGAGTAACGCATCTCACTAGAAAAGGGCCTAACTAGACCCACCTTGGGTAACACCAAATCATTGCTACCCACACCCAAAAACCACATAAACCAGTTCATTTTTACCCCCTTTCCCCCTCACTGTCGACAGCAACTCTACCCAGTGGAACCAAGATTCCCTTCTGTCTCCTTACTCCTACTGAAGCTGCTCATCGTCGCTCAAATGGCCTCTGTTATCATTGCAATGAAAAATATACTTGGGATCACAAATGCAAGGCTAAACCCCAGTTACTGTTGCTCGAAGAGGACACTAACCCACCTGCTCCTGGGGACCCACCGAACTCCCCACCTCCTCCTGCCTCCGATGAGGACTGTTCTCCACCGGCGCCGTCTTCTGAGCTGCACTCTTCCATCTCCTACAACGCCCTAGCTGGGGGCTATTCTGTTTCCACCCTGCGGTTTCAGGGCGAGGTCTATGGGAAACCCGTTCAAGTGTTGCTCGACGGTGGTAGCACGCACAATTTTGTGCAGACAAGAGTAACTAAGTTCCTAAATCTGACAGTCACTGCCACACCACATTTTTCAGTCTTGGTTGGCAGTGGCGAGCGTTTGGTGTGTACTGGCATGGTGCGGCAGGTTCCCTTGGTTATTCAAGATCAAGAACTCCTGGTTGATTTCTTTGTTTTACCCATCCAAGGCTGGGATATGGTATTGGGAGTGGCATGGCTTGCTAATTTGGGCCCTGTGTTAACTGATTATGAAGCCTCTGTTTTTTAATTCACTCAGAACGGGTGGCAAGTTTGCTGGACTGGAGATACCACTCCTATTGCTCAATAGGTACAATTTAATGGGTTGAAACATCCGAATAGAATCAATGCTATTGCATAGTTTTTCCGTCTTGAAATTCTCCCAGAACCCCCTTAGGATGTGTCTATTGTTTGTCCTAAGATTTCCAGTTTATTAGCTGCTTTTGAGGATGTTTTCACCGAGCCGCATGGGTTACCCCCCTCCCACGCCTGTGACCACTCTATCCACTTGTTACCCGACAGTGGGCCTGTCAATGTAAAGCCATATACTTGTAGTCGAAATGCTCAAAGAGGGCATCATTCGACATAGCTCTAGCCCCTTTTCCTCTCCGGTTTTATTGGTACTTAAAAAAGATGGTAGTTGGCGCTTTTCTGTAGATTACCGAGCGTTGAACACAATTACAGTTAAGGCTCGGTTCCTTATCCCCTCAATCGACGAGTTATTCGATGAACTTCATGGTTCCCATTATTTTTCGAAGCTTGATCTCTTGGCTGGTTTTCATCAGATTCGGGCTAAAGCAGGCGATGAACCGAAGACTGCTTTTCGGATCCACGATGGTTATTACAAATTCCTAGTTATGCCGTTTGGTCTTACGAATTTGCCCTCCCCTTTTCAAGGTCTTATGAATGAGGTTTTTTGGCCTGTTCTTCTCAAATTCGTCTTAGTATTCTTTGATGATATCTTAATCTATAGCCCCACTTGGCACACTCATTTGGAACATCTTCGGTTGGTTTTGGAGATATTGCGAAAACATATACTGGTGGCTAAGCATTCCAAGTGCCTCTTTGGCCTCACTTCTATCAGGTATTTAGGCTATGTCCTTTCACAGCACGGGCTTGTTATCGACCCTGAGAAGATCGCTGCCATTCAGGTATAGTCCGTGCCCTGTTCAGTCCAAGAGGTTCGCAGGTTTTTAGGCCTTACTGGGTACTACCGTCGCTCTATTTTCCATTTTGCGTTTGTAGCTGGTTCGTTAACTGATTTATTGCGCAAAGATGGCTTCCAGTGGAAGAATGCTTCTGCTAACGCTTTTATTCAACTGAAACATCTATTGAGCATAGCTCTCGTACTTGAGCTCCTTGATTTTACCAAGTCCTTTACAGTTGAGGCGGATGCCTTGGGTATAGGAATCGGTGCTGTTTTATCCCAAGGCAAGCACCCTATTGCCTATTTCAGCCAATAACTTAGCCCACGTATGTAACACTTTTCCACATATCACCGCGAGATGTTCGCAATCACTCAAACCATTGCCAAGTGGCATCAGTATCTTTTGGGGCGTCGATTTACCATTGTTACTGATCAGCAGTCTTTAAAAAGCCTCACTCAATAGGTCATTCAAACACCAGACTAGCAGAAATGGCTCGCCAAGCTCCTTGGTTATGATTTCGAGATTGTTTACTGCCCAGGGAAGCAGAAAAATGCTGCTGATGCTCTATCTGAAATTCTGGCCTCTCAGTTTTTCGCCCTTTCCCAGGTTCAATTTGATATTATTTCCGATATCCATCAAGCTAATAGCACTCACCCTAAGCTACTGTCCTTGCAGCAATGTTTGCTACAATATCCTCACGCCCTTCCTGGTTGTGTGTTCAAAGATGGTTTGTTATTGTTCAGGGGTCAGCTAGTGCTACCGTCCAATTCCCCCTTGCGTGATATGTTTCCATTCTTCTCCTGTTGGTGGTCATCCAGGAGTCACTAGAACCTTTCACTGATTGGCATCTCAGTTTTTCTGGAAATCAATGAGCAGGACATTAAGCAATTTTTTTGGGGACTGTCAAGTATGTCAACAGATGAAATCTTCTACTTTGAGCCCTAGAGGGCTGCTCCAACCACTACCTATTCCCAGCTTAGTGTTTGAGGCTATCTCTATGGATTTCATTACTGGTTTACCAGCTTCCAAAGGCAAAACCGTGATTTTGGTTATTGTCGATCACCATTCGAAGAACGGACACTTTATTAAATTGCCTACCAATTTTTCTAGCCTTTCGGTTGCTGTAGTCTTTGTCCAAGAAGTTAGTCGACTCCATGGCATTCCAGCTGAAATTGTTACGGATTGTGATGCTCGGTTCTTAAGCGAGTTTTGGAAAGAAGTTCACCACCTCTAGGGTACCACGTTTCACATAAGCGCCACTTACCATCCCCAATCGGATGGTCAAACCGAAGATCTCAACAAGTGCCTTGACATGTATCTTCACTGTTATGTCGCTGACAACCCCTCCTCTTGGCTGTCGATGCTACCTTGGGTGGAATTTTGGTAGAACACTACTTACCAAACTTCAGCCCGCATGACCCCCTTTGAAATCCTCTATGGTCGCCCACCCCCTGCCATCCCTCGCTACGTTAAGGATGCTACTGGTAATGTAGTGGTCGAAGGACAATTACTGGAGTGGGATCGGCTGTTGTCCCGGCTAAAAGCCAATCTCCACAAAGCTCAAGCTCGCATAAAGTTCTTCGCTGATCAGCATCGCCTGGAGGTATGTTTTGCGAAAGGAGACTAGGTCTATGTCAAGTTACAGCCGTTTCGCCAACATTCTATCTGCTTACAACGACACAGTAAACTTGGCCATCGTTATTTTGGGCCTTATAAGATCATTCACCGAGTGGGACCGATTGCTTACCAGTTAGAGTTACCAGCTTCTGCCCACATCCACCTTGTTTTTCATGTGTCGGTCCTCAAAAAGTGTGTAGGACGACCTGATCAGCAAGTTACCCCACTCCACTTAGTTGACTCCTCTCCTTCTTTGGTTCTATAGCCCCTCTCTTTGTTAGCAAAACGAGTGGTACAGCGTGCTAATTCCTCGGTTGTGCAGTACTTAGTTCACTGGGAAGGCTTGTCTGAGCGTGAGGCAACTTGGGAGGACAAGGACCATCTGCTCTAATCATATCCACACTTGAACCTTGAGGTCAAGGTTACTGTTGATAGGGAGGGTACTGTTATGGATCGATCCATGTTGCCGCATATCACTACTGATGAATCACAGGCACTAAGGAGAAGCTCAAGGTCAAGGACTGTTTCGGGAAGGTTGAAGGATTATATACTGACGTCCACTTCAGCTACCGACAGGTCAGAGAATGTTTAACGATGTGCACACAATGGGTCAGCTATTTTAAGGAAGGTGGTACCGAAAGTTAGTTATGATATTCCTGTTATGCAATTTGCAGACTCTCTCTCTCATCTCTTTCCTTCTGATGTTTCTCTCATCCTCTTTCTTATTTCCTTCGTTATTTTGAGCAAAATATGTTGTAATTTCATTACTATCAATATCAAACACCACTGTTACTCTGGTTTTGGGTTTTTATCTTCGCTACTATCTATTTGGCACTTAGTACAGTTACTCATGAACATGAAAACATCTGAACAACTCCACAGTACTGGAGTGGAAGCAAATTTTATGTGTCTCTCTATGGAGCCTTTGGAGGTGGAGGAATGGATTCGTATTTAATGGTGAAGGCGATATCCCTTGTAATGCCTGCAAACTAATCAAGTATGCAATTAAAGAATACAAACAGGAGGTTGAGGCAGTGAACAAGTTAGATTCTCAAACAAAGACAAGAGCGCTTTATTAGTTGGCATCCCCCAAAAACAGGTTTGGTCAAGTTAAACATAGACGGCGCTCTCTAAAGCACCACTGGACGAGCAACAGCAGGTGGTTTAATTAGCGATGACAAAGGTAAATGGCTCCGTGGTTATGTGCATAACTTAGCATTTTCTAGGCGGAAGCTTGGGGGATCCTGCTGGTTTGGAAAATGAATGGGAAATAGGGTAACGTCGAGTGTTGGTAGAATGTGATTCTAAATTGGTGGTTGGAGCAATGCAGGAAAGAATCGAAGGTGGCCCATCACAGGAGCCTCTTATTGAGTCTATAATTTGTTGGCTACAACGGAGTGGGTGGTCAAGTTCACATATGTTTACCGAGAAGCAAATTGTTGTGTCGACTAGTTAGCAAATTTGCTCATCAATTGCAACTCAGTATACATGAATTACTGCATAGTCCTGGACCAATGTATGACCTTTTTTTTTTTTGGATGTTGTAGGGGTAGCATGGCCCCATTGGTTTAATACCAACACATAAGGTTGTATAGCCCCCTTTGGATTAAATAATAATAATAATGGATCTATAAGGCATCATGAATAGTAGCAAGATAAAAGAACTAACGGAAGTCAAACCACTCAAGCTTACGAAGAACATGAGAGTGAGCACCAAGCTTTAGGATACAGGAAGCAAAAGGTTATCAGCATCTATCCACGAATGTTGCCTATTCTTCAATTATGGATTCACAAAAATAACTAGTTGTCTAATTATTATTTAAAATTTTATCTTGTTTTTTGTTTTGATTTTAAACTTTTAGTAAAATAAAATTAGATGATGAGTGCAGAAAAATGTTAAACACAAAGATTCGATACCGTTTCCCAAATTTTATAATTCCTATTGGCCTTGTTTGGTTGGCATGGATTATTGCTTAGGAAAGTAATCTTTTTCCTAAAATTTATATTATTATGTTTGGTTCATTTTTTGAGTTGTTAGGAAAGTAAAAATTTTCCCAATCTAGAAAAAGTAGTAGGACTTTCCTTGGATTCTAAATCCCACAACTCCCTTTGTATTTAAATTACTTTCCTCAAGAATTTAATCTAAAAAATACACTAGCCAATTCAACTCTTCCTTATCTCTCAACTCTATGATAACTCTTTTATAATAATAAGGAATTTAATAATAATAATAATAACAATAATAATAATAATTGTTATTTTTCTACTATTATTAATTTTATTAATTATTATTATTATTATTAATAGTAGTAGTAGTAATAGTAGCTTGTATTATAAATTAACATTATTTAACGATTTCAATTTTTATTCGGTATAAATAGAAATATAAGTCAAAATTAGAGTACATTATATAAAATACAGTTGCATACCAAACACTATAATAAGAATTCACCAAATTTTTTTATTAAATTTCTTTTAAGTATTTAAACATACAACTAACTTTACTTTTCATATACTTATTTTCCAAAAAATCAAATTCTAAATTTACTTTACTTTCTTTAACAGTAAAACGTTACTTAAACAAAGTCTTTGCAGTAAAATGTCGTCAGGTTTCAAAAATAATATAAACGACCCGACGAGAAGGAAACGGCTGGGTAACGACGAACAACATCGTCTAGTATTTCTACGATAGAAGCAGCCTTTATTAAGGTGCCTTATTTTCTCCGCGGAAAATGAGGAGTTTAGAAAGATTTGGTGAAGAAATAGAGGAGCAGCTGTGGAATTGGACGGCGGCCTCATCTTGTGTTCTACCTTGTTTCGTTTTGTTTTTGTTTTTTAAGAAAAAAGAAGAATATGCTCCCAACTCCACCTGGCTGTGCCTGTGAGCGAGTTGCATAGTTATATCCGCCCGCCACTTCCTCTCTAAAAAGTAAAGCCAACATTCCACAAGCATTCCCAAGTCCCAATCATTCTAGCCGCCAAAACATGTCTCGGTCTCTCCGTTTCTTTACTCCCGCTACACACCCCTCTTTCCTCAAGCCTGCTCTTCCAACTGTCTATCGCCGCTTCCCGCTTACTTTCTCCTCCAATCGCGTTTTCCTCAAGGCCTCTTCGGATCTCGACCCCCAAATTCTCGTCTCCGGAAACGGCGCCGGTTCCGCCAGCAGCGGCTGTGTCCTGCTGTCCTCCATTGAGGTAGATGCGGTGACGGAGACGGAACTCAAGGAGAACGGCTTCAGGAGCACCAGGAGGACGAAACTCATTTGCACTATCGGCCCGTCGACATGCGGGTCGGAGCAGCTGGAGGCGCTTGCCGTCGGCGGAATGAACGTTGCCAGAATCAATATGTGCCACGGGACTCGCGAGTGGCACAAGAGGGTGATCGAGCGCGTGAGGCGTTTGAACGACGAGAAAGGCTACGCTGTCGCTATTATGATGGATACTGAAGGCAGCGAGATTCACATGGGTGATCTTGGCGGTGCCTCGTCTGCTAGAGCTGAGGTCTTTATCTCTTTCTTTTGCAAAGATTTCTTGTTCAATTGAATATTGACATGCAATTATCGACATTCTGATTTTTGAATGGATAGGATGGTGAAATATGGACGTTTAGTGTGAGAGCTTTTGATGCGCCTCGTCCTGAACGCACTATCAATGTCAATTATGACGGTTTCGCTGAAGGTAAATCTTATTTCCCGCTTAACTTTATGTGAAATTCATTATATGACATGTATTGTAGGCCAGTTAATGCAATGTAAATAATTGCTTTCTTTTTTTCAGATGTGAAAGTTGGGGATGAACTTCTTGTGGATGGTGGAATGGTGAGGTTTGAGGTGATTGAGAAAATTGGTCCTGATGTCAAGTGCCGTTGTACTGATCCTGGATTGTTGCTTCCTCGGGCTAATTTGACCTTCTGGAGAGACGGGAGTCTAGTCAGAGAACGAAACGCTATGCTTCCCACTATTTCGTCTAAGGTTAGTCCTGCTTATCTCCTTACTAGAAGTTTATATCTTTTATTACATGTTTATATTATTGATATTTTTATTTGATTCACAAGTACTGCTCAATGTGAATGTTTAAGATTTAAAGACCGTTCTTTCATAATATTTCTTTACATGACTAGAATACCACTTTTACTTCTGGTATTTTGTCTTCTTCCCTGCTGGAAAAATTAGGTTTCCTGATATCAAACTGTCTGTATTGTATGGATACTGTGAACTGCTTTACAAATAATGAAGAAGCAGCTTAAAATCACATCTTATATGTCTTGTACCTCGAGATTGGTTGTGCGTTTCATTCATCTTGCCTTGAAGTCCTTTTTCAACTGACAATCCTGGAAATTCTTAACACTGATCTAGCTTCAAAATTTTAGGAGGAAGTTGCTTTCTGTGTGACTGCCAACCAAGTTTGTGTGGACCAATTAATTGTTACATCTGAAGTTTTGTTCACCGTCAATTTTTTGTGTCATTTTACATCAATTTGTATACTCATTATTGGTATCTGTTCTCCATCTCATTATGTTTGACCATTTCTGGGCAAGGTGGAGATATAGTTTTACCTTTCTCATGCTCAAGCGGTGATTATGTGCAGGACTGGTTGGATATTGATTTTGGGATTGCGGAGGGTGTGGACTTTATTGCCATTTCATTTGTCAAATCTGCTGAAGTGATCAATCATCTTAAAAGCTACATAGCTGCACGTTCTCGTGATAGGTAAAGACTTCTAACAAACAGTGCTAGACTTTTAGTCTGTTTCCACATAAACTTGACACATTATTATGACTTGAGTAGGCATGGCAATGGGGCTGCCCTTGGCCTGGCCTGGGCCGGCCACTTGCCGGGCAGGTTAGGCCAAAATTGTCATCCCTAGATTTGAGTTGTTATTGTCTTTCCTTTGTTATCACAATGCTTGGTTGTAAGGGTCCTAAACTCCCAATAGTTTTGCTTTATTAGTTTCTACCACTGATAATATGATTTGCGGAGGTCTTATCATCTTTAGATCCTTACCATCTCGTCTTTTGATACAGCGATATTGCTTTAATTGCAAAGATTGAGAGTATTGATTCATTGAAGAACTTGGAAGAGATCATTCAGGCTTCAGATGGAGCAATGGTAGCGAGAGGAGACTTGGGAGCTCAAATACCATTGGAAC
Organism: Erythroxylum echinodendron; assembly: GCA_027575705.1. Taxonomy (NCBI): domain Eukaryota; kingdom Viridiplantae; phylum Streptophyta; class Magnoliopsida; order Malpighiales; family Erythroxylaceae; genus Erythroxylum; species Erythroxylum echinodendron. The sequence goes on from JANZXR010000171.1 coordinate 24,327,553, forward strand.
AGGTCCCATCCGCACAACAAAAAGTTGTTCAGTTGTGCAGACAGCTGAATAAGCCTGTCATTGTTGCCTCCCAACTACTTGAATCCATGATTGAATACCCTACACCCACTAGAGCAGAGGTAGCTGATGTTTCTGAAGCTGTTAGCCAAAGAGCGGATGCGTTGATGCTCTCTGGAGAGTCTGCCATGGGCCAGTTCCCAGAGAAGGCATTGTCTGTTCTTAGAATTGTCAGTGTAAGAATTGAAAAGTGGTGGAGAGAAGAAAAACGCCATGAAGCCATGGAACTCCCTTCTGTAGGATGTGCATTTTCAGATAGGATATCAGAAGAGATTTGCATCTCTGCTGCCAAGATGGGTAAACGTCATTTAATGCTAGATGCCTAATTTCCAACGTCAAAAGGAATTTCTATAATGTTATAAAATGAGTAATTTGTTCAAAACTTGGCATTTGATTTTTTTTATATATGTCTAATGGGACCTTTTTAGGCTAAAACCCAATTGTTTCACCAAAGTTTGTTTCTTTTGGTTTGTCAGAAATCAAGGACGGCTCTACCAAGATTTGAACCCTGGTAGAGTAGGACATCTTATGTCCTCCCCCATTTTGCTGTCTCTACCATGGTTCTAACCTTGCTGATATTAACCTTCGCACTAAGTTCGGCTTACTTGAGCATTTGCTTTATAGGTTCTAGAAAGAAAATTTTCTGCTCGGCTTACTTGAACATTTGCTTTATAGGTTCTAGAAAGAAAATTTTCTTTCTGCTAGGTAGGCCATATTGCAAGGTCTTCTTTTGTTTCTCAAAATCCTTGCAGACTCTGCATCAGACGATTTGTGAATCATGTGTATAATGTGCATTTTATTTCTGTAAAAAATGTGCCATGTGATACAATAGTTTACTAAATGAACAAAAAAGTAATGCTTCTAAATTCTAATAGTGTTAATCAAAAATAGTGTCTAAAGGTTCTAACAAATACTTCGTTTTCAGATTCTTTCCATCACAATTTGGGTCTTTCTGTTTTGCTTGCAAGTTTCAAATGACTCCTGAAAGGTGGACATATATATGCTACCTAAATTCCCTTTCTAAGTGATTTTGTAGGCTTGGAATATCCCCTACTTATTTTTATCTTGTAATCTCTAGGTTTTAGGTAGAACCTAGATAGCTTATTTCAGTTCGTTTTGAGCAGATGCCAAGGTGTCTATCCCTAATTTAAATGAACCCTGATGGAGTATAGATTTGTGGTTTTGCAGCTATTAACTTGAAATGTATAACCACTAGGTTTTATCTTGCACATAGATAGCTTATTTCAGTTCGTTTCTAGCAGATGCCAAGGCATTTTTATCCTTAATTTAAATGAACCCTGATGCAGTGTGGGTTTTTGGTTTGCAGCTAATAACTTAGAGGTGGATGCGCTTTTTGTATACACCAAGACAGGCCACATGGCTTCTCTCTTGTCACGTTGCCGACCTGACTGCCCAATCTTTGCCTTTACAACCACAACGTCTGTGCGGAGGCGCTTGAACCTACAGTGGGGCTTGATACCTTTCCGCCTGAGCTTCTCCGATGATATGGAAAGCAATCTCAATAGGACCTTCTCATTACTCAAGGCTAGAGGAATGATCAAATCAGGTGATCTTGTTATTGCTGTTTCAGACATGTTGCAGTCTATCCAAGTGATGAATGTCCCATAGGTTTCCTCTTGGATATTTTCACTTCTGTCTACCATTATCTGTTATGTGCTTTCTGTCTGGTCCCTTGTTCTACAATTTGGTCGCTACTGGAAAGATTATTTTCCCTAAAAAAAGGAAAAACGAGGTTGATAGCTGGTGAGTTGCACTCTTTCCCTTGGCTTTAAACCTCATCTTTCAAAGAAGGGCTGCCTGTTATGCAAAAAAATTGGAGGCTTATGTTTGCTTGGCACCGCTGGTTCCTTCGCATGCGATCTTAATTTGTATGGAGTAACTTTATTTTACTCGAAATAAGATGAAATGTGGCAAATTGTATCGGCAGAGTTTGAACTATTCTAGATTTTCGTGGCTTGCAAACAATGTATCACTATTATATTATGCTTTCTCAGTGAGCTTAACTTTCACGTTCAGCGAGATATGGTGGATTCAGAGAGGCATTCGAGTGTTTTTGTCGTCCATATGGTCCCTCTTCATAGTTTGTTTTCGAGAATATACACGGGTTAGCCTGGTGGTAGAAAGGGCGAAAGGATTGTGTGAAGGTTGTAGGTTCTAATCTGGGGAGGAGCACTTTTTATTTAAGGTGATGTAATTCTCTTGTAGGTGGCCCATCCTTTGGAATAAGTACCTCTATTATTATCTAGGGTTAGATACAGATTTACCTATCTATAAATATGAGTGGGCGGCTCATAGATTTTAGGTTTAGTTGGGTGAAAGTCTGGAACTTATATGATCTGATCAAATTTTTCTCGCACCCTTTAAACAACCAGGTGACATGTTTTATTTGCAAAATGACACTTGTTACTTGCCATGCTGCACACCTATTCACGAATTTTTTTTTCAAGTACAAGACACCTTTAGTTGTCTTGCATTTGGTTCAATCGTGTGTCACTTGTCACATATCATCATCCTATGGTTTCTACTGGGTTCTTTTTATTAACCAATCCATTTGTCTTCAATTTTTAGTCCAATTATCTCCCAAATTTTAATGACTATTGTCATTAAATCCCAATATCATTTATAAAAATCTCCATTGCCATTTGACAGTAAATTCTATAACCATTTATTATTTGTTTTGTCACTTGACATTTTTCTTAGTCCAAAAATTACTCCAAATTTTTAGAAATTTTTTCAAAATTCTCCAATAATTTTAAATTACTAAATGCTCTCTTCAAATCAAATTTCATCATATAAAAATCACAATTCTCAATATAATTACAGTTACAAATTAATTATACCCAAAATATGTTAATGAATACATGTACAGTCATTTTAATGTGCAAAAATTAATATTTACATGTATATATGCTAAGATTATGCATGAGCATGAAATGCATTTTCTATCATTTATGGTATTCCCAACTATAACTCTTAATATGAGAACAGGATATTACAGAGTATGTATGTGGAAAAGGATCACGTGCATGAATAGTAGGACAATCTATTCCATACAAGATGTTCCATCAACGAGCAAGTGTGTAGTAAAATCATAAATGAAGGGAGTTGTAATATTATAGCTAGGCGTAGTTAATGGAGACGTTAAGATGGCCAATTGAAAGACATTCTGAATTGTACAGTCTATAATGGTTAACTAGGAAAGAAAAAAATTAAGGCAACCATGCAAGTTTTGTTTTTTCTTGATTAAGATGTACAAGGATGAGTTACTAAATGATGTGGTGCATATTAAAGCTGGCTATATTTTATTGGAGCGTCCTTAGCAATTTGAGAGAGTATATATGATAAGTACAAGAATAAATATTTCTTTACCATTAATGGAAAACTAATCATCCTTATTCCATTAACACTAAAGTAGGTTTATGAAGATCAAATCAAGATATATAAAATTGAGAAACAGAGATCATGTAATGTACCACTCTTATAGAGCATATGCATGAACGTATCGACAATTATTCGAGAACATACTCTACAAGGATGGCACATTAAGATGATCGCATTATCACATTTTAAGGCATCACATATCAAAAACATTTCAAGCATACATTTTGAATCGTTTCATTCATAATCATATTCAATCACAAATGTCATTATACTTCAGAGTTAACATATACATTTGACAACAAGTGAGAAATGCTATTCTTGATGCATAACAAATAGAGACATCTGCAAGTACAACTGATCCTAACCACTAACTCATGTCCAATTGTAGTAGTTATACTCCAATTAGTCTAACTATATCTCCTCTAAACCTGAAAATCAATATTGCAATTTTGATGAGTTTGCGAACTCAATGAGTGAACCATCATCGATGTATTCACTCAAGTCAGATACATAGAAACAAGTCATGTCTCAATTCAACAAGTCTTACTTATCTTCTAGTATTGAATATCACATCACATTTCATCATACCTTATCAAGTACATGAAGATTATCATACTCTCATAAGTATATCAGTTAAGCTAACATTTCATATCACAACACATCCTTATTTACTTTTCAACAGTATTTCAAACAATTCAATAATTCATTTTAATTCAATCATATGATACATATAAGGATGTACATGCAAATGCACACATGACTCCATTTTATTTTTGCTTTATTGTGACTGAGCGCCTATTTTTTATCCTGTATCCGTTTTGAATACCGGGCTCATCATTAACTGAGCCTATGGCTCTTTGTGCAAAATCCTGAGCTTAAAACTCTTTTTCATGTTGGTCACTTCGGTTACAACTCCTTTATCTGATCATGCATATCAATGTTATGGAGTGCATCAATTCACATAATATGCTATTAATAGTTTTTATTCAATATGCTCATATCATTTATCACATTCTTCATACCTGAGTCTGATATTCAACATTCAGTTGATTATACATTCCATATTACACATACAATTTGAAAACACTTCCATATATAGTCCCAAGTATCAAACTCCTCGGACCAACAACGTTCGGAATGATAGCAATCGTATAAGTAACAATTCAATAACTGAAAATTAACCAAAAACAATTCAATCATAGTGAGAAACATCTAGGTTAACTCACAATACGCTCCAGATAAGTTATTGTCTTAATGATCTAGCAATGTTTGGATGTTGACGATCAACTTGTATATTTATCTTCATGCAATACACACATATTTCATACATTATTAAGTTGTCAATCATATGATTATTCAATCATTCACATGTATATATGTCATGTTTCAATGCATACTCAACTGACCTTCCGGGTACGTATTAATACACAAGGATCTTGACTGTACTTATACGCTTTCAGATCATTCAAACTTTATAGCTTGTATACTACCATTTTGCAATTAGGTTTACACCTTATGTAAGTTTGGTTTATTCATCAATCGTATACGTTCATATAATTATCCAATTCTCACTCACAACTACAATATGTTCTCTAATGTTCATTCATTTATATCTACTATACATTACTCATATCCTTTGAATCATATTTGCATTCATAAGAACACCTTAATTCCTTTAACAATGCAAAATTTCCATATTTCAATACGTTGATATCAAGACAATCCATTCCTTAAGTTATGACATCAATTAACAACCTAAACTTATCAAGTTCTTAACTAATGAATGAAGCAATAATTTAGGTTTATTTCAAGCCTCAATCAAGTTCAAATACACCACTGTAAAGTGACTTATCTTTATGTGGTTCAATAATTACACAAAACAGAAGTTTTTCATTTCAAAGCATTGCCCACGATCATATGAAGGAGCTAATGCAACTATCCACGCGTGGGATGAGTGAATTGAATGTGTATTATTCATTTTCCTTCAGTTTTTCCAGATTCTAATAATTTCACACCAAATTCAAACCACCTTCATAATAGTCCGTTAATTATACCTCGATTATACCTTAATTATATGTCAATTCCTCATCAATTTCAGCTCTAATTCTAACCCAAAATCATTCATTTGGAAGCTCATAAACTATTGTCTTTTATGCATGCAAAAACAAAATAGAAACTATCATTCATGAATCATTTTCTCGCACTTATTTCACTCTGATATCACCATCATTCCATCTATAATTCATTCATTATCAATTTCTATCACAACATGCCACAAAGAAAAATACTTTACTTACTTATTTAGCTCAAATTCCACCTCAATGATCAAACTAACCTAACCCTCCATGCCTGCAAGATCATCCAAGTACAAGATGGGAGTAGAATGATTTCAGCAAAGGAAAAGAGATTATAGTGGATTATAGCTATCTTTGAGCAGAATCTTATATGGATCTTGAAGTGACTATAAATAGAAGTAAAGCACAATTTCAAAGCTTTAAGGGTTATGTGTGTATTTCAATAATGTGAGGGAGGAAGAAGAATGAATTATAGCAGAAACTTCTAAGGAAAGACTTTTCCATATATGTGTGTCATTAAATGAGTTAAGATAAGTGTCTTCTTTAAGGACAGTTATCCTTTGAGGAAGTAAGCTACATGTCTTCTCCTTAAAGGGTACACATGTCCTTCTGTTTAGCTGCTAATTGTCACTTAAATATACTACAATTTGTCACTCAACCTCTAAACCATTTCTCACTTAATTTTCCATGTTGAATGTCATTTATTTTATAGGCTTAGTCATCCTAATTTTTCATGTAACAAACTTGACATTTTTTATAGACTAAATTTATATTTTAATTCATCAATCTTTTAATTGTAACAATTAATTCCAAATTGCTAATTGTAATCCATCAATTCTTGTTATTGGTAAACCAAAGTATAAGACATTGGAAATGCACATTCATATCATATTTATTTTAGTTTCATACCCTAGAATATGTCAATTGAGTGTAATTTGTCTAAATCATAATTCTTATGTGTATGTTTTTATCATGCTTATTACTGAAATCTTAAAATCATGTCGTAAATGTGCCAAATTCATTCTATATGACACAACTCATGAGATTCAGTAATCTAACACTTTAATCCCTCAACAATTCAAGAGACGGGATATTACAACTCTCCCCCCTCCTTTAAAACAGTTCATTCTCAAAATTCTTAACTAACTGATTCAACAGATTGGGGTAATATTGTCTCATGTCTTTTTCAATCTCCCATTTAGCTTCTTCTATCGAATGATTTCTCCAATTACTCAATTCCTTAGATTCCTCAATGGCTTAGCCTAATATCCAACTATTTTTACTGGTTTCTCCTTATAATTCACATTATTTACAATCTCAGCTTCCTGAGCTAGAAACAAATACATCGCATCTAACTTGTACCTCCTAAACATACTGACATGGAATACATTATGGACCTAAGTCCTTTTAGCAATAGTAATGGTGTCATCTCAAATTCAAGGACCCAATAACGTAGTTTAGATACTTTACAACAAAAAAATACATCCACTCTCTATAGTATATTCAGCTTCTCATGCCTGAGTCTCATATCTATCTGACTCTAATATTCACTTCTGATTTGTTCAATATTCATTCATTCCTAGAAATGGAACATTTGGTCTCTATGGTACAATTCAGTGAAAGTTCTTACAAAAAGAAGATTTCTTTCCTCAATTATCTATACTATTCATGAAATCTTTATCAGTCAACTATATTCGTCGATGCTTTTCAGTTATTCATAATATCTCAATAAGATCAATTACTATCATATCTCACATAATTAGAATGTTCTATATACTAAAGCTCGATGAAGCGATAGGCATACACATTTACTCTTATGCCTTAGTATGTACCGTCAAGATCATTGCATCTTATTTAGAAATTTATTTTCGAAAAGTCACCAATTAAGATCTTAAGCTGATGATACCTTAATCTAAACTGATTATGGATAACATTTGAGTATTCTATGACTATAAAAAAGTTACTTATCCTTAGTAGTTACCATTTCAATATATCCATATAAATTCACGCTTCCACGGCGATATTCTTATTAATCTTAGAATTTTACTTATGGAAACTAAGACTTAAAAGTATTTAATATGTCATAGATCACTCCCTATACAATATCCAAGCATGTAATATATATGTGCTCAGTAGCATTATTCGTCAAGATAACAACACCATTAGATGTGCACTCACAATAACTGATCAACTTAACCTTGAGGACTTTTACATGTATCGCTATCATTTGTTTCATCTTACATAAGTATGTTCTCAATTAATTCAACAATATAAGATATGTAACCATCATGAGATTCTGATATCGAATCTTATACTAAATCATAAGCTCTTAACACCATAATTAAATAACCATTCTAGTCCTAAGTTCAATCTCTCAAGGTAATAGTAAATTTTGGTTTTCTTCCTACTTTGCTTGTACTCTTTAAATCTTTTCATTTATACCTATATCCCTGTTTTCTTAGTCAATCCATGAAAATGTATTCACATTCACATCAATTCAAAGGTATACAATGTAATATCATGTCTTTTCAATTGTTGAAGGATTTAAAGTGTTAGACTATTGAGTTACATGAGTAGCATCATAGAAAATGAATTTGATATACTTAGAACATGATTTTATGATTTCATTCATATACATAATAATAGCATACACATATGATTTATGTTTTCTAAAAACATTGCAAAGATGGTATACGCACTCAATTGACATATTCTGGAGTATGGAGTTACAAAATAAATGTGACATGAATGTGCATTTCTAATGTCTCCTTGTTGTTTGAAGAACCCCTCCACTTCAATTGGTATTTTTTCACGAAAAGCAAACATGAGATAACAAATCCAGTCTTTCACTAAGATTTCGAATAGCTGTCCCGA
>JANZXR010000171.1:24336060-24355728 GCA_027575705.1 Erythroxylum echinodendron
ATTGGTATTTTTTCACGAAAAGCAAACATGAGATAACAAATCCAGTCTTTCACTAAGATTTCGAATAGCTGTCCCGATAAATGTGACATGAATGTGCATTTCTAATGTCTTGTACTTTGATTTACCAATAACAAGAATTGATGGATTACAAATTATAATTTGAAATTAATTGGTACAATTGAAAATTTGACGAATTAATATGTACACCTAATCTAGGAAAAATGTCAAGTGGCAAGATAAGTTGACATGTGAGAAATGAGGATGACTAAGCCTATAAATTAAGTGACAAATGGTAGTAAATATAAGTGAAAAATGGCGACCTTATAAAAGGACAAGTGTGCCAGGTAGGGATAGGGCATGTAACTTACTTCTTAATGTGACAAGTTTCCTTCATGTAAGAAAACTCATCTTACACATGACAATGGCATACTTATCTTCAATTGTTGTTTTTCTACTAAAGACTCTCCTTCTTCTCCCTCTCACTGCCTTAACATACACATCTCACTCACACATTGGAGTTATTGAGCATTTCCTCCCAAAATCCATACAAGACCCTTCACAAAGATAGCTATCATCTCTTTGCCTTTTCTGAAATCTATCCTACTTTCATCTTGTTTTTGAAATGATCTTTCCTGCAAGTAAGCTTAAGAAAGCTAATCTTGAGGTGGAATTAGAGCTAAGCAAGGAAGTGAAATACTAATCTATTGTGGTATGTTTTAATAGAACCTTTATTATGAATGATTAGCGATGGATTGAAAGTAGTATTAATATTGAAGTAGTGTTGGAAAATGGTGCATGAATGATAGTTTCTGTTTTATTTTTGTATGCATGAAAGACAATAGTTTATGAGTTGTTAAATTAATGATTTTGAGCTGAAATTTGAGATGAAATTGATGAGGAATTAAGAAATAATTAAGGTATAATTAATAGACTGTTATGAAGGGGTTTTGAATATACAAAATTGGGGGTGTTAGTGTATATGTATGAATGATTGTTAGTAACATAAATGAATAAAATTTAGAGAGCTTTAATGTAACCAAGATGGAAGCTTGTGTATATGTATGAATGATTGTTAGTGACATAAATGAATAAAATTTATAGAGCTTTAATGTAACCAAGATGGAAGCTATATTAACATGAATTGAAGTAGCTTTTGAGAGTATAAATTCTGGAAAATTTGAAGTGCTAATGATGATCCTCAGTAGATAAAATTCATGGAAAATTGAGGGAAATTGAATAGAGCACTTTCAGGTCACTCATCCCACGATTGTAGGAAGGTCCACCACGATCGTGGGCAATGCTTTGTAATGATATTTTCTATTTTGTGTAATTGGTGAACCACATAAGGATAAGTCACTTTACATTAGTGTATTTGGACTTGATTAAGGCTTGAAATAAACCTAAATTGATGCTTGATTCATTAGTTAAGGGTTTGATAAGTTTAGGTTGTTAATTGATGTCATAACTTAAGGAATGGATTGTCCTAATGTCAATGTATTAAAATCTGGAAATTATAAGTTGTTAAAGGAATTAAGATGTTCTTATGAATGCAAATAAATATGATTCAAAGGACATGAATAATTTGTATTATATATAAATGAATGAACAATGGAGAACATGAAGAATTTGTGAGTGAGAATTGGATAATTATATGAACGTATGTGATTGATGAATAAATCAAGCTTACTTAAGGTATAAACCTAATTGCAAAATGGTAGTATACAAGCTATAAAATTTGAATGATCTAAAAGCATATAAGTGCAGTCAAGATCCTAGTATATTAATACATACTCGGAAGGTCATTGAGCATGCATTGAAACATGATATATATACATACGAATGATTGAATAATCATATGATTCATAACTTAATGATGTGTGAAATATGTGTGTATTGCACGAAGATAGATACATAAGTTGATCGTCAACATCCAGACATTGCCAGATCATCAAGATAATATCTTATATGAAGCGTACTATGTGTTAAACTAGATGTGCAAATTCAATTATATGTGTTTCTATCTGATCTATATGCTGAATATGAAATATGAAATGCTGGAAGGAATATAAAATGTGTGAGATGAATGTAAATTATCAAACTTAGATCTGATGAATTTGATACATGTGACAGAAGCACAAAGAAATAAAAGGTAATGAAACTTGGCATAAGGAATGATGCATCACATTGAAATGCATGATTAGATAAAGGATTTGTGACCATAGTAACCAACATGAAAAATAGCTTTAAGCTTAGGATTGTGCATAAAGAGCCACAGGCTTAGTTATTAATGAGCCAATATTCACAGTGAATACGGGATAGTAACTAGTATCCACAATTGATAAGGAACAGTAAATAGGCACTCGGTCAATACAGAGTAAAATAAAATAGAGTCACAAGTGCATTTGCATATACATCCTTATATGTATCATATGATTGAATTGAAATAAAATGTTGAATTGTTTAAAATATAGTTGAAAAGTAAATGAGGATGTGTTGTGATATGAAATGTTAGCTTACCTGATTACTTATGAAAGTATGATAATCCTGATGTACTTTATAAGGTATGATGAAATGTGATGTGATATTCAATACTGGATGATATATAATAATTGTTGAATTACGATATGACTTGTCTCTATGTATATGACTTAAGTGAATAAATCGATGATGGTTTACTCACTGAGTTCACAAACTCATCAAAATTGCAACGTTGATTTTCAGGTTCAGAGGAGATATAGTTAAACTCATTAGAGTATAGCTACTGTAATTGAACATGAGTTAGTGGTCAGGATCTGTTGTACCTACAGATGTCTCTAGTCATTATGCATCAAGAATAGCATTTCACACTTATTGTCAAATGTTTATGTGAACTCTGAATTATAATGACATTTGTGATTTAATATGATTGTGAATGAAATGATTCAAAATAAATGTTTGAAATTCTTTTGATATGTGATGCCTTAAAATGTGGTAATGTGATATTGTTTAATCAACTAATGATAAGTTACTTTACTATGGTGGATTTAGACTTAATTGAGGCTTGAAATGAACCTAGTTTGATGCTTGATTTATTGGTTAAAGGTTTGATATGATTAGGTTGTCAATTCAGGTTATAACATAAGAAATTATTGTTGATATCAATGTGTTTTAAATCTGGAAATTTATAAATGATATAGGAATAAAGGTGTCCTTAGGAATCCAATTGTGATCCAAAGAATATGGGAAAGGTGTATTAGGTATGACTGAATGAAATTTTGGATATTGAGTGATTATATAATTCTAGAAAAAGAATTGGTGAAAGTATGATTGATGAGTTTAGAATAATCAAGTTTCTTTGAGGTGTAAACCTAAGTGCAAGCTAGACATATACAAGTTATAAGGTTTGAATGATCATGACTTGTGATTAAGGATACATACGCACGAATAGTCAATTGAGCATGCATTGAACATGTCACATTCATATGTATGATTGAATACTTACATGATTGATCACTTTAGTAATGTGTACGATATGGTATTGCGTGAATAAAGATCCACAAGTCAAACACCAGCATCCAGACATTGCCAGTTCGTCAAGGCAATAGCTAATATGAAGCTCACTATGAGTCAAACTGGATGTTTTCTCACTATAAATGTTTTGTTTCGGCTTAAATTTCATCTATTGAACTATTATTAATGTGATTGACATAATTTTGAACACTTATAGTCTGAGGAGTTTCATAATTGAGATTGTATTGGCAGCGTTCCTAATTGAACGTGAATCTAGAAAATTATGTGCACTCAAATACATGTTGAATACCGGACTTAGATTTGATGAATATGTGAAAATGATTGTGTAATGAATGAAAGTGAATGATTGCATATAATGAGAAATGATGCATTTCATCATATTCTTATGCATAATCAGATAAAGAAGTTGTGACCGGAGTGACTAGTGAAAAAGAGCTTAAAGCTTATAAATACGCATAAAGAGCCACAGGCTCAGTATTTAATGACCCTAGTATCCATAATGGGTATAGGACAGTTATTAATGAGCTTGATATCCACAAAGAATACAGGGAAGTAAAAAGGCGCTCGGTTATAACAAATAAAAAATGGAAGTGAAGTCACGTGTGCATTTGCATATACAACTTAATATGTAAATAAAAAATGGAAGTGAAGTCATGTGTGCATTTGCATATACAGCTTAATATGTAACATATGTATAATTGAATTGAATTATTGAATTGTTCTGAAGGTAGTAAGATGAAAATCGTATTTGTTTAAGCATGATTAAATGTGAACATTTATTCAAAAAATTGGATGGTACGAATTGACTGTAAATTTGATTGTGAATTGTTCTTGTGTTTTATTATGAGTGAGCACATTGAGGATGGTTCACTCACTGAGTTTTTAAAACTCATCAAAATTGCAAATGTTAATTTTCAGGTACGAGGACGACTTAGCTCCTAAGGCAAACTAGTAGAAGTCTAGCTCTGTCCATTTTAGAAGTCACAAATGGCTCGATGGTCTAGTTAGCTGATACTGAGGAGTTAGATAGAATACTTTTATTTAGTGTTCTCATTTCATGTAAAACATGTTGTAAAGATTAGTAAACCCTTATATGTTTTGATAATGTAAATATATGTATTATGAAGTGTAATGATACAGTGTAAATTATGTTTGTGAATTAAATGGCAAAAGTTGATCTTTTGGCTATTTATGTTCTGTATGATGCCATAATAAATGAATGTGATTGCTCTAATATGCCATTTTCATAGCGTATGTTCTAGAATGTCCTCTGGATATTCGTGCCTATGCTCTATGGAGGTGGGTCATTACAAGTTTTGGTATCAGAGCCTTTTTTGGCATCTATAGGGACATATAAGAACATTTGGACATCATATATAATGAAAGAGTCGAATAGTGACCATGATTATTGTTTATTATACGTCATCCACTATAGGAGATCAAGTTATAGAGTCAGCTGACCTAGAGTCTGTAGGAGCCAATAGAGAGCGTCTTTTAAATCGGTCTAATCAAATACTTCAGAGAATTCCTGAGAGGATAGAAAGGAGGAATGATAAATTTAGGAAGCAAGGGGCTATGAACTTCTATAGAAGTGCAGACCTTACTGAGAAAAAAGGCTGGTTAGAGAGAATAAAAAGGGTATTTGATCAGATGGATAGTGAGTCAGATGAAAGGTTTAACTACGCAGTTTCGTTACTATAAGGTCCATCTTATCAGTGGTAGAAGACCATTTCTGGCACTACCACCTGACCTTGTAGACTAACGTGGGTAGACTGCTGGAGGCCTTTAAGGAGAACTTTATGCCGAAGATCTATCTGAATAGGAAGATGAAGTAGTTTCTAGATCTGAAGTAGGAAAGTCTTATAATAGCCAAATACGAGATACGATTTAATGAGTTAATGGGGTATGCTACTGCCTTGATTCCAAATGATGAGGACAAATATAGACAATTTGAGGATGGATTGAATATAGAGATCAGGATGAAGTTGACTATCACTAATCTGAGCAGTTTTACTGAGCTCAGAGTTGCCCCAATTAGAACTGAACAATTGTTGAAAGATGGACAAGGAAGATATAGGTAGGAGTTCAAAATGAAGAGACAAGATGAGGCTCAAGTCGATTCTAGCAGGAGATTCAGTAAACGCCGGAACAAATCATTTCGACCATCAACTAGATCGAGACAGTCAGGGTTTAGACAGAGAGATAATTTTGCACAAATTGGTATTGGCAGAGGTTAAATATCAAGAAGGAAGACACAACAGATGCCTAATTGTGAGCACTGTGGAAAGAAACATAGTAGAGAATGTTGGAATTTATAGGGAGCTTGGCTTCCTTGTGGCTCTTTTGAACACCAAATTAAAGACTGTCCTACAAATTTAAGAGCATAGGATGGAGTGGGAAGAGGATCAGTGACTGAGACAACTGTCTAACAGAACAAAGCTAATGGATTAGGCAAGAGAGGCAGAGGTAGAGGTAGAATGAGTTCAGTAGGTCCTAATGTTAGGACTAAGGTGTGGAGTAATCAACCGCAGTCTCAGGACAAAATCTATGCTATTACCAGACAGGAAGCCCAAAACTCCCCATATGTTGTAACAGGTGTGTTAAATGCTTTTCAATTTGAATCCTTTGCAATGTTGGATCCAGGATCTACACATTCATTCATCATACCGCATCTGGCATTTAAACTATATTGTGAGAGAGAGATGTTGAAATGTGAATTAGAAGTGAGTACACCGGTAGGTAGTACCACAATGATTGGAAAAGTGTGTAAAAGGTGTATGATTCAAGTTGATCAGGCAGAGTTGGAAGTTAATTTGATAGTATTGTAGTTGAAAGAGATATACCTCATCTTAAATATGGACTGACATAGTGCACATAGGGCTGTGATGAATTGCTACACTAAGTGATTCTTAAATCTCCTAATCAGTCGAGAGTAATATTTCGAGGTGTTAGTCAAGCAGTGTCAGCCAAATTGATTTCATTAATGAGTGGTTTAAGATTGATTCGAGGTAGATGTGAAGCTTGTCTAGCCAAATTGATACCTGTACTGAGAAGATAGTACATGATATTCCTATTATTAGGGATTTCCTGGATATTTTTCCTACTTTATTATCTAGTTTACCCCCAGATAGGGAGACGGAGTTTACTATCGACTTAGTTCCAGGTACTTCTCCTATATTTATTCCTACGTATAAGATGGCACCTGTGGACTTAAGGAACTTAAGGCTCAGTTGTAGGAGTCATTGGATAAGGGTTTTACTAAACCTAGTATGTCACTTAGGAAGCTCCGATTTTGTTTGTAAAGAATAAGGATAAAACCTTGAGATTGTGTATTGATTATTGGCAGTTAAATCAGGTGATAGTAAAGAATAAGTATCCGTTGCCGAGAATAGATGATTTACTCAATCAATTACAAGGAGCTCAGGTGTTTACTAAACTAGATTTGAGATCAGGTTACTATCAGTTGAAGATAGCGGAAGCTAATGTACTGAAGAGTGCAATTAGGACCAGATATGGGCATTTTGAGTTTTTTATGATGCCCTTTAGGTTGATAAATACTCCAGCAGCTTTTATATCTTTAATGAATAAAGTATTCCAACCCTACTTAGATCATTTTGTGAATGTACTCATAGATGATATTTTGGTGTATTTGAAAAGTAGATAGGAACATTCTGAACATTTGAGGTTAGTTTTACAGATAATGAGAGAGAAGCAATTGTATGCCAAGTTCAATAAGTGTGAATTTTGGCTTGATCAAGTGATATTTTTAGGTCATTTAGTATCTGGATAGGGCATATAGGTGGACCCAAAGAAAGTTGAAGCAGTAATGAAATGGGAAACTCCGAGAAATGTGTCTGAGATTCGGAGTTTTCTTAAATTAGCAAGATATTACAGGAGATTTTTTGAGGGGTTTTCATTGATCTCAGCCTCTTTAACTAAGCATCTGAGGAAGAATGTACCTTTCAGATGGACTGATAAATGCCAGAGGAGTTTTAAGGAACTAAAACATCGGTTAACTACAACACTAGTGTTAACTATTCCATCTAGTTCTGGAGGTTATGTGGTGTATAGTGATGCTTAACACCAGGGGTTAGGATATGTTCTGATGCAATATGGCAAAGTGATTGCATATGCATCGAGATAGTTAAGGTCTCATGAGTTTAACTATTCAGTTCATGATTTAGAACGAGTTGTAGTAGTGTTTGCTTTGAAGATTTGGAGATATTATTTGTATGGTGAAACATTTCAGATATTCACATATCATAAAAGTTTGAGATATTTATTGAGTCAGAAGGAGCTGAACATGAGAAAAATGACGTGGATTAAATTACTTAAAGCTATGATTACATAATTGAGTATTATCTTAGTAAAGTTAATGTTATAGCTGATGCATTAAGTAGGAAATCTAACAGTAGTATGACTCAAATTCAAACATCGAGGTTACCAAACCTAGTTCAATTGAGAGCATTAAATGTTAAGTTGAATTTGGGGCAGAATGAAGTATTGTTGGTTACATTGAAGATTAGACCGATGTTACATGAAAGGATTAGAAAAGCTCAAAGCAAAGATCCAAAAATTGTGAATCTTATTGAGAAAATGAAATAGAATATGAATTCTGAGTTTGAATTGAGGGATGATACATTGTGGTTGAAACAGAGATTATGTGTTCCTAATGTGGATGATCTGAGAAAAGAAATTTTAGAGGAAGCTCATATAGTAGCCTATGCTATGCATCCTTGTACTTCTAAGACGTACAATACGTTGAAATAACATTTCTGGTAGCCAGGGATGAAGAAGCAAGTGGTTGAATATGTGGCTAAATGTTTAACTTGCCAACAGATAAAGGCGAAGCATCAGGCTTCGATTAGGAAGTTACAGTCAATACCTATTCCAGAGTGGAAATGGGAGAGGATTACTATAGATTTTATTATGGGTTTCCCAAAGACTCTGTGGAAACATGATGTCATATAGGTCATTGTGGACAGATTGACAAAGTTAGCCAATTTCTTACCAATAAGAGAGAATATCACACTAGATTAGTTAGCTCAGAAGTATGTGAATGAGATAGTAAGATTATATGGATTTTTAGTTAGCTCAGAAGTATGTGAATGAGATAGTAAGATTATATGGAGTTCCAATATCCATTGTATCGGACCGAGACCTTATATTTACCTCGAGATTTTAGGGAAGTTTACAGATAGCTATGGCTCTAAGGTTGAACTTTAGTATAGCCTTTCATTCTCAGACAAACAGATAGAGTGAGAGGACTATTAAGACTGTTGAGGATATGCTTAGATCTTGTGTTTTGGAGTTTCAAGGAGCATGGGACTAGTATGTAGCTCTGATTGAATTTGCATGCAATAATCGTTATCACAATAGTATTGGTATAGCACCATATGGGGCATTATATAGTAGAAAGTGTCAATCATCTCTATATTGGATTGAAGAGGGTCTACAGATTGTTGAAGGCCCAGAACTGATTCAAGATACTGTTGATAAGGTTAAATTGATCTGTAGTAGAATTATAGTAGCTCAAGATAGGCAAAAGAGTTATGTGGATCAGCACCAAGAGATATAGAGTAACAAGTGGGAGATCAGGTGTTTCTGAGAGTATCACCTTGGCGAGGAGTCTTGAGGCTCGATAAAAAGGTTAAGTTAAGCCCTAAATACATTGGTCCATATGAGATTATTGAGAGAATTAGGCCATTGGCTTACAAGTTAGCATTACCATTAGAAATGTCTCAGATTCATAATATGTTTCACATCAATATGCTCAGGAGATATCAGTCAGATCTGATGCATGTGTTACAAGAATAGGAAGTTGAAATTGCAAGTAATTTGAGTTATGTTGAGGAACAAATTAAAATACTGGGTTATCAAACTAAGCAATTGAGAAACCAAGTGATTCTATTGGTTAATGTCCTTTGGAGGAATCATTCAAGAGAAGAAGTCACATGGGAAACTGAGGAAAACATGAGGAATCAGTACCCCTATCTGTTTGATCAATTATGTAAGAATTTCGAGGATGAAATTTCTTAAAGTGGAGAATTGTAATAGCCCGTTTTCTGTACTAAGGGTTAGGACATAAGATCCTGACCGTTGTACATGAGACATAGTATTCAGAAATTATGAAGTGCATTGCATTAACATGTATATCATTAGCATACACATGTGAATTATGATTTTTGTACATGTTTTAAAGATTGTTTATGCATTCAATTGACATATTCCGGGGTATAAAAGGTTTTAAATGGTCATAATGTGAAATGTGAATTATTATGTCTTAAATTTTGTTTTGATGGTTTTCAATTATTAATTTGGAATTTATTTGTCACAATTAGGATATTTATAAATTTATGTGTAGTTTTGGACTAGAAAATGCCAAATGCAAGACAAATTGATACATGATAGTAGAAAAAATTAACACATAGTAGTAGAAATAAGTGACATGTGGCAATGGGATTAAGTTAATAATGACTTAGATAATTGGGTGACAAATGACTTGGAAATTGGGTGACAAATGGACTAGTTATTAGGAGACATGTGGTAACATAAGTATAAGAAATGAAGCTTGTTTCTTTAGTTGACAAGTGTTATGACACTCACCATGCGTTAAACCCACATGACACCCACACATTAAAGATCATCTTTCATTCTTACTTTTTCTACATGCTCTTATCTTCTTCCTTCTTCTCTCAATATGCGAACTTTCACTCTCACACTCATGACCTTGAGTTGTGAAAACCTTACACTGGCCACTCGAACAAAACTCTGTTAACTTTTTCTTGTTGATGAAACCCATTTCTATTCCCATCTTGTTCTTGAACTGTTGATGATCGTGTAAGCCTGGAGGCTAGGGTTACTTGAGGATTTGAGGAGCTTTTGAGCTAAATAAGTAAGATATTGATCTTCATGGTTTGTTTTAATAGAAGCATTTATGATGATTATTTAAGGATGGATTGATAGTGAAAATGGTGAATGATTTGTGTTGGACTTTGATCAAGAAATGGATATATTCATGTTCTTTTTTGTGTAAATGATCAATAATAGTTTATATATTGTTGTATGGATGATTTTGAGTTAGAATTGAGGTGAAAATGATGAGGAAGTGAAGTTTAAATAATGAACTATGAAGAAGATATGTTTGATGTAGTATGTAAGGGTTAAAATCTAGAAAAAGAATTGAACGAGATGGGTGAGAAAATTTTCAGATCACCCATCCCACGATTGTGGGAAAGGCATTAAACGTGAAATGTTATCTTTTAAGTGATTGTTGAATCAACCAATGATAAGTTACTTTACTATAGTGCATTTAGACTTTATTGAGGCTTGAAACGAACCTAGTTTGATGATTGATTTATTAGTTAAAGGTTTGATATGTTTAAGTTGTCAATTGAGGTCATAAGGTAAGAAATGATTATTGTTATCAATGTGTTTAAAATCTTGAAATTTATGAATGATATAAAAATGTCGGTGTTCTTAGGAATACAATTGTGATCCAAAGAATATGAGAAAGGTATATTAGGTATGAATGAATGAAAATTTGGATATTAAGTGATTATATAATGCTACAAAAAGCATTGGTGAAAGTATGATTGATGAGTTTAGAATAATCAAGTTTCTTTGAGGTGTAAACCTAAGTGCAAGCTAGACATATACAAGTTATAAGGTTTGAATGATCATGACTTGTGATTAAGGATACATACGCACGAATAGTCAATTGAGCATGCATTGAACATGTCACATTCATATGTATGATTGAATACTTACATGATTGATCACTTTAGTAATGTGTACGATATGGTATTGCGTGAATAAAGATCCACAAGTCAAACACCAGCATCCAGACATTGCCTGTCCATCAACGCAATAACTAATCTGGAGCTCACTGTGAGTCAACCTAGATGTTTTCTCACTAGGATTGATTTGTTTCTATTTAAATTTCAACTATTGAAATGTTATTAATGTGAATGAGATAATTCTGAATACTTATGGTCCAAAGAGTTTGATAATTGAGATTGTATTGGGAGTGTTCCTAATTGAATGTTAATTTAGAAAATAGGTGTCCTCAACTATATGTTAAATACCAGACTTAGATCCGATGAATATGTGAAAATGACTATGTAATGAATGAAAGTGAATGATTGCATATGAGAAATGACGCATTTCATCGTATTGATATGCATGATCAAAAAAAGGAGTTGTGACTGGAATGACCAGTGAAAAAGAGCTTAAAGCTCAGCAATGCATATAAAGAGCCACAGGCTTAATATTTAATGAGCCCAGTATCCATAATGAATACGGGACGGTTATTAATGAACCCAGTCTCCACAACGGATACGGGATAGTAAAAAGGTACTCGGTCACAATAAATTAAAAAATGAAAGTGTAGTCATATGTGCATTTGCATATACAACTTGATATGTAACATATGCATGATTGAAGTGAATTATTGAGATGTTCTAAATGTAGTGAGATGAAAATCGTATTTGTTTAAGCATCATTAAATGTGACCATTTATTCATAAAATTAGATGATATGAATTGTTAGTGAAATTGTTTGTGAATTGTTCTTTTGTTTTGATATAAGTGAGCACATTGACGATAGTTCACTCACTGAGTTTGCAAAACTCATCAAAATTACAAATATTGATTTTCAGGTACGAGGATAACTTAGCTCCTAAGGCAAACTAGTAGAAGTCTAGTTTTGTCCATTTTGGAAGTCACGAATGGTTCAAAAGTTTGGTCAGCTGATACTGAGGAGTTAGATAAAATACTTTTGTTTAGTGTTCTCATTTCATGTAGAACATGTTATAAATAGTAGTAAACCCTCATATGTTTTGATAATGTAAATATATGTATTATGAAGTGTGATGATACAGTGTAAATTATGTTTGTGAATGAAATGAAAAAAGTTGACCTTTGACTATTAATGTTCTGTGTGATGTCATAATAAGTGAATGTGATTACTCTAACATGTCATTTTCATAGGGCATGTTCTAGAATGTGCTTTGGATATTCAAACCTGTGCTCTGTAGATGTGGGGTGTTACAACAACTCCTTCATCTGATCATGCATATCAATGTTATGGAATGAATCAATTAACATAATATGTTATCAATACTTTTCATTCAATGTGCTCATGTCATTTATCACATTCTTCAGACCTGAGTCTAGCATTCAACATTCAATTAAGTACACATTCCATATTACACATATAATTTGAAAACACTTCCATATATAGTTCCAAGTATCAAACTCTTCGGACCAACAATATCTGGAATCATAGCAATCATATAAGTAATAGTTCAATAACTGAAAGTTAACTAAAAAAATTCAATCATAATGAGAGAAATCTAGGTTAACTCACAGTAAGCTTCAGATAAGCTATTGTCTTGATAATCTGGCAATGTCTGGATGTTGATGATCAACTTGTGTATCTATCTTCATGTAATACACACATATTTCACACACCATTAAGTTTCAATGCATGCTCAATTAACCTTCTGGGTACGTATTATTACACAAAGATCTTGAGTGTACTTATACACTTTCAGATCATTCAAACTTCATAGCTTGTATACTACCATTTTGAAATTAGGTTTATACCTTACATAGTTTGATTTATTCATCAATCATATACATTCATATAATTATCCAATTCTCACTCACGATTACAACATGTTCTCCAATTTTCATTCATTTATATCTAATACACGTTATTCATATCCTTTGAATCTTATTTGCATTTATAAGAACATCTTAATTCCTGTGACATCTCAAGATTTCAATACATTGATATTGAGACAATTCATTCCTTAAGTTATGACATCAATTAACAACCTAAACTTATCAAACTCTTAACCAATGAATCAAGCAACAATTTAGGTTTATTTCAAGCCTTAATCAAGTCTAAATGCACCAATGTAAAGTTATTTATCCTTAAATTGTTCAACAATTACACAAAATATAAGTTTTTCATTTCAAAGCATTGCCATGATCATAGGAAGGAGATAATGCAACTGCCCACGATCATGGGATGAGTGAACTGAATGTGCACTATCTATTTACCTTCAATTTTTCCAGGTTCTAATACCTTTATACTAAATTCAAAACACCTTCATAATAGTCCATTAATTATACCTCAATTATAACTTAATTATATGTCAATTCCTCATCTATTTCAGCTCTAATTCTAACCCAAAATCATTCAATTGGAAGCTCATAAACTATTATCATTTATGCATGCAAAAATAAAACAGAAACTATCATTCATGCATCATTGTCCAGCACTTATTTCACTCCAACATCACCATCAATCCATCTTTAATTCAGTCATTATCAAGTTCTATCACAACATGCCATAAAGAACAATACTTTGTTTACTTGTTTAACTCAAATTCCACCTCAACTCAAGGACAAGATGGGAGTAGAATGATTTCAGCAAAGGCAAAGAGATGATAGCAGATTATAGTTATCTTTAAGCAGAATCTTATATGGATCTTGTAGTGACTATGAACAAAAGTAAATCAGAATTTCAAAGCTGCAAGGGTTATATGTGTATTTTGGTAATGTGAGGGAGGACGAAGAATGAATTACAATCGAAACTTCTAAGGAAAGACTCTACCATATACGTGTGACATTAGATGAGTTAAGATAAGTGTCTCCTTCTTTAATGACACTTGTCCTATAAGGAAGCAAGCTACATGTCTCCTTAAATGGTACACATGTCCTTCTGTTTAGCTGCCAATTGTCACTTAAATATATTGCCATTTGTCACTTAGCCTCTAATCCATTTGTCACTTATTTTTCAATACCGAATTTCATTCATTTTATATGCTTAGTCATCCTAATTTTTCATGTAACAACTTGTCTTACCACTTGACATTTTTCCTAGAATAAATGTATTAATTCGACAATCTCTCAATTGTAAAAATTAATTCCAAATTGCTAATTATAATCCATCAATTTTTGTTATTGGTAAACCAAATACAAGACATTAGAAATGAACATTCATTTTAGTTTCATACCCTAGAATATGTCAATTGAGTACAATTTGTCTAAATCACAATTCATGTGTGTATGCTATTATCACGCATATGACTAAAATCACAAAATCATGTCATAAATATACCAAACTCATTCTATATGATGCAACTCATGAGACTTAGTAATCTAACACTTTAATCCCTCAACAATTCAATAAACAGAATTACAAATCAAAAGGCAAGAAACAAGAGGAAAAAAAACTTGGGTATAACTGAAATACTTTAAGCAAAGTAGTAGTAAGAAATAAACAAAGGGAAAGGAGTGAGTTTGGTAGTTGGAGTGGGGGCTGTAAGAGATGCTTTAGAGTGGGGGATATGAGAGATGCATTCTTTGGCTAAATACTTTTTCTTATTTACAAATAATTTTTTATGATGTTTATACTAATGCTATTTTACCTAGTCGTGTTATGTCTCTTTTATAAGAATTTAATGATCTTTTTTAAAAGGGAAGTAGATTATTGCTTAAGATGATTAAGCATCAAATTGACTTCATTCTTGGACCTCAAATTCCAAATTATCCCACATATAGAAAAAGTTTGAAGGAGACAAAAGAGATATAAAGTAGGTGGAAAAACTCTTGGAGAAGGGCTATATGAGAGAGAGCTTAAGCAATTACGATGCTCTTATTTTAGTTGTACCAAAGAAGGATGAATCATAGAGAAGGTTTGGATTATCCTTCCAATAACAAAATTAATGTAAAGTATAGACAACCTATTCCTAAATTAGATTATATGCTTAATGATTTGTATGATGTATGCTTATTCTCTAAAATTTATCTAAAATCTGTTTGTTATCTAGTTAAGTTTACAGAATGTGATGAATGGGAAAACAAACTTTAAAACTAAATATGGTTTGTATAAATGGTTAACAATGACTTTTAATTAGACTAATGCAGCTAGTAATCTTATGAAATTAACGAACCATATTGTTAATACTACATTTAATGTTGTTTATTTTATCTCTTCTTGATTTTATAAAGGAAGATTTTGATATACCTAAGACTAAACAGGTGAGATGGTTGCTTATAGATCAACTTCAAAAAGGGGGTACAAGGTTTGATCGGAGTTTAATAAGCCTTTAGGTAATGAGAATCAACGAATCAACTCTAAAAAGTTTTGTCTCTAAAACAGTAAGGTTTAAGAATTCAAGTTTTGTCAAGCTTGCTTCAATAGGTGCCTTGGATTTCCATTTGGCATCTTAAGAACATGCTACAAGTTTAGTTATATAAGAGCCCTAATGTTTGTTATTGATTACCTAAGATAAATCTTTTTCTAGTGGGCCTTCATACATTATTACCTGTTTGAACGTTAGGTTTCCAAGGTTATAAAAGTGATATTATAACTTTAATGAAGTCAGCATATTCCTAAATCCCAAAATTTCAGTATGCTTTGCAGCTGCTTTCATAATTCCACTTCATACAAAATTTGATAAAACCAATTCTCCTTATACTTGTAGTGTGTTCACCTAAGTATCGAGGCATTTTTAAGATATCATCATGGTAACTTAGACTTAAGGAAGATCAATATTCCAAAGGGATATTGTAAAATTTCGGATATATAAGAATGAGTTTTAATTTTTACTTTTCTAATTTCATACCCAACTTCCATTTTTAAAGTAGCAATGGCTTTTTATAGAAGTTTCATAACACTTTTTCAAGGATTCTCTTCATTTCTAACTCATCAGATAACCTAAATAAGAAGTAGTCTTCCTCAATCTCCAAGGTTTGAACCTCACTTTGTTTTTGTTCAAGATTGCATTTAGAAAAGGAGGTCTTTTTTTAATCAACATCATATAAGAGTGCAGGACTAATAAGCTACTCTAGCTTGAAGGATTTTAATAGGTGGGGAAATAGGGAGAGCACCTACTAAGGAAGTTTGAGGTATGTGAAGAAGCCTGGTAGTAAGGGAATAATTACTATGTCCTTAGAACCTAGTTTTAAGGGAAGCGCTAGGAGAAGGACTAGTAGGCCATGGAAAGAGAGCCTTGTAAGGACCAAAAGTAAAGTTAAGGCAGAGTGAAGAAGGAGCAGTGGTGCTCGGAACAACATTAGGAGAGGAAAAAGATGTTGAGGTGTTATTAACTATAGGAGAGCCAAAAAATAAGGAGGAGGAAGCAATGGGGAGGGTAGGGTGTGTGGGGTGATTGAGAGAGTTTATAGTATAATTGGGAGGAGAGGTAACTCATAGATATGGAAGGAAGGGCTTTAGAGTCAACCATTAGTTACTTTACCTAAGAGCTTAAGACCTTGTTCCATTGCTAAAAAGGGAAAGAAACTAAAGATTATAAGAGGACGAGAGAAGAGGAAGAAAAACTAATTACCTAAAAAAGAAATTCAAAAAAGGGTCAAATAGAAGGGTGGTTTAAGTAGAACTAGTGAGAAGTAAGAGCATTCTTTTAATACACACTATTTAATTATTTGGTTGTTGACTGAATATTGATGACATGGCACCTATGGATGCGTGCCATCATGTTTACTTACAATTCCGTTAGCTCCCGCTTTTCTCGTTAATTCATTTTGTCACTTATATTCTAAATTCCAATTGTAAGAGGGTGTACAGTTTTTGGATATTAAACAAACCTCTCTATATTGATTGAGAAGTGCATTGTTGGAACTAGATTGGAAAGCCAATTGGCTTTAGATTCAGGGGGTCCTACTTTAGCGAAACATGAGGGAAAGATAATTTATACCGATATACATTTCTTTCTAGCAAACTATCAGATCTTGTTGAATAAGAAATCTCTCCTCTCTCTATGTCTATTCTTCTTCTCTCCTTCCTCTCTATTAATTCTCAATTGATTAATATCAATTAGTACCAGAGCATGATCTATGGTGGAGGGTACAACCTTGGTCGAGCTCAAAAAGATGATCAAGGAAAAATTCTTATTAGAACTTCAACAGTTAGAGCATCATTTGTTTGAGCGCCTGAAATCTCAGTGAGAATGTGATTACGTGTCACTTAAGGACTTATTCGATGGTCTCACATTAAATCAGAAGCAAGGTGAGGTGTTGGTGACGTTGGAGGAGAAAGGTAGTGGAATTCGTCGCTATCGACATGAATTGTAATTTTCAAAATTTGGTATAGTTGATATTCCTCACTTAAATGGTGGCAATGTGGATTGTTGGTTGCTTCATTGTGATCAATTATTTGAATTTGACGAAGTGAATGATCATGAAACAAAGGTGTCTCTGGCATCAATTCACCTGGGAAGTCTAACCTTACAATGGCACAAGTGTTACTTACGTGAATGGCCACTCTTGTCGACCTTTGACTCAAATGGCTTATTTAGCAGCTATTATGGAATGGTTTGCAGAGGTTCATCGAGATCTAAGAGCGAAGCTAAAAAATCTGGAACATGAGGGTTCTGTTCTGGGGTATCAAAACTAGTTTGACACACTCCTCAATATGGTAAATGAGGTACTACCTGAATCATATCTAATCAGTCTTTTTCTAGGTGTTTTGAAGGGGGATTTACGTGCTACTGTAAGAGCCTTGAAGCCTAGGAACCTCCTTAAGGCACAATACTATGCTAAATTGTAGGAAGTTGCCTTAAATGTTTATAACAAATAAAGAATCACGGGGAGGAAATACTACCCTTACCCCAACACCGTAGACCACCACCAATGAACCCTAAGTCTATGGATCAACCTCGATCAATCCAGACCTCTCCACCTCATCCACCCATGGCCAAACAGGTTAAAAGATTCACAGAATAGGAGATGCGAGTCAAAAGGGCCCGTAAAGAGTGCTATAATTTTCAAAGCAATACACCCCGTAGCATAGATGCAAGTGGGTTGCTCATGCTCATAGCATAGAGATTGTATTGGATGATGACTATGCTGACCAAGAAGAGTGTGAGACAAAAATTGAATCTGAAGCTATTGGCATAGCCATTTCTTTTTAGGCCATCTCTGGTATTGCAAATTGTAATGCGTTGAAAGTGAAAGGAATAATAAGGGGACTGGTGGTGAATATGTTGGTAGGCTCAAGGAGTACTCACATTTTCTTGAATCTTAAGGGAGCTCATAAGCTATAGTGTCATATCTTCGACATAGAACCCTTAGATGTGGTAGTAGCAAAAGGAGAAAGGGAACCTATAGGTGATTTATGAAAGGGCTTGAAATGGTAGCTGCAAGGCTGTAGTTTTACTTTAAACATGATGCTCCTACCATTGGAAGGAGGTGATATGATATTGGGGGTATAGTGGATCAAATCATTGGGGGACATACAAATGAATTTCAAAAAACTAGAAATGAGTTTATATATAGAGGTCATATGATCACAGTTAAATAAGGGTGCATACTTCTATCACACTTACAACACCATTGTCGGAAAATGGTGAGTTAGGCATTGGCAGAGGAACGAGGGTAGGCCCATATGATTCAAATAATTGATTTTTATCTCTAATACCCAACATGTACACAACTCACCCTGCGAGCAAATCAGATGGAACATGAACATCCAAAACTGTAGTCACTCTTAGACCAATACTCAGACATTTTTCAAGAACCTAAAGAACTACCTTTCCATTGTGAGCATGACCATCAAATCATCTTGCAACCAAGAGCATCTCCTGTGAATATTTAACTTTACCACTACCTCTCCATTCAAAAGGATACTATTGAAATTTTAATCAAGGAGATGCTGAAGTTAGGGATTATCTGACGTAGTCATAGTCCTTACTCTTCTCCTATTATGTTGGTAAAAAGAAAGATGATATATGGCATTTATATGTGGATTACTGTTGGGCCCCGTTTTCGGAGTCCAACTCAGAGGTCATAAACATGAGCATGATCCAATGAAAAATACCTTAACCATTATTAATTCATCATCATGCTTTTATCCCATAACGCATCTTACTTATATGCAATCACAATTCCTATTCAAAATTCATCATCTCTAATCAATAACTTTTTTAAGTATACCTATTTTCAACTCAATCTCATCCATATGCAAATTCATATGTCCACTCAAACTTATACATACATAATTCATAATTCATTAACATCAAAAGATAAGAGCTTTCACAAAGCCCTAAAGGCATTTCAAACCACAATACATCCATATCTCATAATCCCAAAATATATAAGATACTTGAACTAATAATACTCA
>JANZXR010000171.1:24357309-24371869 GCA_027575705.1 Erythroxylum echinodendron
AACACAGAACAAGCAGAAAGCCTTTTTACAGTTAAAACATTCTTAGTTTTAAATCATGCATGCATTCATCATGTCAGTCAATTCATGAACATCTTAAGCACATCAGAATGGTTCGGGTGGATCCAAATAGAAAGTACTACACATTTCCCCGAAGGGTCTTGTGTAGCCGTGAATAGAACGTACTAGGCAATTCCATTTTCTAGTCTTGCGTAGCCGTGAACAGAGGAGAGTCCTTGAAGGAGCTCCATGCCACTAGCGGAAAGGTGGGAGAAGCCTTTAGACAAGTGCACTGTCTTAACAGAGGGGACTACCACAAACCCACATAATCATAGAATTTTCATGCTCTTGAAAACTGATTGCCCAAAATAGCAGTTCTTGAAGTTTTTGCTTTTTAGATCAGAAACTTGTTTTCAAAAAGTATACTTCTTTTGCAGAAAACTATCTTGTTTGCAAACATCCAGAAACTTGGTTTCATAAAGTATGCAACTTGAAGAAAACATTTTTGTTTGAAAACATGTAGCAAAAATTGGCATTTTATAGTATACCAGAACAGAACAAACATGCAGCACCTTTATGCAGAAATCGTAGTCATTAAAAACAAACATTTTGGCTTATTTCTTCACTATAAAACTGTAACCCACCTTAAACTCTTTGCTTGCTTCTTTATCCGACTTACGGATGCCTATCCTCTTGATTTCCTTGCCACTCTTGAACCTCTCCTTGATTTCCTTCATAAAAGAACCATAACTCCTATTTAACATCAATATCCAGAATCGGCTAAACCATAATGCACAATCCTAAAATGACTTACTGTGATTCTTCACCAAGTAATGAGCTTCTTAACTCCAACGAAAGCTCCTTCTTCCTTCTTTCTTCTTCCTCTCTTGCATGCACTCGGATGTTCTCTCTTTAAGCTTTACCGAAATTTTAACTTAGCTCTCAACTCTCTTCTTTTCACTTACAGTCAAAAACTCTCTTCTTCCTTCTGTTTTCTTACCTCATTCATGCTGCTATTCTGCCAATAAGACAAGTCCACCATACCTCTCCTAAAAGTCCACTTTACCTTTGGTTCTTAAGCTATATTCCGAAAATGCCCTCAATTTTCTCTCATGCATTTATTCCATAAGTTATCTTGCTTAAGTTAAATGGAAAAATTTTCAGGGGGCCGACAGATAATTGCAGTGGCGGTCACAAACTTCACCCCACTCTTAATGAATAAATCCTTAGTAGCTGTGAAAGAGACGCTTATATAAGGAGCATTATGGAAGCTAAACAGAGATATGCCTTGACACATCTAAAACATAAAGGAATGTTAGTGGTAGGTTATAATGAGGATTTGTGCAAAAAGATTATAAACCTGGTGCACACAAGAACTATGAGGCACATTTAGGGGCCACTGTTACTACCAAGAAGATTAAATAGTTTTGTTATTGGAAAAGGCTTACTAGGGATGTGAAGAAATTTGCAAGGGAATTTGATATGTGTTAGAAATGCAAGTATGACAGAGCCGCTTACCCTAGTCTGACACAGCCTCTACCCATTCTCAGTATGATATGGTCTAGCATATCAATGGACTTTGTGGAAGGATTACTGAAGAAAGGAGGTAAAGAGTTGATATTGGTGGTCATTGATAGATTAAGCAAATGTGCTCATTTTTTGGCCCTCTCACATCCTTCTACGGCTACCACTGTGGCAATAGCTTTTATGGACCACATTCACAAATTGCGTAGCATGCCATAAGAAATAGTAAGTGACTATGATTCCACCTTCTAAAGCCACTTTTGGAAGGAACTAATGAGATTGCAAGGAGTAAGACTTAAGATGTCCACCTCTTATCACCCCCAAACTGACCACCAAACTGAAGTGGTGAATCGATACTTAGAGGATTACTTGCGTTGCATGACAACTGAAAATGGTAAGGAATAGGTTAAGTGACTACCTTTTGTTGAATGGTGGTACAATGCTAATCCTCATTCATCCACTAGTATATCTCCTTATGAGGTATTGTATGGACAACCTCTTCCCATACAAAATCCTTATATTTAAGGTGAAACTAAAGTAGAAATAGTAGATCGAAGCCTCACTGCTAGAGAATCCATGATTAAGCAACTAAAGGCCAGTCTGGTAAGGGCATAACATTGGATGAAGACTAAGGCTGATCAATATAGTTTTGAGAAGAAATTTCAGGTGGGAGTATACCTGAATTGCAAAAATACAGGCAAGGTTCTTTGGGACAGGCTAAAAGGCAGAAATTGGTTGCTCACTATTATGGCCCCTTCCAAATCCTGGAAAGAGTTGGGATTGTTGCTTACCACCTGAACCTCCAACCTAATGCCAAAATACATAATGTGGTGCATGTCTCTCTGCTTAAGAAAAAAGTGGGTGACCAGATAATTGTCTCTTGACTGCCAGACAACCTTTTGAGTAGTCTTAAGTATCCCTTGAAGATTTTGGACAGAACAATAGCAAAAAGAGGCAACAAGGCTGTGAATGGCAATAACAGCTCAGCTTGCGTGACCCTACCTGACTCGGTTTTTAGCCTGGGTTGGTCGGGCCACAGGCCGACAATGATCTGCCAAGGTGGGCCACATGCTGGCCCGGCCTAACCCATGGCTTGCCTATTTTTCCTGAAACAATGTCATTTTGAATCAGCCCGCATGTGGCCCGAAGGGCTATAGCTCGGACCACGGGCAAGTTAGTCCACTGGAGGGTCAGGTTGCGGGCCTAAACAAGGCCATTACTAAGGTGCTAGTTCAATGGGAGAACTCCAAAACTAATGGAGCTACTTAGGAACTTATGAGTGACTTACAGCAGAAGTATCCAGCCTTTGATTACTCTTGAGGACAATAGCTAGCTTTATGGGGGTGGGATTGATGCACACTATTTAATTATTCAGTTATTAACTAAATATTGCTAACATGGCACCTAGGAATGCATGCCATCGTGTTTAGTTACAATTCTATTAGCTTCCACTTTTCTCGCTAATTCATTTTATTGCTTATTTTCTGAATTCTAGTTGCAAAAGGGTGTGCAAAATTTGAATAAGAAATCTTTCCTCTCTCTCTCTCTCTCTCTCTCTCTCTATCTATTCTTCTTCCATCCTTCCTCTTTGTCAATTCTCCATTGATTAATTACATCTTTTTCTCTAAAAGAAAATGTATGGGCTAAAATGTTATAGTTTTGTAAGTATAATAAAGTTAAAATGTCATGTATAGATAGCGATGTTATAAATTAATTTCATGTATAAAAAGTCAAACGGATAACATATTCAAAAGTGTCAAACCTTTTAAAAAATTTTCAATTTAGTGCCCAAGTTTTAAAATTTTTAATTAAGTGACCAACCTTTTGAACTGAATTATTAAGATTTTAAAAGATTATCACTCAATTGAAAATTTTAGAAGCTTGGGCATTGAATAAAAAAAAAACTCAAAATGTTGAGTATTTTAGGATTAGTTATCCTAAAGTTAAAAGAGGATTACATAAAGGGGTTTATGCAAATCTAGTAAGAAGGGAAAGCATTCTCTATCGCTAAGAACAAATGTATAAGGTACAATGGTATAATTTTGTAAGTCCTGTAAAGATGACGTCATATATAGATAGCAATGTTATAAATTTCATATCATATCAATTCAAAAATGTTATAAAATTACATAGTAATATATTAAATTATACCACAAAGTTAGTTATATCAATCAATAGTTGAAGCACTAAAATACTAACAAATATAGGATCAATTTTTAAATTAAGAAAATTTAAAGTGTTAGCTTGGAAAAATTTTACTTTTTATGTTTAAATATAAAAAAATTTCTAAAAATAGTTGTTATGTTTTAAAATAAAATATTTTATATTAATTTTAATAAATAGAGTTTGTGAATAAAATTTTAAAATTTTATTTTATTTTAATAATAATAGGAGAATAAAATTTAATTTTGTAAAAAAATAAACTATTTATAATTTAGAAAATAAACAAAATAGTATCAAATATTAATGAATATCAGCACTCTACCATACTAATACCAAAATTGGTGTAAAGTTGTATTCGCAAATTTGGTTGAAATTTAATATCTATACTAGATGTTCATCCTCCAAACATTATTTATTTTTCAAACTTTTCTCTTTATTTGTTAACATCTATCTGCTCGAAGCATATTTCATAAGCATATAAATTTAAATAGATATAGTAAACAAATAGAATAAAAAATGTAATTATTGAGGGCCATTTTTGTTTTTTGTTTTATGTAAAAACTATTTTATAATTTTAAAAACTATTTGAAGAAGTATCTAGGTATCCAGTATTAATTTATACTAGTACTCTAACAAACATATAATTATGAAAATCGATATAAGTTCCAATATAGTATTTATAATTTTGATGTGTAGAACTTAGAGAGATGAATTTACTGTAGATGGGTACGACTAACATTATCAGGGACAATAGAAAGAGATTAACCCTGAACAACTGCACAAACTCGCTCATCTGGAACTTGTGGCTAAATTAGGTCCCACAGAATAATACAGATTGCGATCAGTTGGAGATAACAAAGTGAAAAGGATTAAGGTATAAACAAGAGGGGCACTCATATTTGTATATGGTTTTGAATGAGTTTTATATGTATAACATATAGTATGTGTAAAATGTGACGGGTCCTTAGTCACATAATCCAAATCGAACGCGAAAGGACAAAAAACGGAAAAATGCGGAAATACCTGATTTTCAGTTTTAAAACTTCAAATGAGCTTTTTGAAGCCGAAACTAACCCGAATTCACCATCGTCTTCATAAGAATTGCTCTCGGGGACACAAGCTAGGTCCTTCTACAGTTTTCTCAAATCATAAGCTCTCTTAACGGGTCAGAGATTCCTTATGCTTATGATTGATATGAGCAACTATATGAGACCATAACCTATTTATATAGCTTCCATATCGGACTTTCCCATCATAAGGTCGATATGGACCAGGTCCACACTAAAAACGATCCATTTTTCACCCAAACTTTGACCCATTGATTTAGATCATTTATTGGGTCACTTTATTATCTTTATCTGGATCAAATTACGTAACCTAACCTATAATTTATTTAAAAACCAAACTAGAATTAATAAATGTCCACTGTATAAGAAATTGACAAAATTGCCCTTAGGGGCAAAATTGTCTTACAATCTCCCCCTTGGACAATTATTAATTGCAGTTTTTGACTCAACTTTAAAAGCAGTTTAAAAACTCGGTTAAGCTACGTTGCTATATTAGTCGATTAAGTTTAAAACAAAACATTTGATCTATAGATAATAAAAGTCCTACATTATGTCCTGTAAGGCTTTCGATACCGGAAAATATAAGACATATGTGTCATGTGTGACACAGGTCCAATACAATCACGTATACCTAATACCTCACTAACATGAATGGGAAAATGGAGTTTGGCAGACTACAATAATACCTTTATGATCTAATATTTATCATCTTTGCCTATAGGTCTCAATTTCTCCAACTTTATGTTAAACTACATTGCTAAACTGCATCAGCGAAATCCTGTTTTCTCTCACTGAATGCTAAACAACATTAGAAAAAACTTGTTTCCTCTCACCATATGCTAAACAGTATTAGAGAAAACCTTTATATTCTCCAACTGAATGCTAAACTGCATTAGAGAATCTTTATGTGATTGAAAACTTATAGCCCCCTATGTTATGTTAAACTTTAAGGATATATCCGTACAAAACTAGATGTATGTAATGACATAGGCTCAAGGTCAATCTTTATAAATGCCCAATGACCTTTAAAATGATTAAGATCAACACAAATCTTAAGGCTTCTATTTGTATTATAACAATGTATGACAACATGTATTAATGAGGATAACCAATGATCATCTTTTTAGACGAACCATTATACTATCATAATATATCAAAACGTATAAATGTACATGGAGCAAACCTAACAACCTTTTAATTAACAGTGTCTAAGGACTTCAAAACTCCCATACTGTATACTTGTGTTCCAAACACAAGTGGGTAAAGTCATTTAGATAAAGAATCAACTTATAGTTCCTCAATCTTTAAATGCTCCAAACCTTAACATCACCTTTTCGTGTCAACTACTTCATAATCAAGAATTTGATCTCAAAATGCTAAGACCCTGTGATATGCAATGTTGTTATTTAACAACACAGAAGCTTGATTATCACATTACAACTAAATAGTTTTAGCCACTGAATCAACCACAAGCAACTTAGAAATCAAATTTTCGAACTAAATCGTCTGTGAAGTAGCCTATAGTATGCACTGTGCATGCATGGTTGAGGAAGTTACCTATGTCTATTTGACACTCTTCCACGACATTGTACCATATACACCTTAAACCGTAACCTTAAATGACTTTTGATCATCCGGACATATAGCTAAATTTGAATCTGAATTCCCTACGAGGTTTAGTCTATTGACTTTTCTATATGCCAACATATAATCCTTGATTCCCTTTAATTATCTCAACACTCACTTAACTAGATTTCAATGGTCTACATCTAGGTTAACCAGATACTGACCAAACAGTCAAATAGTAAATGTAATGTCCTGCCTAGTACATAGTCGAGCATACATTAGGCTATCAACCGTACTAGAACACGGAACATTCCTTATAACCTCTCTCTTTACTTTATTCTTTGGTCAATGTGCCAAAGATCATCTCTCACTATTAGAGATAAGTGTTACGACAGGTTTCCTATTAACTATATTAAACCTTTGTAATATATACTTAATGTATGCATTTTATGAGAGGTATGATGAGTGTTAAGATCTGTCCTGGTGAAACCAAATACCTAAGACATAAGATGATACGTCAAGTGCCTTTTATGTCAAAGTTCTTGACCAAACGTTTTTTCAACTTATACAACATGGTTAAACAATTTGATGTGAGCAATATATCATCTTTATGCAATAATAGGAAGATAATTTTGCTCCCCCTGATCTAGTACAAGCATCTTTTAACTTTATTTTCCATAAAGTTGAAAAAGGTAATATCCTCATCAAATGTAAGGTATCACTTTCAAGAGGTTTGATGTAAATCATATGTTGAACTGCATAACGTGCAAACTATGTTGGTTCCATCTAGATCCTGAAATCCTTCAGGTTGTACCATATAAACCACTTTATAAAGGTTTTTATTCAGGAAAGCAGTTTTGACAACCATTTGATGTAACTCTTTGTCATCATGAGCTATAATTGCCTTAGTCATTCAAAATGTATCCTACGAGGATACGAGAGAAAATCAATATTTCTCCTTGAGTGAACCATCAGGCAATTGAGCTAGTCCATAAATCGATGAACTTAATCTTGAAGTCCTTTGGTCTTAAACTTTATACTAATAGTTTTGTAGTTCTTCTGCAAAATCAACCATCTCCCTAACCTTATTATGCTTCATGGCTTGTATCTCATCAATCATTGCAACCCACCATAATTCTACTACGGGTACAAAAACAACTTTTAAAAAAGTAACTGAATTCTTAATATGTATAATACCATAGTCATGTTCACCTAATAGACTATATAGTCAGATGGGATAATAGGTCATCTCACTCTAGTGGATTTTCATAACTGCATTAGATCATGTACCCCAAGAACCACTGTGTGTACAAGTATGGGTTCTTGTTCCTGTCCAGGTATGATACAAAGACCTAAATCCACCGGATCTAACTATATAAGTAGCAGATACCTAATAACTGTAGTATCCATCCTGTTATCATCCTAAGGGTCAAATAGCCCATAATCATTTTTGACATCATATTCCATAAACTCAACTGTTAGTAATTTCACTATTTTGTTCCCTCCTTCCTTACAGTAAAATCTGTAGCCTCTAGAGTAGTTAGGATATCTTACTAAAAAGCAACAAATGGAATGATTGTGCAATTTTTCTTTATAAGGATTACACCACCTCAGTAATGCAACCTCATACACAAATGTGTGTAAGACTGAGTTTTCACACTTTTCGATATTCAGGTAGATTAATCTTGTTCTGCATTGACTTTTACAAGTCCTTTAGGGTGCGATTAAGCCTTTCGGTAATAGACCATTTTGCTCAAGACTACCCAGTATAGCAAATCAAGTCACTATCCAAACCGATTCTATATATCTGGCAATTGGACCTTTTCAAGTCCTGAAACACCATGTTTTCCATGATATTCTCCTCCACGATCATACTTGACATTCTAAATGAATTTTTCCAATTGGTTCTCAACCTTCAGTTTTTAAGCGAGAACACATAACTGTAATGGGAATAATCATGACAAATGTCATAATACTTTTGGAATTGCACAATGCAACTGTAAAAGGTCTTTTGATATCCTTATGTATTAGACTCAACAACTCAGAAGCATAAGCTGACTTCAATATCCTTATTTCAGTTAACTTACTCCTGCAATAATCAACACATGTTTCAATCATCATAATCTAGAATTGAGAGAATGCCTTCCTTAATCAATCTCTCAACCCTAGCTCTGGAAATGTGGCTTAAACTTTTATACCACAACATATATAATTTTTTCATTCATTAGGGTCCTTCATTTTATAACTTATTCATCAAGATACGAAGAAGCATATATCTAATTCGGGATAAGACACACTCTATACAAACCATATGACAAGAAAGTTCTACCATTATGTTTTGCATTAAACACAACTGTATAACATAAGTATTAAATACAAAACATCAACTTTCTTTGTCCAAAATTGATCCAAAGATCATATATAAAATGTGGCGTGTAAAAACCTAAATGAACCTTGCTACAAGATTCAGTACATACATCCCTTATAGACGTTACGTCTACTTCTTTATTGATGTCAACCATCGGTTCCTCCTTCTTTTTATTTTGGCTTTATCCTAGAAATGAACCCTTGCACCGTAAAGCGCCATGATTAGATACTCCACTATATAGTCACTAAGTACTTAATATGACTATCGCAAATCAGATTCATAAATTGACAAGCCAAGAAGTTATCTGATAGTCACAGTCTTTCCTTCTATGCCTTATATTGCTGACTTCTTCATGTCTCCAGGACCTTTACTAGCACTGAATTGACCAGCATCAGTAGGTGGAAAAGATTCAGTCTTTCTACCTTTAATCTTAGTGTGCTTCATCTTTGCATTCCCTTTAGTTACATTGAGGGTTGTAGGAGTAACAAACTTGAATTTCTCCCCTTCAGTAATGTAATGGGGAATCAAAACATTGAAGTCCCGTTTCTCATCCTGCCAATAATATGTCTTCACCAGATTACTTAACTTTGAAGGGAGTGTATTTAGAGGTTGGTGAATTATGAAGACATCAGGAAAAGAAATGTTTAACATCTTCGGTCTCCTGTGAAGATGAATCATTCTTGATATGTACTCCTTACTCCCCTATGAAACTGCGTACCTCTAGGAGACATTTCTAAGAAATTACTGTGCTATGTTTATGTCCAGAATTCACTAAGCAGATGGTCAGGTACGGATCTCTTAATGGTCATCAGACATAATCTGTTAGACCGATCCTGGACTTCACAGGTTGCTTGATGAGCTTTCAAGCTCATGGATGTAGGTGGAGATGACCTATTTGTCTGTATGGTCATATCAACCTTAGCTATTTCCATAGCATTCAATACACACATTTGGTGTTCACCGTCGGGACATGGTGCACACGAGCCCGATGGTGACGCGTCTCTCGCCAGAAAAAGGTGATTTCTGGCAAGTTTTATGTCTTTTTTGGGACTTCTCGGGCTTGTTTTTAACCCATTTCTCAAGATTAAACATATGTAGACTACTTTCGTGCAATAAAAAGCAAGAAAAAACTGAGAAACGAAAGCTAACTCTCTGAAATCCTTGTGAAGAGAAAATTGAAAAATCTCCATTTTTAACCACCCGATCACGCCACTACTCTAATACCACGTGTAAAATGTGATGGGTCCTTATTCATATACCCAGGATCGAACACGAAAGGGAAAAAAATGGAAAAATGTAGAAATACCTGATTTTCGATTCTAAAACTTCAAACGAGCTTTCTGACATTGAAACGAACTCGAATCTACCGCCGTATTCACAGGAATTGCTCTCTGGGACACGAGCTAGGTCTTTCTATAGTTTTCTCAAAACATGAACTCTCTTACCGAATCAAAGATTCCTTATGCTCGTGATTGATATGAGCAACTACAAGAGACCATAACCTATTTATATAGCTTCCATATCGGGCTTCCCCATCACAAAGCTAATATGGACCAGGTCTATACTAAAAGAGATCTATTTTTCACCTGAACTTCGACCCATTGATTTAGATCATTTATTGGGCCACTTTATCATCTTTATCTTGATCAAATTACGTAACTTAACCGATAATTTATTTAAAAACCAAATTACAATTAATAACTATCCACTATATGAGAAATTGACAAAATTGCCCTTAGGGGCAAAAATGTCTTACAGTATGACCCAGCTATTTAATTTCCTTCGTTAAACCTAGAATAACAAAAATCACCTTAAGCAAGGTCCATCAAAATTGTAGCCATAAATGCCTTGATTCTGAAAAGAGCTATAGTCAACCCCAGGAATGGATGGAATAGTTGCACTTGAATGAGTTAGCAGGAATGTGAGCAAAAATATCAACAGGATGAACCATATCATTTTCTTCTTCCACCACTCCTTGCGTAGGAAAGAAAGAAAGCCATTAATAAGAGAATCTAACAACAAACAAAAATCTTGTAGAAAAACTAACATGAGCTATTAAGAAAATTAAATAATTGGGAGTTCGTGCAACATATATTTTTAACTTTATGACAATGAAGTTTAAGCATCCTACATCATCATCTTCTTCATGATTGCAGCAAACAACTCTAGGCATTTCTCCAAAGTCATCATTCTTAGAAAATCGTCCTCTTACTCATGGCTGTCTGTCTACCAATGTCTTTCTGCAAGCGTACTGCAAATTTTATCAAATTATTAGTACTAAGAACAAAATAAATTTGAAAATTTGACATAAGCTTTAACACTTTAAGATAAAACATATTTAGTTCTTGCTTAGGATATGGAAATTCTTATCATGGTTCTCTTTTGCTCTCTATAAACACGTATTCTGCAACAATATTTGGTGGGCATCTCTTAATGTGCATGCAAAACAAGCATGCTAATCTTGAAAGCAGAGGCGTAACAGAGGAACACTCGAGACAAAACCTTGATTTTCTTGCTAAAATTTCTTTCATTTCTTTTCTTCATGTACCTATGGATCTTTTCCTTCCTTTGCTCAACTGAGAGTTTTCCCACCTTGAAAGTTGAGT
This sequence comes from Erythroxylum echinodendron, assembly GCA_027575705.1. Classification (NCBI taxonomy): domain Eukaryota; kingdom Viridiplantae; phylum Streptophyta; class Magnoliopsida; order Malpighiales; family Erythroxylaceae; genus Erythroxylum; species Erythroxylum echinodendron. The sequence continues at coordinate 24,368,601 of JANZXR010000171.1, forward strand.
CTCCCAAACTTGAAATTTCTGATGTTATTCGAATGGAGCTCCCAGTCCCACCCACCAGTTGCTGAGTTTCATTACTAAGTGCCTTCCACATTAAAATTTAAGAAAAACATAGTAGAAGTCATGGTTTCCTTCAAACAGCCATAACTAGAATGCTCAGAGATATAGATAATCTACTCTGGTAGCATCTGAGCAGTTCAACAGGTTAGAAATACCAATACTCAAAAGACGGTGGTACCTGTAGGTCTCCTGGATTAAGTACTCGTTGGATTGAAATTGGAAAGTGGAGTCCACAACCATCACTCTAGTATTCCAATTTATGAGGCTATAACTAAAAACCAATTAGCATACCACTTGGGAATAATCCAGTTGTGTCAACAGATAAAGCAGCAGTCATGGTCCCAACAGCCATGCAAGCACTCATGGAGGGACCTAGAAAGCTACAAGAAGGTGATGAAGGGTTTAATTGAACATAAGAAGGAACTGAAGACAAGCAATCTTCGTTAAAAATTGATGTCACTGGTGGAACCATTAGTGGAACAACAAGGTCAATATGGTACTGGGGAAATCCATCACCAGATGCAACATCTGTTACTGATAGTTGAGGTTGTACTGAAGAGAATTCAAATTAGTCTTGTTGGATAGAGACAAATTCAGGGAGAGGAAATGTGGGGGAAGGAGAGAAGTCTATGGACGCAGAAATGTCATTGTCGAGTTCATATAGAGTTGAACAAAAATTATGGATAGATTATTGTTGTTGCCATTATTGATGTTGTTATTATTCACGATTGTGGCACTAGAAGCCGTGGTGCTACCAGTTGCAGTTATAGTTGTTGGGCTTCCTGTGTTAGAGCTACCATTGTTATCTTGGCAACTACTGAACTTGTCTATATCAGGTGGCCCCGAACGGTTAGTAGTGTAGGAAGAATTATCATCATGGCAACAATTTGAGCTAGAAGTGAATTCTGGGTTCTTCAGGGTTTCTTGGAAAAATTCAGGACCAAAAAAATCCAGAATCTGAGGACTAATTAGACTGGAAACATCATCCTGTTGAACAGTGTAGAGAGAAGTTAAGATCATGCATATGTTAAAAACTGTCGGCATCCTTTTGCAGAACTAGCATAAGAATAGGACATATTTGAACCAAGAACAATCTTCTCTTCAGTCACACGTCAATCATGATTCTTCACATAATTCGTGTTATTAGTTAGGATCATATTCTTAATCTTTGCCAAAGATCTCTTAGATGCTTCAAGTCTCAATTAGACATGTAGCAGTTCATTAACATGTCTCAGTTTATGTTATGATTCGAGAATTTCAAGTGGAACAAGAAAGTAGCTCAATCCATCTTAAGATCAGCATTGTTTGTTTATTTGATGAGAACACAAAAATTCTCTAAAAGAGAACATCACAATGAATGTCTTAATAGTAAAGTAGCAAAAGTGGTGCATCGGTGCTACACATGACATGTAGGAACTAGTTTCACCAAGATAGGTACAAAAGGTCGAAAGGGTCCATTTTGATTTAACAACTTCCTAACCGAAGATGAGGGATTTCCTACTGCTATTCAAAAAGGATTGGACACTAAAGTAGTGGGCACTTCTCAGTACATTTGTGTGCAGAAACTTAAAGTCATCAAAGGGGAAATGAAAAAGCTGATGGAAAACCGAGTCTCCTCTACTCAACAAGCTGTAAACTTAGCACGAGAGGAATTGGTACGGGTGCAACATCAAATTGACCAAGATCGGACTGATTATACCCTATTACAAACTGAGAAGACCTTATTATTGTCATATCTTGCTAAGGCTAAGGAACATGACAGTCTATTGGAGCAAAGGGCTAAGGTAAATTGGTTGAAAGATGGGGAAAGATGTACAAAGTTCTTTTTCAATTCCATCCTTGCCAGGAGGAATGTAAACAGAATATGCTCCCTCAAACTACAAAATGGTGAGGAAATCTCTACACAAGCTGATCTAGAGAAGGAAGCATGGAGATATTTCAGACACTTCTATGGTCACTCTCAGACTCTGCCATCTCCAATTAATCTCGCAGGTCTTATCCACAACAAATTAACCCAGGTGCAAGCTACTGACCTTATTGCTCCAGTGACAGAACAAGAAATTGAGGTGGTGTTGTTTCGAATGAAACCTAACAAGTCTCCGGGCCTTGATGAATTTAATGGTTATTTCTTTCAAAAAGCATGGTCTTCTATAGGGTCAATGGTCAAGCAAGCAGTGCTGGAATTTTTCTCTACAGGTACACTTCTAAAGGAGATTAATAAAACTCATATTTGCTTGATTCCAAAAACTTCCTGCTGCTCTTCTATGGAGGATTACCGGCCTATTGCATGTTCCAACTTCCTATATAAACTCATTTCAAAAATTTTAGCCAACAGGCTGAGAAGGGTTCTGGACTGCCTAATATCAGATAATCAAAGTGCCTTCCTACAAGATAGAAGGATTGGAGATAATTTTGCCCTTGTTCAGGAATTGATGAAAGGATATCAAAGAAAGCACAGCCCTCCTAACTGTACCATTAAAGTAGACTTTAAAAAGGCTTTTGATCATGTAGAGTGGGAGTTTTTGCTACAGACCCTGAATTTAATGGGATTCCCGGAGAGGTTTATCAAATGGATACGGGCTTGCATTACCACCCCCTCCTACTCTGTCCTAGTTAATGGCTCTCCAACAGAAGTGTTCAAGAGTGCTAGGGGCTTGCGCCAAGGCGACCCCCTCTCCCCATATCTATTTATAATATGTATGGAGGTCCTCAGCCTATTAATCCAAAAACGGGTGGGTAGTTGTAGATCCTTCAAATTCCACTCTAAATGTAAGAAGGTTTGACTAGTCAATCTATGTTTTGCACTACTTTTCTCTAAAGCACACAGTAATTCCATTCAACTACTCATGGAAACCTTGGTGGAGTTTCGGAATCTGTCAGGATTGGAGATAAACTTTCACAAAATTCAATTTGTCTTGTCTGAAGGGGCGACCGTAATGAAGCCCTTAATTTCACAGCTGACAGGGATGAGCAGAAAATCAACCCCCCTGACCTATTTGGGGCTTCCTATTACTACAAGAAGGATACAATTTTCTGAATGTCAGGTTCTGATTGATAAAATCCAAAGAAGACTGGGTATGTGGTCCAATAAGGTGCTTTCATTTGGGGGAAGACTTCAACTTATCAAGGCAGTCCTGAACTCTCTTCACATTTACTGGTCCTCTAATATATCCCTAGCAAAAGGAGTGATTAAATCCATTGAGAAAATCTTT
>JANZXR010000171.1:24374909-24401288 GCA_027575705.1 Erythroxylum echinodendron
ATCAGAAATCTCAGGAATCATAGAGTTTAAAATCCAACATGCAACCATATAGTCACATCTGATCCACTTGTGATAATCAGGATCAGTGACAGCAACAGGTTTAACACATGAACTGTCTATAAAACCTAATTTCATTTTGGCACCCAAAGCCATTTTCACGGTATGGCTCCAACCTAAAAATCCCATTCCATTAAATTGAACAGCAGTGAGAGACATACCAGGATGATCTCCACTAGATAATAGAAGAGGATCAATCGCTCTTATAATCGTCACCGTAGATCTGGAAGTACTGTCGGTAGTGTCACTAATGCTCGCCATATGCAATAGAAAAACTCACTTCAACTTAGTGAAGAACCTCGCAAATCTGTTTCAACTACTAGCCAATCGAGTAAATCAAGCTTCTTCCAAGGAATATCGACGATAATGAGTGTGCGATAACCGTTTCTCTGATACCATCTGAAGTTTAGGTAAAAATAAAGAGTGTCGTTGATGAAAGGTAAAGTTAGAGAGAGAAGACATAAATCTCTATCTATTATTAAAGAAAAGTGCAAAAAGCACAGTACACCGTTTATATACAAAAATCGAAAGTAAAACAACAAAATCAAAGGTAACTTAGCTAACGTATAACGTATCTGGACTACTCAGCTACAACTAATAATACATAATACAAAACACATAGTACACAATACATTAGTCTTCACATATACCCCTGCATCAAACATGAGGTGAGGAATGGAGAAAATACCTGAGTATGGTACGATAATTGGTTAGACGCAAATCTTCTTATTCACTAACCAGAGTTACCTCATCTGAGAAACATACTACTGACAAACTCCAAAGTATCAACTCTGATTCATAATGGAGAATGGAATGGAAATTTTAGAGGCTTCTTTGCTTGGTTTGAATATTTACTAGATCTTAGTGAAGAAGATTACATACTTTAGACCCCAATATTGCAGGGAAAATTCACATATGCATCCTATCATACTATCTATCTTTAACATAATCTTTCCAGTTAAAGGCTCAAATTGGGCCTAAAATTTTTAAGTTTAATTAGTTTAGGATTTAAATTTGTAACTTATTCAACAAAAATTTAAACTTTTTACGAATTTGCTCAATTTAAGACTTTTTTGAACGAAAATTAAGAAGTGTCATACATGCACCACTATAGACAAATTAGTTAGTCTTTAAATGTCACGTTAAAAACACGTGAATTTTTAGAAAACAAAAAAATAAATAAATACATTAAAATTTTTATGAAAGTGTTGTTGTTGCTGCTAAATTTTCTTCCTATCCTCTTAACCATTTCTGTCACCAGAACAGCCAAACAAACCTACACTGTCCATATGAAACAAAACGCAAAGCCAGAGTCCTATGCTACCCACCACGACTGGTACAACACTAGCCTCCAATCTCTATCCTCTTCCTCGGACTCACTTCTCTACACCTACAAAGATGCCTTTCACGGCTTCGCTGCCTCGCTTGACCCAGAAGAAGTTAACATTCTCAAGCAATCAGATTATGTCCTTGATGTCTACGAGGACACCGTGTACACTCTCCCCACCACTTGGAGCCCTGAATTTCTAGGCATTAGTGCTGACTTGGGCTTGTTCGTCGACCACATCTGTTGTTCTAGGATGATTTTTAATCTGTGGTGAGCCATTTCATTCTTTTACCTCTCATCTAGGAAATGGGTATATATATTTTTTATTTTCCTGATTCTAGGAAAAGGATGATTCAAACGTCAAAGAAATGTCAAGAAAACTGCAGAGCGTGTAATCTTATTGGCTGGTAATTAAATTATTTTTGACTATTTTTGTTTTCGATATTTTACATGAAACTTGTTATTGGATCTTTGTTGATGTAAATACTTTTGGTTTGCATATTTTGAATTTGAGGGAGGACACAACCTTTGCATCTTCCACCATAAATCTATGTACTTAAAATATAGGATGTCAAAATCGCTTGTAGATGCTTGAATGGACCATTGTCCATGTTTTTGGGGAACTGGCTGCTTGTGATTCTACCTTCTGCCACAGCTAACCAAGTTTGTTTCGTTATAAACTTGGCTTTGAAGTTGTGAAATCTCCATAAAAATGTCTACTTTTGTGCCAAGATTTTTGTTGTACTCGATCAAGCCAACTGTCTTAATTGTATACCGAAATTCTCTAATCCTACCGATTTCTGGCTAATAGGGTAGACCACTAGTAGCAAGGTATTGACAAGTATTTATGCCAATTGTAATGCTTAAAAGGAAGGGACTTTCAAAAGTGGTTCAGGAAATGTAGGTTGTAATTATCAATCATAAGTGGAGTTTGATACAAAAGCTCATAGTGCCCATAAGAATTCAGAAATAAGTAAACAAGAACCTATTAGTACTAGTCTATCCAAAATACTGATTAAGAAAAACACAAACTTTTAAATGGAGATGAACCATGCTCTAAGTTACCAAAACTATATAGTAAGACCCTTCTCAAGCTTTTCTCAATCCTCACTCTTTTTCTTCTTTGTCTTTTCTTTTCTTTCTTGCTTGGCATTTCAGCTTCTCCTTCTTCTGTGTGCTTTCGTTTCTCTTCTTCTTTTCAACAGCATCTGTGTTCTTACTGTCGTTTTGCATCTCGTCTGTCTCAGCTTTTTGTTTCTTCTTCCTTTTCTTGTCCTTCTTTGCAACATCTGCACTGTTACGTTATCTGAAGTTGCATGAATCTTTGAGGAAGAAGAGGGAGACGACGTCGGAAGGCAGGTTTTGAATAAATGAAACGCAGATTAGGAGTTACATGAGTAGATGAACTCACGTGACACTATCTAGAATATTCTGGTTACAACAGCATGTATAAAGTTATAACAGAATGGAAAAAGACGGGCAACTTTTATGAAATGAAAATGAACTTTGTTTTCACTCTCTCTCTTTGTTCCTCTCTTTCCGCGTGATTGTGTGATTGTGTGGTTGAGCAACTGTGGGAGTGAGCGAATACGTTAGTGGATCTGAAAATCGTAACAGCTGGTATCAGAGCGGATGTTCCTCGAAAAAAAAAAGAATCGCTGAAAGCACGAGAGGAGCTGAGGTTCGCCGTTTAGAAGAAAGCACTGGAAGCATGCTAGAAGCTCAATCAAGGCACGAAAAAGAAATCAGTGACATTAAGTCCATGTTTCAGCAACTCATGCAGAAAATGGACAAGGATGAGACGAAATCATTGGTGAAGGGTTCTGGAGAAAGAGGCCACGGAATGGGAATAATAAAGGCCCACAAAACCGAATTTCCAACATTCGATGGCACCGGAGTAAGGAACTGGAGCTATAAATGCGAACAGTTCTTCTCTATGGAGCATACACTTGGGGAGTTAAAGATAAGGCTTGCCTTGATCCATATGGAAGGTGACGGGCTCAAATGGTATCAACTTACTATCAAAAATCGGAAAGAGATGCATGAGATAAAATGGGAAGAGTTCGTGACTCTCCTATGACAACGGTTTGATGAAAATATCTTTGAAGATCCCATAGGAGACTTAAAGGAGCTAAGACAGGAGGGTTCGGTGCTAGAGTACTGCACATTGTTCGACAAGTACTCGAACAAACTCACTCTGCTGGAAGAATACCCGGTAGGGTTCTTCTTAAAGGGACTTAAATTGGAGTTGGGGCTGATAGTGAAGATGATGGATCCACAAACTCTGCACGAAGCTTATACATGGGAGAGGAAACAGGAAACGATTGTTGTGGCTAGTGTGCCAGTCTACTTCGGTAAGAGAAGCAGGGTCAGTAGCCTAGTAAGCGGGGGACCATCTTCGAACAAAGGAAGTAATTACATAACTCCTATGTCCAAGCCGCAGTCCGAGATGGGATTGTTCCCTACTCCGAGAAGCCATGGAAGCAGGAACATCAATTTCAGAAACCAGCAAAATAGTAGGACAACAAGCAGCAGGGAGTTTAACGAAAAAAGAGCAAAAGGCCTATGTTTTTGGTGTGATGAGAAATACTCGCCGGGGCACAGGTGTAGGAAGAAACAATTCCAGTTATACATGGTGGAAGACGAGGACCTGGAAGAAGAGGAACCTGGATGTAACGAGCTGGAGAACGGAGCTCCCCTCATTCCTAACATCTCGCTAGAGGCCATGTGGGGTTTAAACGATCAAGCAGATTACAAGCAACTTCGAGTTATGGGAAACTATAGGCAGAGACCTCTGTATATTCTGGTGGACAGTGGCAGTACGCACAATTTCTTGGATAAGAAGGTGGTAAAGAAAGCAATGGTAGAGGTAAGCGAGATCGATCCTATAAGCATCACCGTGGGAGGAAGATTAAAACTGGTCTGTAAACAGGTGTGTAGACATTTTGTGTGACACATGTAGGGGGCAAGATTTGCTACCCAAGCCTTGGTCATCAAGCTAGGAGGATGCGATATAGTACTGGGGATACAATGGTTGATGACACTAGGTGACATATTGTGTAACTTCAAGAGACACACCATGGAGTTCCAGTGGGAAGGGAGAATAATGACGTTGTCAGGTCAACCCGAGATGCCGACCTGAGAAGTATCCGGTAAGAATCTCCATAAAATGATCAAAGACTCAAACCAAGGTGCATTATTTATGTTACACTTGTCTGATCTGATCGAAATTCAGATGCAAAACCTAAGCCTCAATGACGATGTTCAGAGCAGAGTTGAGATAGAGGGACTGTTAGCGGATTATGGAGACATTTTCTCAGAACCCAAGGGATTGCCGCCAAGACGTGCGTGCAATTATGCAATCCATTTAAGACCGGGAGTGGAAACCATTAATATAAGGCCCTACCGTTATTCTGGTGAACAGAAGGACGCCATTGAAACTGCGGTGCAGGAGCTGTCAGAGCAAGGATTTATACGGAAGAGCGTATGTCCGTATGCGTCACCAGTCATCTTAGTAACAAAGAAGGACAACTCCTGGAGGATGTGTATCGACTACTGGGAGTTAAACAAACACACAATCAAAAGCAAGTTTCTGATTCCACTAATTGAGGAGCTTCTGAAAGAATTGCAGGGATCCAGTTGGTACTTAAAGTTTGATTTGCGATCTGGATATCACCAGATCTGGATGAAGGAAGAGGACATCCCGAAGACGCCCTTCCAAACCCATGAGGGCCACTTTGAATTTCTCGTGATGCCATTTGGCCTCACAAACGCTCCTTCTATATTTCAAAGCCTTATAAATGAAATATTTCAACCCTTCCTTTGAAAACTCTTATTGGTTTTCTTTGATGATTTGCTCATTTATAGTACAGATTTTCCCCAACACCTGGATCATCTTTGTATGGTTCTAAAAGTCCTAAAACAACAACAACTATACGTGCGAGGAAGTAAGTGTATATTCGGGCCAGACAGATAGACTATTTGGGCCACTCAATATCGGAAAAGGGAGTCTCCACTGATGAGAAGAAGGTAGAAACAATCCGGCAATGGCCTCAGCTGCTTACACCGAAAGAGTTCAGGGGGTTCTCAAACTGACTGGCTACTACTGAAGATTTATCAAACACTACGGCATCCTAGCGAAGCGTCTCAATAATTTGCTGAAGAAACCGGAGGCAGGAAGTTTGGACTGGAAGGAACCACAGCAGGAAGCTTTTGAACAGCTGAAAGGAAGGATAATGGCAGCATCAGTATTAGCACTTCCCGATTTACTAAGTTGTTCGTAATCGAGGCGGATGCGTGCGACAAAGGAATAGGTGCGGTGCTTCAGCAATAGGGCCACCCGCTAGCTTTCTTGAGCAAAGCTTTAGCTCCCTAGAACCAAGGACTATCCACATACGAAAAAGAGTTCCTCGCCATTATCAAAACAGTAAAGCATTGGCACCACTATTTGAATGGGAGGTTCTTTCGAGTGCAGACAGACCAAAGGAGTTTAAAATATCTATTGGAGCAGAGGATCTCCACACCTTTCCAACAAAACTGGCTTCCCAAGCTGATCGGATATGATTTTGAGGTAACCTACAGAAGTGGAAAGGAAAACTTGGCAGCCGACGCATTGTCGAGAATCTCGAGTCAACAACTACTTACGATGGCTGTCTCACAGGTACAAGCCACCATGATGGATGAGATCAAGGCATGATGGGAGGAGGACAAGACCATAAAGGATCTCATTGAAAGACTAAAAACTGCGAACAATCCTACGGGAAATTACGAATGGTGGCATGGGATGCTTAGATGGAAAGGAAGGATAGTGGTAAGCTGCAACAAAGAGCTCCGGAAAAAAAATAATAGCCATGGCACACGACAGTCCGTAGGGGGGTCACTCAGGGGTGACAGCAACAATTAAGAGGATAAAGAGCTTGTTCCATTGGAAGCAGATCGCCAAGGATGTGAGAAATCATATGAAGAACTGTGTAACTTGTTAAAGAAGTAAGTACGATCATGCTGCCTATCCAGGCTTGCTACAACCACTACAGGTGCCTAGCGGATGTTGGAGGGAAGTCACTATGGATTTCATAGAGGAGTTGCCACCATCCCAGGGAAAGTCAGCCATCTTCGTGGTCGTCGACAGATTCAACAAATACGCACACTTCACAGCACTCAAGCACCCGTATACAATACAGGAAGTGGCGCAGGTATTCATGGATCACGTATTTAAATTGCATAGGATGCCAGAACGGATCATTTCGGATAGGGATCCACTTTTTATGAGCAAGTTTTGGCGTGAAATGTTTAGGCTACAAGACGTTAGGCTGCAACCTTCTACGGCCTATCACCCACAGACGGAAGGACAGTCGGAAGCGGTGAACAAAACACTCAAAACTTACCTAAGGTGTTTCTATTGTGATACTCCGCATAAATGGGTGAGTTGGTTAACCATAGCCGAATGGTGGTATAATACCACACACCATTTAGCCATCAACACGACGCCATTTGAAGTTCTCTACGGGTATCCACCGCCATTATATGTGTCATACGTAGTAGGAGACTCTAGAGATGTAGGGATGGATCAAATATTTCAAGACAGGGAGGCCACACTTTAGATAGTTAAATTCTACTTGAACAGAGCAAAACAGAGGATGAAACTACAGGCAGATAAAAAGCGTTCAGACAGAGAATTTGAGGAAGGGAAAATGGTATACGTGAAGCTACAACCTTACCGGTAGCAATCCCTGCAGCGGAGATCTAGCCAGAAGTTAGCACCCCTATATTATGGACCTTTCCCGATCATTGCAAAGATAAATAAGGTGGCCTACACGTTGGGATTTCCAGAAGGTACAACCATTCATCCTACTTTTCATATTTCTCAATTACGAGATTTTGTCTTGGAAGGAATACCTACTTCTAGTCAGCTACTCAAGACTATGGAGGAGAAGGCAAAAGTTCCCCTGGCTATTTGGGGAAGAAGGATGGTGAAAAGGAATAACAGGGCAGTTACACAGTTACTGGTGCAGTGTCAAGGAGGAACTAAGGAAGAAGTGACATGGGAATGGTTTTACGAGTTACAGAAGAGATTTTCGGAGGTGAATCTGCTGGATAAGGTGCTTCTTGAAGACGGAGGGGATGTTATGTTATCTGGAGTTGCATGAGTCTTTGGGGAAGAAAAAGGAGACGACGTCGTGAAGGCATGTTATGAATAAATGAAATGCAGCATAAGAGTTACATCAATAGATGGACTCATGTGACACTATCTAGAATATTCCGGTTACAATAGCATATATATAGTTGTAATAGAATGGAAGAAGACAAGCCAATTATGAAATGAATTTTGTTCTCTCTCTCTCTCTCTCTATTCCTCTCTCTTTGCGCGATTGTGTGATTGTGTGACTGTGGAAGTGAGCGTAATACGTCAGTGGATCTAAAAATCGTAACCCTAATGAATGCTAATCATAAAGATTTCAGGACACGTGAAAATAAAAAGATTTATATTAATATTAATTCAAATAAAGCGTGTGCCGTTGTCGTTTTAGTAATAGCATCTTCCGTTTGATGGAATGGGCTAAAACTTGAATTACTAATTCACAAGAGGGGTTTCTGTAAGACCCATTAAATCTTGAAGACCCCCGATAACAACAATCACACGATTGCCCAAATATTTCAAGAACTTGTGTGTCCTAAAACTAAAAGCCTCTTTTCTTAGCTCAGCTCTGCTCAGTCCTCTTCTGCCAATCCCTTCGTTTTTGGCCGCTGCAATAAGTCCCGCTAACTTGTAGACCAAAACCCTAGCTGTCACAATGAATTGCTCAAGTAACCTATTCTCTTTCTCTTGTCTTTCTTAGGGTTTTTGTTTATGAAGTTGTGTCAATTTTGTAACTTTCTTTCTCTGCTGTCTCTGCAGTCTCCGGCGACGTGCCGGAAGAACCTGTGGCCTCCAAGAAGTCTGGGCTTCTGTTTGAAAAGCGTTTAATCGAAAGGCACATATCGGTTTGTTCCCTTTCTTGTTCTGCCGATCTATAACTTTTGAAATTTCAATTTCTTCTGTTTGTTCGCTAGCAAAACTGAGACGATATTTTTCCACATATGATTTGGCCTAAGTTCCTTGTTCTACCAGAGTTCTAAGCCTTGGTGGGTGTTAATGTGGAAGGGATTATTTTTCCCAAAATGATTTCTTTGCACACCCAAAAACAGATACATTTTCTTTTAATTTTTTGTACTTGAATGATTTTCTTTTTTAATTTTAAGTAAAGATATCTCTGTTTGAAGTTTAGGATTTTGGAAAGGTTTTGTGTATTGAGAAGAATTTAGAAACAAAGACACTTCTTTAGGTTTTGGGAAATGATCAAGGAGGAAAATTGAGTTGAGATTGCTGAATCATTTATTTCGTTTAACCTTAGGATCACTCGGTGTCTTTTTTCCTTGTCAACTAGGAGAATTTCTGCTGAGCTATTGTGATGAAGCGTAGCATGTAGAAAGACTTAGTTAAAGTTGAAGGTCTTAGATATTAGGGTTTACTACATGTAGTAAGTTGGTGGTTTTCTGATGAAAATGCTAAGTGCATTGTTTTGCTTTTTGATTAGTTTGATTTAATGTCAATTCAAAAGAACAAGCATTCTAAACATCCTTTTACTTGTCAATCTAGTTGTTGAGCCTATTTCCTGAAGCCAAGAGTGATTAGGAGCTGCTTTTTCTCTCATATCATTTCAATAATCTCAGTATGCATTTCAACTTTTATATCTGCAACTCTTTTTCCCTGAAGAAAATTTTAATTGGCATAGGATTATGGAAAATGCCCAATCACTGGGGAGCCACTTACGATGGATGACATTATTCCAGTCAAAACAGGGCAGGTAAACTGATGGTCCTTGCTATACTTGTTGGTTAAGGTTTTATTTTGATTGGTGTGGTACTCCAGTGATCTAAGTTTTTGCTGTTTGGTTAAGGTTTTATTTTGTTTTGTTACCACACAGATCTTTGCTTACGTCGTCTCTTTTGGACTTTTCTGCAGATTGTCAGACCAAGAACTGTACAGACTGCTAGTATTCCTGGAATGCTTGGGATGTTCCAAAATGTATGTGTGACAAGCCACCACCTTTCTGGTTGACTACTACTCTCTTGCTTTATGGAAAGGCTTACTGCTGATTACAAATTCAATCTGCTTAGTTGCAACTAGATAATTGACCTATATGCCTATTTCTTTTACAAAATGTGGCCGACCTGCTCAATGCAAAATGGTTGTTTTTATTATGTAGAATTTTATGATATTCATCTATATGTGTGCATAAACAATGTGTTGATAAATATCTAATATTCTAGTTGAGGTGCATGTTTTTGCCAGCTACACTGCAGTGTTGGTGTGATGTTTCTTGACTGAAGCAGCCTTCCCTTAAGATTCGTTGCCCCTTTAGTTAGGTTGGGTCCTTAAGATACTTTTTACTGTTGAAGTCAGATTTACCATATAACAGACCCAAGACAAAACATCTTTTTGTTAACAGTCAAATTTGTCCAGCTTCAGATTCTTTCGGGGGGCTGATCAGTTGCTTTAATTAGTCATTTCAAAACATGCTAAATGTTGTAGCAATTGATATTGTTGACACTATAAATGGGTATGTTGTATACATTGTGTTATCCTGTTCTGGTCATCAGTTAATTGTTAATTTTGTTTTTATAATTGTAGGAATGGGATGGACTGATGCTATCTAATTTTGCATTAGAGCAACAATTGCATACTGCAAGGCAAGAGCTTAGTCATGCACTATACCAGGTATGAGGAATTTTACCTTTTTAAGTCCCTGCATCCTTATTTTATATCAATTATTTGCTCCTATAGACCATGTCAATCAGTGTTTCATGGCTTTGAGAATGTAAATCATGCATGTTTCAGAGCAATGTAATGTCATGTTATTTGGGCTGTTTTCGAAAGTGTATCCCACTTTTTTTATTTTAATGTCCTAAAAGTTCAACACCAGTACTTTCAGAAAAAGATATACCATGGTTCTATATGTTTGACCCCTTATGTCTATCATCTTTTTCTTCATGTTTTTGTAGCTAGGTTCAGTTATGGACACTTCTTTTCAGGATCTATCTAGCCTGTATGTTTCTTTTGTGACCATGTACCATTGATATCTTCACTGATTCGTCAAAAACCTCAGAAAGCTCAGGAGTCAATGATTTCCTACTGGCTTTTGCTTACCCATGGTTAATTAAATGCTTTCTTTGACTTTGATGATGTGGTATATCGATTCAAAATTTACGATCCTTCACGAGATTTTGGCAAACGGGAAATTTGGATTTTCAAGTTTATTAGAGAAAAGCTTTATTATATTACATAATAAACATCTTGATTTGTTGACACTATGTGACTTATTTAATTGTAGTGAAGACATCTAGGTAAAGGGAAGGTTTGGTTTGGTCAATAAATTGTTCTCGTGGATTGACAAAAGGTATTGTATGTGTGGGCCATTGGCATCAGGATACGTAGCATGATAGATATTGCATGTTACTCCACATATGTTAATGCTCGAATCTAGTATATTGACCCATTAAAGTGGCCTTCCTTTGTGTCTTTCTTGAAGACAAAAAGATGCTGCTATATCATTTCTGTGATATCAAGTAAATCATATGATATCAGTGAAGTTCTACAGATATGATAAAGTTCCTTGTTTCTTTTCTGATGTAGTGTTTTCTTCACCTTTAATATATTCTTCAGTGATTGGAATCTATATCTTGGTTGATGTAACAGGTGTTAAGTGCAACCAATGCTTGCCATTCTCCCAATAATCGGTGTTCTATATATACAATATCTATTCTGGAGCATCTCATTGCTCTTCCTTTCTGATTATTCATTTCTTAAAGCTGCTTTAATTATAATTTCACTATTTCTTAGTTTTCTGATTATGTTTCCATTAAGAATGCTAAAGTTTAAAGGATTATAATTTTGTTATTTCAATTTCTTAAAGAATCCTCTTGTTCATCCTATATAATACTAGTTTAATTCAGAGGTATAGTTTGTTATACTTTCTTTCATCTTATGCGTTATTTTGTCCATGTTTTCGTTTTTTTCTTGTGAATTAAATTTTGGATTGATGATTTTGGGATTGCCTATCTTACCAACCACCTGGGTCGGCTTGCTTCTATCTATCTTTGCAGCATGATGCTGCTTGCCGTGTTATTGCAAGGCTTAAGAAGGAGAGGGATGAGGCAAGATCATTACTTGCACAGGCTGAAAGACATATGCCACAGGTGGCAACAGTAGCAATGCCAAATGCTGCCACTCTTAGCAATGGAAGAAGAGGTTTATATGCAATATTCTTCATGGTCTTAGCTTTGATCATATTACTTAGCTTGTGCATTTAAGTTGTGTTAATGACATTACAGCTTCTGAGGACGAAGAGATGGGACCACCTGGAAAGAAAATTCGTACTGGCATTTCTGCTGACATCATTACTGAGCTAACAGACTGTAATGCAGCTTTATCACAACAGCGTAAAAAACGGCAGGTGTCTTCATGTCCATGCAAACTAGTCTATCTGAATCATTTTCCAGAACTGATCATATTGAACAGCAAGATTACTATGCCTTCATTTATATGTATGCCTGATCAGTGTTAATAGTTATATTTCCGCTGTTAATCCATGTTAGCGTCCACCAACTTTGGCAACCAGTGAAGCTCTGGAGAGGTATACACAGCTTTCTAGTCATCCTCTTCACAAAACAAGCAAGCCTGGAATTGTGTCTATTGATATCCATTATTCTAAGGTACGTGTTCTCTTTAATTTGGATCTTATGATGAATTGATGTACCTAGTATTGTTGGCAGGGCCATTGTTGTCTTTAGTCTGGAAGATGAGTGTAGGAAGATTGGACTTGTATCAGGCTTTTGCTTTGGGTTTAAGATAGGTGTTCCTTGAAGGACTATTGAAAGATGGGTGCTCCTTGTATTTGATGTTCATGGTAGGGTTGCTGGTGCCAATCATGAACAACAAGAAATAGAAAAAAAAAAAAGATAAAGATACAATAATTAACTTATCAATAGCTCTTTGAACAGCATCACGTATAATAACTCAACATTCCTTTTGAGGATTTATTTGTGGGATTTTTCTTGTAAATCTATGCGATGAGGAATTATTATCACATGCTTTATTTACTTGAATGTTTATTCTCAATTTCATATTTCATGATTTCTCCAAAATACTTTTTGCAACCTCTCCTTTGCTGCTGTCGTAAGTTGTGTGGGCATGGCTAAAAAAACTGCAACATGATTTATTACACACTGATTTTTCTTATGAATTCAGGCTTAAGGAGTGATTATCATGAGTATGCTATGGCTTTATAAAATCATGTTCAATTTTGTATTCCGCGGTTCCACCAATATACTTATGTTTGTTGGATAATATTATGAAAGAGTTGGAATTGCTTGAGTAGTGCATAGTGCATCAAGATTTTGAGCAAAATTACTGTCCTTATAAATATTTTCTAATATCTTATATATGTAATTAGGAGTTTTGTTGCCTTGTTCTGTGGCTTACTGGGTTTTGTTGGTCCAATTTAGTTGGTTGCTTGACTGCTGATTTCATAAACTATTCTTTGGTTAAATCATATGTTCCTATGACATTTAGGACATAATTGCCACTGGAGGGATTGATGCAACTGCTGTAGTCTTTGGTCGCTCGTCAGGAGAGATCCTATCTACACTCAGTGGTCATTCTAAGAAGGTTTTTGCACTAACTTGGTTATTACGCAATATTTTTGTTTAAAATTAATATCTTCACTGATCAGGTCATGTCTCTGGTAGGTTACGAGTGTGAAGTTTGTTGGTGACAGTGATTTTCTTTTAACTGGTTCTGCAGATAAGGTTGGTCAATTTATTTTTTAAAAAAGTGTGGTTCTCCTAAATGAATGCGGACTTTCATCTTGTACTCATTAGTTGTATGATATGGTTTTGCAAAAACACAGTATTCATTTGTTTTTATTCAATGACACAGATGGTTCGAGTTTGGCAAGGTTCTAGTGGTGGGGCGTATAATTGCAGACACATTTTGAAGGATCATACTGCTGAGGTATATTTGTTTTTAATTGCTGATGTCAAGAATGATATATCAATCCATGCTTGAGCTGATTGGAAGGTTGTCCAATTTTGTGACAGTTGTAACCATTTGGATTAATACACCTATTATCCTGTCAGGTGCAAGCTGTCACTGTTCATGCCACAAATAATTACTTTGTAACTGCTTCTCTTGATAATACATGGTGCTTCTACGATCTCTCTTCTGGTGAATGCTTAGCGCAGGTTCCAACAGCTCCCTTTCTCTGTGACAGTTATTAATGTTAGAAAGTTGGATGTTTTTTTTCATTTCTTTCATTCCAGTATTAAGATGCACGTGATGTTTAGGTCGAAAAAGTATTTTTTACTCATGTAGTGTTTAATTGTTTCTATGATGACACTTTTTATGTTTCATTTACATCGAGATGGTCATGGATACCTGAAACTCGAATATAGTGAATTCTTATTTTATTGAGCTGTGAATGTCACGTCCAAGGATTTTATATATGGTTCTAATTGTCTTGTAAGTCTACTTTTCTAAGTTTATATCATAAATTTTGCAGCCTCAAAATCTCATTTGTTTATTGAGTTAATATATATTTCTGAATTTTCTCGTAGGGAAATTAAGGATGTATGTTGTACACTTGTCATGATTCTACAGGTCTCTGACACTTCAAAATCTGATACTTCCAAACCAGAGGGTTATACGTCTGCATCTTTCCATCCTGATGGTCTTATTCTTGGAACAGGAACATCTGAAGCTGTTGTTAAAATTTGGGATGTTAAAAGCCAGGTAATTCTATCACGCATATAACAAGACCCCTGATGGTTATATTTTCAGATTTCATTAACACCTGGCAAGACATTCAGGTCTTTCTCCGAGCAGTATATATGAATGCTGATTTTGATCATTCTTTAAAATTTCTACTCGTGTACTTGATTGATTTACAGGCAAATGTTGCTAGATTTGATGGGCACGAAGGAGCAGTAACTGCCATATCATTTTCAGAAAATGGTTACTTCCTGGCAGTGAGTATCTTGGATCCAGAATGAATGGTTAACCATATAACCTATGACTGATTCTATAAGTTTTGACTGGACAGACTGCAGCTCATGATAGCGTTAAATTGTGGGATCTTCGAAAATTGAGGAATTTCCGTACCTGGAGTCTATATGATTCAAATACATCAACAAACTCTGGTAAGTATGGCTGTGATGCTAGACCCCATAATTTCATATAGATGGTCCAGAATATAATCATGTCATTCACTTCATTGTATTCAGATAACAAATTAGAGCAGGTGTGCTTGATGGTTCTTAAATATTCATCTCTTCTGCAATTTTTGTTTTGGCCTATGCAATGCAAAGATATCAATATAATTTCCTCATAATAAAGTGACAATTATAGTCTACTGTTTCCAAGTAATATATCACTGGATTCTTGTGCTTATTATTGCAGTGGAATTCGACCACAGTGGACATTACATTGGAGTTGCAGGGTCAGATATAAGGTATGGTTTCTGTTTGGATTTCAAACATGCCTAGTTCCATGTTTTTTTTTTTAGAAAGCATTCCTGATTCTTTTATCTTTTTCTCTTTGCTGGACTATAGTTGCATGGGATGAGTAAACATTATTTTGATCTTCCTGGAGTGAGTTAGTGTCAGACTTTGTAGAGGCTTTTTTTTTTTTTTCTTCTCTCCTTTTCGCAATTCATTTTCTTATCTGGAAGAAACATCTTATTAACAAGATTGTAAACAAGTCATGCAATTCTTTTGATTGCTTCCAAAGTTTCTCTGTTAACTTTGTATAGCATTTTTTCTGGCTTATCTGTGCCTCTGGTTTTGAAGGGTATATGAGGTTGGCAACGTCAAAACAGAATGGAATTGCATAAAAACTTTTCCTGATCTATCTGGCACAGGTTTCCCTTGTTGGCTTTTCCAGTGTAATTGCTGTATTTCTTTTTTAAGTGTTGGGAGTGATGAACTGATGGTGTTAATTTTGCTCTTGCTGCAGGTAGAGCAACATGTGTAAAATTTGGTACAGATGCAAAATACATAGCTGTAGGATCAATGGACCGGAATCTCCGGATATTTGGCCTGCCTGAAGATGCACAGTTGGAATCGTGAAAATCCTTTTATGAGTTTTCTAAATTGTGCAGGGATTACCTTGCAGTGGAAGTTAGTACCTTATTTGAACTAACAACCTTTGTGGCTGCTGAAGTGATCGGTGAAATTTGAGATCTCGGTTGGTCTTTGGTCTTGCCGCTTTGCGTGATTT
Organism: Erythroxylum echinodendron; assembly: GCA_027575705.1. NCBI lineage: Eukaryota > Viridiplantae > Streptophyta > Magnoliopsida > Malpighiales > Erythroxylaceae > Erythroxylum > Erythroxylum echinodendron. The sequence goes on from JANZXR010000171.1 coordinate 24,390,608, forward strand.
AACCAACCACTGTGCCTAAACTGGAGCCTTAAACTTAGAACGCAGTTCATTTATAACAGATGGGCTATTTTGTTTTAAAATTCTAAGTATGATTTAAATCGTCTAGGAGACTGGTTACTGTTTCTGTTGTACCGTATTTGCTGTAAACTGTAGTTCTGTTTTAGAATAAAATTTTCACACTGGTCTGTTTTAACTAGTAAGTCCTAGTTTGTGTGCCAGAACGTGGAAGCTTTCAATATGTAGTTAAATGTATTTGTCGTTAAAAGTGAGTGAACGAACGTAGAACCCTTGGGAAGTGAACTACTGTAAGGATGAAAATAGTTTCAATGGTGTTACATTTCAATTCTGAATATGAATTTTAAATCAGATGTAACTAAACATGGTAAATTATTGATAACACAACATTTAACTGATGAGATAAATATACGACAGACCTAAACCATTACAAATTTTAGATTTTCATTTTAAATATTGTTTATTCTTAAATTATCACAAAATAGTTTAATGTTGCTGCATTATCTATTAACTCATTTTCCAATGCAATGGAGAAAGCACTTTCAATAATCTTTCCAACTTTTCAGACTACAAATATTGATTTTCTGGTAATATTTTATCCACATACTACGCATCCTCAGGAATGGTAGGGGAAAAACTATCTCTATCCTATATGTCTCACATGCGTAAATTAAAGTAGCTCAATCACCATAACTTACAGTACCTGCTTGGTGCCTACTTGCAATACAATGTAAGTATACCTGCAGATTGTCCTCCGTCGACTCTAACGTCTACGTGCTAGACCCTATTTTCACCAATTTTCAGACTGACATGTCAACCATCAGAAGTTAAATCAATTTGCATGGACCAAAGAGCTAATGGTGGCTACATCAAGTTCAGAATAATAGAAAGACTGAAAAAATCATCACCAGATAAAACCAGAGGGTATTATGCGAAAATTCACAGCCTTCATCAGGTGAGATATTTTGAACTATGCGTAAACCCCCAAAGCTGCATATTAAATAACAAAATATAATCAACATATGAACACCGTAACTTCATTTACTTAGATATGCACCTATCAGTAAAGAAGCAGTAAAGAAGAGTATGAATGGCTAACAGATAGTCCTAAAATATTTTATCAATGGAAGGTTCGACCTCATCTATTCTTGCATATATCCACCTTTGGGAAGAACAAAGCAGTTTCAAAAAACTATTATACCACAAAAATTCTTCTAGTCCAGGATTTAAGAGAGATTCCAGCAACCCTGAAGAATAACTTCGAATATCGGCAAATTCATAGGAGCCTAGATTTGCATTATTATTTAATTCAGACTGGAGCTCCTATAACAGTAGTTTAGCGATTACTTTACAGAGGCAGGATCACTGTATCAGGCAAAAGAGGTATAGTATGGTCCACCATCCTTTCTTAGCTGAAGTGCCAGAAAAATAACAGAAACAAAAGTCAGAAATTACCTCAACATTTTTCAACTCAAACTCTTCGTTAAGGGCGAGGCACAAGTTCCCAAATGTTTCACAGGGTCCACTACTTCCAGTTAACCTTGTCAAATGGAAAATGAGAAACATCACTAATTGTGCAGATGATTTTACAAATTCATTCATGTCAGAAAAGAAACTAAGTTAGCAATACACTAGAAAAATTAGCTTACAGATCTCCATCCAAGTGTAAAGCGAAGTTGCCACCACCTCCAAATGCTAGTAAGTCATTCATACACATGTAGTAATATCGATTGGCACCTAATCAAGCAGTATTAACTCTCAAACTTAACTTGCACAGAAGGATTTTATTTAATTTACACAGAAAGATTTATTGCTTCTCAAGCACTAATTAGAAGTTCCAACTTCCTCTGTATTAAATGGTTAACTCACATCTACATGGAGAATATTTTTAACCAAGAACATGATATTTATTCATGAGTTGAAGCAACATTGCAACAATGTGAGTTTTCTTCCCATTTTATACAATAATTACAAAAGCTATTCAATTCATATCAACAAAATACTCAAGTCACTAAGCCAACAAGGTTATAGAAATTTCCTTTATTGCAAAAGAAGTTGATGTTCATATTATTTAACCATTACGAGAACCTGGAAAACAAATTCAAGTTGTTTCTCACATTTTTGAGAGAAAATGTTACAGAATGATGAAGCATACCAGTTGGTCTAAATAATCTTGGCTCGCCATATATGGTTGTAAAAACAAATGATTGGTTTGTCCCCTATAATGAAAAAAAAAAAGATTGATAAAACAATCATCTAAAATTTAAGTAGGTAAAGGAAAGGAAACTAATCAAACACTTTAAAGGACTTCAAACTTGTAAATTCAAATTTACCTGATATTTTCTCTTAGCAGTGGGTATTAGAGGACATTCTAGCAGCCCACCAAAAACAGAACCTTGTCTATCTCCAACAATCTACAAGTTGCATAACATTTATAATTTTACCTAATTAAGATGTTGACACTTCTTGTTGGAAAGAATTATAGAATTCTTGGCATAAAGGCATAGACATACTAGTAAACAAGGGCCAGAGAGGACTGAACTATTGCGAATAAGTGTGCGGAGTGATATGCCATGCTTCAAAGTACTGCCCTTCATTTGAAAATTTGCAAATGATTCAAAGGTGTAAAGATGGTAGCAGAAAACCATCAACATCAAGCAAAAAAATACCTATACAATAAAGTCCATTTGCAGCCTTTCACGATGTTAGGAAGAGATATCTTTAAAAAGACATACAGCTCTTGAGAAATAAAAGCTGATTCATCGGCAGCATCAGACAACACCTCCCCTGATGTTTGCTGACTATGTGCTTCATTACACACGGAACTATCAATAATCTTTATGGGGGGACCATCCTCATTCGTTTCATCTGTACTAACTATTTGCTTATTCTTGCCAACTAACCCATATTTGTTAGAATCTTCAGAACACTTCCTGAACTCTTCTTCAAATACAGTATCAAATTTGGGATACTTCACCGAGTATTCCTCTCGTTCCTCGAATTGGTTACAGCCCCATCCAGCAGGAAGCGACTGTGTTGATCTTAAATCATCTTGCTGCTTGTTTGGTTCGGACTCAAGAGAGCTTAACCAAGGGGAAACAAAGGGAAAAAATGAAGAAAAAATTTTGCCTCCTTTAGAGAAATGCCTGGCCTACACAATCAATAAGCCCACGTCATAAAACTGGCGCTAAAGGTACAAGTAAAACCAAAAACGAAATCAATTATCTTCTCTATTGAACGTATAAAAAGAATAATTTGAACGGTCAGATAACTGGGAACATTTTTTGTATATAGCCTCTGTTTCATAGCATAACAATAGAAACATTAACCACCTCTGTTTCATATATCCTCAGCTATCAAATAGAACCTCGAGGTTTACTTCTGTTTCCATAATTTTTCTCAGCTACAAAAGACAACTCGGATAATATAACAGTGGAACCAAGAGGCAACACATACAACTCATCCACAGAGAAAATAGACGCTACGCATCAACCCAACATCATGATCAATCATTACAAGAATCTAAAACTAGAAGAGCTTTCCTAACATCAAGAAATCATAGTTCTCTATTCTTCAAAGAAGTGATTCCAAGAAAAAGAAAAGGAAAAGGAAAGTAGCCCATAAAGACTTATCGATCCAAGGCAACTTTGAACCTTTTAAGGACGTGAATTATCCATCGAAAACACATAAATTAACACAATAGCTTAAAGAACAGAACTACATTGTACGAATTGAAGCAGATCAATTCCCAGAAAGGAAAATACCTGAAATTTATCATGGAGCGAGGAAGGCGTGGAAGAACTCGGCGAATCAGCGAAGAGACGAGACAGCTGATTGGAAACCTTGTCTTTCAACGTATACATTATTTTCTATCAGAATTTATTACTATTATATGATCATATGAATTAGCGAGCGAAAGAGAGAGACAAGAGGAGGAAAGGGAGAAAAAGCTCTTGGCTTTATGATTGGATGGAAACGGAGAAGTGTCCCTTTTGGTCCTGCCGAAAGAAAATGAAAAAAGAGAGAGAGTTGTAACTCCGAACAACGAACAATAATAAAGTGTGAGTAAGGGAAACTTTGGCTTTTGTATTTGTTTCCACGTTTTGCACAAGTGGTATTTTTGCAGTCGGTCAATCGATTGGTTGTCGTTCGGATTGAGGGTTTGATCTCTTTCATCTATGGATCAAGTATGTTTTTTAATAATCAAAGACGAAAACTTGAGTGATGAAAATGTACACTTTATGAATTAAAAAAAAAGGAATATTACGTTTTAAAAATTAATCTTATTTTATTAATTTTTTACCTTTTAATGTTAACAAAATAATACAATTGGAGAAAATATTGACATACATTATTTGATCTTGTGTTATATAATTCTTACATTAAGGGAGAATATAATTTATATAGTTTAATTGAAGTGTAACCTTTAGAAAAAGCTCTTAAAATATTTAATTAATTTGCATAATTTTTAGGGAAGATTTCCTTTCATATTCATTATGAGTAAAAGTTTAACTAGAACTTTAACACTTAGCTTGTATCATAGGTTTGAACTATTTATATTAGTATATCTTATGCAAAAGAGCTTAGAGTATGTAGAAGATATAAAAGAGGAGAAAAATAGTCTATTACAAGTCTTCATTTGGTGGTATGAAGATTGAAAATTGAGTTGACAACAAAGATAATGGTTGAAATTTAGATAATGTTAGGCTTTCATATTAGATAAAAAATATATGTTATCCTAGTTATTAAAAACTTGAACTTATAGAATTTTACTTAGCATATATTTTAAAATTTTTATGAACCCTTTCTTACTAGAATAGGGTTTCAATAACTTCTCTCTCTCTCTCTCTCTCTCTCTCTCTCTCTCTCTTTATATATATATATATATACTTAGCCCTTTAATAATAACAATTTGAAATTTTTCTATGAACTTGATTTTTTAACTAAAAGATGTGATGCTATATTCTAAGAGTGATTCTTAGATCTTAGGAGCGATTCCTAATTTCTTACCTTCCATTGTTTGTGTTTCTCACTAAATTCCTACAAATCTAACCTAAAGTCTAACCATCTTAAACCTGAATTTTAGCCATATTATAACCTGAAATTCTAAACTTAAATTTCTAGCAATCAGACCCTAAAAATTCCTTGGTTGTCAAGGAACTCATACATCATGTTATGGGGGTAAAAAGCACTAATAGTAGGATTTTGTCCTTAAAGATTATGGTGAAAGATGTTGTTTTCAATGTGATATGTGCTTATGTAGCTTAGAGCTAAATAGGGTAATTTAGCAGATTCTTCCTAACGAAAAAGTTGTTCTAGGAAGAGACTTTAATGGCCATGTAGGGGCAACCTCAAATAAGTATTCAGGGGCTCATGGGGGTTTTAGGTAGGGAGATAGGAATGATAGTGGGATTAGTTTATTAAACTTTGCAGTAGCATTTGATTTGGTAGTAATCAACTTATTTTTCAAAAAAAAAAAAGAGGAACACCATATGAATTCTAGGAGTAGAACTGTGAGGACTTAAATTGCATACTTACTCAAAAAGCAGAGTGATTGATCTAGTTGCAAGGATTGTAAGATGATACTTAACACATGCTTGTTAACTTAACAGAGATTATTTATTATGGATCTTATAATTAAGGGTTGAAGAAAGAAGAGAATTCCTCGAAGGTGTACTAGAGTTAGATGGTGGAATCAAAATGATTATAGAGGCTTATGTGTGACCTGATTTTATCCCATCTAATCTTGATTATCTCCTCTTCTTTGTGGACTGTGATTGTATATACTCTATTATTTATTTCATTCCATACACCAATAACAAGATAAGATAAAGCTATATATATTGTCAATTTGTCTCCTTTAGGTCTATTTATGATGTTCTAGCTTTAATATATAATATCAGTCCATTTGGAAGGAGGGTTTACCACTTCACATGAAGTCATTATAAATCTCCAAACTTTGTTTAAGTAGATACACTGAAAAAATAGATGATTGTGTAATTCTAGCTCTTTCTTATGTAGAGTACACAATTTGGGTTGTACAATTATTTTCCAAGCCTGTCTAGAGTGGGAAGTTTGAGTTTGAAAGCATAAAGTATTAGTAGCTCTAGGACAATGGTCTTTACACTAAAACTATTTTGTGCCATCCAACATAAGGAAATGAATCTCTGTAGAGTATTCTGCAAGAGTGATTTGTGTATTTTCTTGTTCTAGCCTCCATATAGCTTTGTCTTCATGTTGATTTAATATGAAATCTTTAAGAAAAGTGAATACAATTGAAGGTGATAAGTTGATTGAAGTGAAGTTGATGATAGGTGTTGCCTAAAGTATACTAGAATTGGGTTTGATCATTCTCTACAAGGGTTCTAGCTCGCTGATTTCATCAAGTGGACCATAAGGAGTCTACGAGTCCTATCAAAAGCTAGTGAGTTCCCCATTTCCTACCTAGTTTAAGCATACCTCACTTATCTTTTTCTTGTGATTACCAGCAAATTTCATGACTGGTGATGTATTTTGAGAGATTTTTAAGTTCTATAAGCATTTTTATTTGATATAATATTCATGAACGCACCTAACCCAAAGTGATTTTTTATCCTTGATCCATCTCCAGATATATTGTTTAGATTAGTATTTGATTTGTTGTTTTTATGGAGTTTGTACTTAAGACTCCATAAATTTTGGTTTGACAAAATTAAACTCATTTGACTCTATTCCTTATGTTTTCCATTCTAGAACAGTCCATAGATAGTTCTTGAAAATCTTGTCAATGGTCTTCATAATGCCTTTGGGCAAAACCAAGTGTGATGCCCAATAAACATTAATAGAAGATAGGACATATTTGATTAAAAGTTCTTTGCTTGCTAATGATAAATCTTTGCTCCATCTATTAATTCTATTCATGATTCTATCAGTGAGTGGTCTATAGTCACTTTGTGATGGCCTGATTATAAAGATTGGGACACTAAGGTAATACAATGGAAGTTGTATAAAAGTAAAAATAGTGATAACTGATAAAAGAGAGCTGGAGATATTATCACTTGTTGATACATATAAAACAGTTTTTTATTTTTAGCCTTGGAGAAGAGAAGCATATCACCTGTACCTAAAAAATATTTACTTTCTTTTATTTAGCGTGAAATTTAAAATTATGATTTGTTTCAACAACTATTAGTAGGAGTTTGTTTAAAACTTCCATGACTAAAGAGAAAAGGTAAGAGGAAATTGAATCCCTTTCGTAATACTTCTTGTGCCCATAATTAAATCAAAGGGGTCCCAATTTACTAGGACACTGAAGGTGACAACTGTTATGCATTAATGGATCCAAGCAATTAAGTTACATAGGAAATCAACAGTAATAATAATATTGATGGTGAAAAACCAATCAACAACATTATAAGCCTTTGGGAATTCAACTTTCAATGCACAATTCTTATTGCCCCAAAAAGCCAATCAACAGCATCATAAGCCTTTCAGAAGTCAACTTTCAATGCATAATTCTTATGGCCTCTCCTTCTGGTATAGTGCTAGAAAAGCTCCTAAGTTATTGTGATGTTGTCTCTAATGCTTCTGCTAGGGATGTAAACTTCTTACGATTGATTAATATGTTTTGGTAGAATTTTTTTTAGCCTATTAGCTAATACTTTGGAAATGATTTTATATACCATGTTACAATATACTATAGGTATGTAATCATGAAATTTATCCTGCTCATTTCCTTCAGGAATCAATATGATGAAAGTCCTATTTATTTCCTTCAACATCATGTTTTTATGAAAAATTCAAGATCAACATCAATGACCATTTGGCTTGTGATTGACCAGGTTCTATAGAAAAAATTGCATTAAAACCATGAGGGCCTAGAACATTATGAAGATACAGATAATTGAGATCTCTTGTGATCGCTATAATGGTGACTGATCAACTAATGCAAGGGCTTCATATGATTATAACTTGTCTTATAGAATCTCTTGTATTAATCTGGATGTGGAATATGTTTCAAAGATAGAACTGAGTATACTAGAGAAATGTTCCAAAGAAGCCTTGAGAAGTTGACCTTATGTTGTAATCACATTTCATGCATAATTTATGGAAATAATTCTATTAAAAAATTTTAAGGAGGTAATGATTTTGTGAAAGAAGGCAGAATTTTGGCCACCATAATTCAACCAAGTAATTATGGATCTTTGCCTTATTAGTGAGTGCTCAAAATTAACTGCTTTGGAGAAGCTGTATAGAATTTTTTATTCTTTGTTTTGGAGATCATTAGAGAATGGGTTTGTATACAGATTTGCTTAAGCTATCTTTAAAGCATTTTTAACAGTTTTAACTAAGTGATATGCATTGCCAATATTTTGCTTATAAATGATTATTAACTTCTTTATTTTGTCAAGTTTCATGGTGAGAATAAATTGTTTTGTGCCTTCAACCTGAAATTTCAATAATTTTTCCATAACTTTAGAGAAACCTTCCAAATTTATTAAAAAATCATTGGATCTAAAGGAAGTTTTTATTTGACAAACAGATAGAGAAAAATGAACCATGATGGGCGAGTGATTTGAAAAGCTTGTGTTTGAAAAAACAATATTGGTGTGTGGAAACCTTTAAAGACAATCCAAGTTTGTGGGGCTTCTATTTGATTCTTTCTGATGAACGTGCTCTCCTTATGCTTATTATTCCAAGTGAAAGTGTTGCCTCCATAAGGCAGATCACTAACTTAGATATCATCGAGACAATCTCTTAAATCATTGCCAACAACTCTATGAAGATAGTTACCTTCAACCTCATCAGATGTTATGATATCATTGAAATCTCTAAGCAAGAGCCAAGGTAACTAGAGAGTGACAACAATCTCTCTGATTTTGTTCCATAGAACGATTCTTCGGAATGGGTAATCAAAAGCATATATAGTAGTGATGTAAATAATTGAGTTTAACTCCTTAACATATACATTTGCATGGATTAATTGGTTAGTCACTATAGGATCATGTATGATGATCTTTGCTTCATTATATAACCATAAGATTCTTCCATTTGGATGTGCTTCAGAGTTGTGTAGAAGATTCCAGCATTTAGGCAAGACATTCAACATATGAAAATTTACTTGTTTGATCCTAGATTTAAGAATGCCTAAAAGGATAGGTTTATTTTCTAACCAAAAGTGCTTAAGCATGAGTATTTTGTCAAAGGAATTCAAACCTTTGACATTCCAAGTTGAGATTAACATAATAATTGATCCTTTGCTATAGATCTTTTCTTTTTGCTTGACTTCCTTTTGATGACAGTCTTGAAACCTTTATCCTGCTCCTCACGTTTCTGTGTTAGTGGAGTTGATGCAGGTTCTTTATTTGCTTGCTATGTGTGGTTTGAAACGGTAATTGGTGCATGGGGATTCCTATTTGGATCTAAAATTGTGCTAAAGCTTGCATTTATGACTGCAAGATGAAATGAAGCATTATTTGCAATGTTTGTTGTTGAGCAAGTTTATATCTAATAAAACCATCAATACACCGCAAGTATATGGATCACATCACGTAGTATATAAGGTTATCGCTTCCACAAGAATTATGCAAGGTTAACAATTTAAATCCTAACTTTGTATAAGGTAATAAGAAATTGATTTGAACAAAAATAAATAGCATAAATTGAACCAAATAATAAAACAAAACAAATAAATCAAACAAACAATGAGCTGCTAATAAGATTAAGGTTTTGATCCAAATGGCATACTTGAGAGAAGAAAAAACTGTAATGGAGACTTGATTTAGAAAGCTGGAATTCCTAGATTTTTTTTAATTTCCTTTGTTTGATCCACTTTTTGGTGTTGGCTTATGCATTTTTATTATTATCTTTCACATCTATAAATAGTGTATTAGGGTCTTGGGGGTGTAACTAGGATTTTTGATATGATTGATTTTAAAGATATCCCTAAACCCTAAAACATACGAACAAACTCGTGCTTTTATAGTCTCTATCACGATCATGACTTGTGACTCACGATTGTGCTACTAAGAATTTCCAGCATGATCGTGACAGAGGCTATACAGCCCTATATATATCAGTCACAAAATATTTATTTATTTATTTAACACACTTTTTCTTTAATTATTTATTTAACACACTTTTTCTTTTCTTTTCTTTAATTGTTTAGCCTAACTCATTTCCTTTTAATCAATTATCCTCATCAAAGGTTACTAGTAATGCTAACCAATTCAGTTAACTTGTAATTATAAATGTATACCACAAATTTCCTAAAGTGATAAAATAGGGTTCATGTCCTAATTAATATGCATATTCATCCAAAGATATTTAAAACAAAAAATTCCTAAGTCAATATGCCTTTACAAATTAAATGACCATGTTTGTAACATCCCCCTCACTTATGAAAAAGGGTAAATTGGTCTTTTTCATGGATTAGGTGTGTTTGATCTTAAATGAAGAATGATTAGTGTGTTATAAGTGAAAGAATGTATTGCTAAGTGTTTAGGTGAATTAGGATGTTTTTCATTGGATAGAAATTTATGCAAAGAGCATATGTTGATTGCTGCCAATTTTAGGTTTAATGGTGAAAGATATGTTGAGGTTGAGTTAGGCTGAAATTTGAAGTGAGTTAGGTGTTAAATGAGTGTTAGATAGTGTACAATTGGAAGAGAAGAAGATGGAAGTGAGT